>CM069911.1:124661617-125047262 GCA_036172215.1 Camellia granthamiana
TCCACTAGCGTCCCCTGATTCTCTAACTCCATGTTTTTCATTTGAAATGCCCATTTCAGTAATAGTCACATCAACCCGGTCAACACCAAGGGAATAAACAAGCGACAACATATTCTGAAAATCAGAATCACCATTAATCAAGCATTGCGAATGTCTAGGTAAACAGTACGATAATAGTATGCAACAACTACTATCAAACTTCTTCAATTTACAACTTAAGAAATCAGTTTAAATCCTTCAACGTGCAGTTTGACACAACCTTGAACACAATGGTACGATCACCATACTTGCATAACAACATAAGAGGTGGAACCATTTTACAAATTTGCAATCAATTAAGAGTAAAAATTTACTGTCAATCAAAGTAAAAATTTTATTGTCACTACAAGTCCAAAAGTCAAGATTATTTTGATCTAATACCCATTCCTCATATGCTCATCTCTGTCAAAGCTTTTCTAATACAAATCATTTTTAAACATTCGAGTTTGGCTTCTTTGAACATCTTAGAATATGACTTCTTTAGGACTAATGGACGAGTCTTTATGAAGTTCTCTAGGTCTAAAAATAGTTCATGCCCACCCCAATTCCAACACAAACCATGATCATGAATTATTAATAACTTGTGTATAGATATACATATATATAAACCTACACAAACACATAGAAATGGTATTCTTTGCAGACAATGAACTTGTTTGGTGCAATTTTTTGCTAGTTAAAAATTAATAACTAAAATGCATAAGCTAAAAGAACATACCTCCCCTATCTTCTCAATAATCAAAATTTTTGCTTATCTAAGCTATTTTTACCTAAGCAAAAGTTGCAACAAACATGATCAACATCAGCGGAGGCAAAATAAAATTTTGTGGCAGCTGAAGTGTGTGTTTGGAATTGACCACCTCTTGACAGTAAAATTTTACTGTCATTCTAACACCAGAGTAAAATTTTACTCTCATTCTAAACAGAGCACGTACCAGGGTAAAATTTTACTCTAATTCTCTCAAACAAAAAATAGAGCAATAGAACCAGAGTAAACTCATTCTCTCAAACAAAAAACAGAGCAATAGAACTAGAGTAAAATTTTACTTTGATTATGTCAAACAAAATCAGATCAAACACAACAAAAAAAAAATCAAAAAAAAACACAAACAAACAAACAAAAAATAAATTAATCAACAAATCAAGAAAAACCTCTAAAACTCAATCAAGACTCACAAATCTCAATGAAACTCTCGTTTAATTGAGAGTGTTGATCGTCGGCGGCGAGATCGTTTATCGTTGACCAAGGGAGAGATCGGCGAGATTGTCTATTGTTGAACAAGGGAGAGATCTTTGGCTCCGAGATCTTCAGATTTGGAGATCATCTTCATTGATTTCGTTCCTGATTTCGCAAATTATAGCAGATCGTATATAGCTCAGATTTCAAATATACGATACATATATATAGAAGGGCAATATTGTCATAAAAAAAATAGAAATGATAAAATGTCCTTATTAAGGTAGGCATTTCCTACTCAGGGGCTTTTTGAAAGAAAATTGATTGGGTTATCCTTTACCCTAATAAAAATGCCCAAAATGGGAGTTTCACCAAAAATCCTTATTTAAAATGCACCAAATTATTTAATTTGAAACTATAGTAACAAAAGTGAAATATGGGTTAAAGTATAAGGTTTAAAAGTGTAATTAATCCAATACTTTTATAACGGTTAGTTTAAACCACAAAGCACATTTAATTACCGTGCACTTTCTGAGTTGATGGTTGTAATCTTGAAAAAAATCTTGACTAAGCTTTCGTTTGGGAAGAGGTAAAATAATATACTTTTTTGGTTTTTTAATTATTTTAACTTGGCTTTTTTAGATTTGTTTGGTTTATGTTATTGATTTTTTTGATTTTTGTGAGAGAAAATGTATAATGATTATAGTTTGGATGTGACATTTTATCTTATTGACTTATGTAGTCAATTTTGTCTTATTTTTAGCCAAAAAGCCAAAACCAAATATAGCTTAAACTTTTTTATAATGATAATTTAAGTGTGGCTCAAATCACAAAAACACAATTAATTACCGTGCACCTTCTGATTTGATGCTCGTAGCCTTGAAGAAAATTGTCATCGTTTTGATTAAAAATTATCTTTAGTTTTGTTATTATTCAGAATACAGTTTGCCAGTGCGATGTTCGGATTATTTTTTTTTCTATTTAAATAATATTTTATAAAATTAAATTAAATTATTTATATATGTCTATATATAAACTATTTTTAGAAATAAGTTGTAATGTATGCATTACAAAAGAATAATATTAATTTTATTAGGGAAAATTATTTATAAGTCCTATTAGGGAAACTTATACTATATATGGTCCTACTAAAAAATTTATGTTCTCATAAGTCTTGTGAGAAGTTTGTTGACACATTTACCCTCAATATTAGTTGTTAATATCATAAATAATAGTAAAACCATATATAGGAAATTGATATAAACGTAACGTAACGTGACACCTACATAAACGTAACGTGACACATATACGTAATGTGACATCTACATAAACGTAACGTGACATATCTACATAAACGTAACGTAATGTGACACCTACGTAAACGTAACATGACACCTATATAAACGTAATGTGACATATCTACATAAACGTAACGTAATGTGACACCTACATAAACGTAACGTGACACCTATGATCTATGGTAACATTCAATTTTTTATATAAGAAATTGATTTTATTTATTTTTTGGATTTTTTTTTTTCAGGAATTTTTTCTGCCACGTCAGTGATTCAGCCTCGAGTCGATGCTGCATACTACATTCATGCGCTTGCGAGGCAATTGGACAATTACAACCTGGAGTGATGCTTTTCAACACCAACTGCCGAATGCATTAGAGTTCCATTATAAGAGGGTCGTACCAGATTCGGGAACCAGAGGAAAGAGAGAGGATTATCGATCGATCAAGGACGACAGTGATAATAACGTGATGGGAAGAGAGAGACACTCTCAAAGTGGGGTTAAGGTTGCGCACTAATATACACACGTAGAGTAGTCATTTCTATTTATTTTATTATAATGAAAAGGGGTTTAAGCGGTCGCGGTGGTGGTGAGGAGCCGAGCCCTAGCGTAGTGTGCCCTTTCATTAATTAATTTAAAATTATAATTTTTATTAATTAATTTAGATTTCACATATATTATTGATAATTTTTTAAATTTTACAATTAATAATACAAAATAAAAATATATTAAGATTATATATCTATTTCAAAACAAACGGATTAAAAAAATAAAAACTTATTAAGTTTGCGAAACGTAACGTGACACGTTACGTTACGTTTATGTAAGTGTCACATTACGTTTATATAGGTGTCACGTTACGTTTATATAGGTGTCACGTTACGTTACGTTTATGTAGGTGTCACGTTACGTTCATATTGGTGTCACGTTACGTTTATATAGGTGTCACGTTATGTTACGTATATATAGGTGTCACGTTACGTTTATGTAGGATCTTGTGGAATACATTCTTATGAAAATAGGACTTGAGACTCTATAAGAAATTATACAGGACTTAGACTAGCATAAGTGTCTGAAAAAGGACTTATAAATAAGTCTCCCATTTTATTATGATATAAAATACAGCATAAATAAATATATATTAATTTTAATTGAATTATTTATATATATCTATATATCTATATAATAAGGCACAAAGGTTTTTGAAAATATGTTAGAGACAATTGTCCTACTAGGACATTTCAATGGTCCTGATTCATTTCTATATTTAGATGGACAGCTGAGATGAAAACCTTATCTCTCACTCTACCTGAATTTCCCGCCCAAGAGCCACAAACTTTACAACCACCCATCTTTATCTCACCTTTTCACATTTTAAATTTCAAAACACACCCATCCACTCCCTACAAAAAAGAGACCCTCATTGAACTCTCTCACCTCACCCTTCTACATTTTAAATTTCAAAATACACCCATCCACTCCCTACAAAAAAGAGACCCATGCTTATCGAACTCTCTCTATAAACTCTCCTCTTTTTTTTCTTTTAATCTCACTTACAATTTTTAAATTTCAAAACACCTACGCTAATCCAACTCTCTCCCCTACTACTACTCTGCATCAATCAAATCTTCTAATTTTGTTTCTCTTTTTCAAATTCATGTACCTTTTTTTCTTCTTTTTTGTGTGATGGTTGGTGAGATTGGCAGTGTTGTTGCGGAATTATGTCTATGTGATTATTGTTAATGAATGTTAGACAATTTAAAGATCTGGGTTTGTTTTGCTCTTTTTTGTTCTTTTTTTTCTTTTTTTTTTTCAGAGAGAGACAAGGTGCAAATCTATGCATACAAGTTATGTGGCTGATATGTTTTAGAATATTTGATCTTCATAAAATGGGTTTTGATTTTTGTTTGATTTATGAAATGGATTTAATTCCTTAATGGAAAATGAGTGTTGATTTTTTATGATTTTGAAAAAGTTTTTGAAATGGGTGTTGAAAATATATTTGTTTGGTCTAATTTTTCAAAAATTATTTTGAGATTGGTTTTCGTTTGTTATTACTCAACTTTTTTTTTCTTCCATATTTTAGTCTTTTTTTTTTTTTGTACATTTAAAAAAAGTAAAATACGAAAAAAAATTCATTAAAAAAAACAAAAATCCAAATAAAAATGCACAGATTTTTGTTTGATTTTTTTTGTTGTTAGAATTTTGAATATTTTAGTCAATTTGTTTTACTTTTTGAATATATTTAGATTATGTGCATTTAAAAAGTACAAAAAAATGAGTAAAATACAACAAAAAAAAAAAATCATGTACTTTTTTTTTTCTTTTCTTTTTTGTGTGGTGGTTGGTGAGATTGGTAGTGTTGTTGCGGAATTATGTCCATGTGATTCCTGTTAATGAAGGTTAGACAATTTAAAGATCTGGGTTTGTTTTGCATTTTTTTTTCCTTTTTTTTCTTTCTTTTTTTCAGAGAGAGACAAAGTGCAAATCTATGTATACAAGTTATGTGACTGAGATGTTTTAGAATATTTGATCTTCATAAAATGGGTCTTGATTTTAGTTTGATTTATTAAATAAATTTAATTCCTTAATAGAAAATGAGTGTTGATTTTTTATGATTTTGAAAAAGTTTTTGAAATGGGTGTTGAAAATATATTTGTTTAGTCTAATTTTTTAGAAATTATTTTAAGACTGGTTTTCGTTTGTTATTTCTCAACTTTTTTTTTTCCTCCATATTTTAGTCTCTTTTTTTTTTGTACATTTTAGATATATCAAAATTAGATGCATTTAAAAAGCAAAATACAAAAAAAAATTTATTAAAAAAAAACAAAAATCTAAATAAAAATGCACAGATTTTTGTTTGAATTTTTTTTATTGTTAGAATTTTTTAATATTTTAGTCAATTTGTTTTACTTTTCAAATATATTTAGTTAGGTGCATTTAAAAAGTACAAAAAAATGAGTAAAATAAAAAAATCCAATAAAATAAATGAAAATACCTTTAAAAAATTTTTTGAAAAATCAAACCAAACAATTTATTTGTCAAATTTATTTCTATTTTTTCAAAAAAATAAAAAATAATTAAAAAATCAAATCAAACCGCTATATCATGTATTATTTTCAATATACATTCAATAAAATTAATAATTTTTATTAAAAATATTAACTTTCATATTAGAATAATTTGAAGACATTTCATCATAAAATACTAACATTTAATTTTATAATTTTTTAATAAAAATTTTAAAAAATTTAATGAGCTAAATTTTTAATACATATAATAGCATTATAGTAGAAATTAAAATTTCCTCACAAAACTTAAGTAAATTTGAAAAAGTTTTTGAAATGGGTATTGAACTAAGGGACTCATCGCCACTTTCGCTCTGTGACTGTCCACTACCATTAAAAAGGAAAATCTTAACATTATGTTTTAATAATTTTATTTTGATTTATATTTTAATCTTATTATTAATTGCACCGTGCCTTCAGGCACGGGCATATACTAGTACATAAATATAGAACTACTTAAAAAATATATTACGAAATATGCAGTATAATTTTCGTTCAATTAAATTATGAAAGTGTAGTTTAAATATATATATATATGATACTTTTGTACTTAATTTCAATATAATAAAATAAATATTCATTTTAATATTAAAAATAATGATTAAATTGGGGAAAAAAATCATTTAAAATTAAAGAATAATTCTAATTATTTATTTTGATAATCTTAACATTATCATTCTATAAAAGTGTTATTTAAACAAATATATATAATAATTTTATTGCAATTATTTATGTGTATTTTAATAATCTTAGTCCTATCGTGCTATAAAAGTGTAACTGAAATAAATATATAATGATTTTATATGATATTAAATCATAACATAGTAAAATAAACACTCAAATTAACATTAATAATAATAGTTAAATTGGAAAGAAAAATAGTAACATGCAATTAAGGTAAAATTATGAAATCCCATTTGGGAGAGTTTTGGATTGAGAGATCCTTTTTTTTTTTTTAAATACTTTGACCAGTCCTATTTTTATGGTAATGTGCACAGTCAAATCCCATGCATTTACTTTTTTACCCATGTATTGTATGCAACGTGTTTGGTAAGGATGTGGGGGAATCCCATTGATTACGTGACCAGGTTGGGGAGGTTGATTGTGTGGCAGTGATCTTCAGCGAGTAGTTGAATGCATAGTGGGGTGGGGCTTCAGTCTGGGACGCTGTGGATGTAGGGTTCGATTTTTTGCGTACATGTAACGTGTTCATATATGTTTGTTATGTGGTTGTGTTGTTTTTGTAGCATTGGTTTGTGGCGTGTGGGTTCGTTTTTGTGATGAGGCGCGAATACGTTGACTAATGGTGGTCATCTTTACGATCATAATGGTGTTTTTTTTTTTTTGTTCATTGCAGCAATGGGGGACAACCTGATGTTGTTGTGTGCATATGGTGGTAATAACGTTGTTAACTTCAGGGCTCTCAGGATTAGTCCTGCCTTCCCTTAAAATCAGCGGGTTGGGGATACCTGAGTTATCAAAAAAAAATAAAATAAAATAAAATAAAATAAAATAACGTTGCCGTGATGCTCGATGCGGCATTCATGTTCAACTGTCTAGCTAATCATGTGTGCGACCGATTTGGGGGATTTGTCTCCGAATTCCATTTCCATGTTCTTCAAGATAACCGGGTACAATAAATTCAAAATGGAAAACGAGATGGACTTCCAAAATATGTAATGCCTTGCCAGGTCTTTTCGAGTGGACCATGTTGATGTTGTGGTGGAGTAGCGGGTAGAGTCATCGAGGGATAAACGTCGGAGGGGTGTTGTTGATAATTCATATGGACGCAGCCATGGACGAGGAAGTGGTTTTACAAATGATGTTGACGAAGACGGAGACTTGTTACCCAATTTTTGCCTGCACGCTCGGAAGGTGTTGTTGTCGGAATCATGGGCCTTTGGCATTAGTAATGTGGGACAATGTTTTGAAGGCGGGTGGGTGAATTTCGTAAGGCTCTCAGCAAGTAAGCTATTGAATGCAAGTTCCAATTCAAGTTCAAAAAGAATAACTCGGCTAGAATTACGGCGGTATGTATGTTTAACGAGTCAAGCGGGTGTCCTTGGTTTGTCCATGCTTGGGTGATGAATGGTAATGGGTTTTTTTATTTGAAGAAATGAAACAGCGAGCACACATGTGGGGTTGTTGTGCGGACTGTAAAAAATCCGATGATGGGTTTTGAATTGGTTGCTGATGTCATGGCGGAACGCGTACGTGACAAGCCATTGACTCGCCCAACGGATATGAAATATCATTTTCAAAAAGATTATGGACTGCAAGTTAATTACCATGTAGCTTGATTAGGGGTTAAGAAGGCTAGGGGGAACTATTCGGGGATCATTCCGCCTCGTTCGACCAATTGCGGTGGTATAGTAACGCCGTTATGGAATACAATCCCAGAAGTTATGTTAATCTTGAGTTCGATGAAAATAACATGCTTCGTTTCAATAGGATGTTCGTATCATTCAAAGCTTGCATTGACAGGTTTAGTAATTGTTGCCCATTATTATTTTTGGATGGTACTTTTTTGAAAGGGAGATACAAGGGTAATTTGCGTGCGGCCACGCCTAAAGATGGGAACAAGGTTTATGTTAGTTCACCATTTAAATTACATGTAGTGCTTTCATATTTTTTGTCCCAGGTATATTTTGTTACAGGGGGTAGTGTGTGTGTTTGAGTTGCCTGTGGTGAAAACGTACCGGACATTGGGTCGGGGGGGGTTTGAACACAGTGCTCTGACGATGTGGTAATGTTTTTTTTTTGTAGGTTTATTTCTAGTGGCATTCATGATTGTCGACGCTGAGAATGCAACAAACTGGGAATAGTTTTTACAAAATCTTGCTAACATAGTTGATGGGGGCCAATCGATAACATTTATTTTGGATTGTCATGCAGGCCTTTTGGAATCCATACTGTATGTTTTCCCAACATCGCACCATGCATTTTGTATGCAGCATTTGCAAAGGAATTTGAAAGACAGAATGAAGTACGTCAACAATCCGTATCATATTGGCCTAGTTACCATATTTCGAGAATGCACGTATGCGCCAATAGTTGCCGACTTTAACCACAAGTTAGAACAATTTATACAATCTAGCCAACATTTTCCGATAAATTTCCTGAAGGATTTGGACCCACGCCATTGGGCGAATGCACATTTAAGGTAAATAATTGGTCTTTCCTTAATCATATTTCCTAGCTGGGTTGATATGTAAACCTCTTGCATCTAACCACATTCCAATTTTAACATCTTGACACACTTCTTCAGAGGCAAACGATATGGAAAAATGCCTTCCAATGTCACAAAATCATTCAACAATTAGATAAAGGAAGCTTGCCATTTACCGATCACCAGGTTGGTTAACGCAATCAGGATACAAATTATGAATCAGATATCCGACCGCAGGAGGGCGTCCAGTGCATGGTCTGGTGTAATTTGTCCAAAAATTGAATATAAATTGGATGAGGCATATAAGAAGAAGAGATCATGGACTGTCAACCAGGCAAACCATGATGTGTACAAGGTCCACTAGTATCCATCCGTGTTGGTAGACATTGAAAGGTGTACGTGTTCATGTTTCCAATGGTAGATAAATGGGCTCCCTTGTGAACACGCAATGGTCACCACCCACAACAACGGCACAGACTTGAACGAGTTGGTTAATCCATTTTTCCACGTCACCAATTACCAGCTAGCATACTTGTCCACAATATACCCAATCCCAATAGTTGAAAAACCAGAAATCAAACCTAAAAATCATATCATACTCCATACGTTCGGCGTCCACCTAGTAGGCCAAAGAAGAAAAGGATACCTACTATCTAAAGGGGAAAAAGTGCAGCAAATACGATGTAGGCGATGTGGCCAACATCATATTAAATAGGAAACTCAATATAAATTAATAATAAAATATAAATTAAACAAACAAAAAATAAGAAATATATTTAATTTTAATATAAAAATTGAATACTTGAATAAAAGTGAAAGATGTAGAAGAAAATTAATTCATAAAGTATTTTTTAGTACATATAATTATTTTAAATTTTATTTACGGGTAATTTAGATTAAGTAGAATTCTTTTAAATATTAAATTTTAGAAATAATTAAGTATAAGAGTATGTTACGCCGTACTTAAAAAAAAATAAAAAAATATGCCACATAAGAGAGAGAAAAATTTTGACAATAAACACTACTTATATATATATAATTAAATATAAATTTATATTAAGACATCAATAAGATAGACAAAAAATAAAAAATATAAAAAAAATTAATTTAATCCTTGTGATACACATAATTAAGCACATTTTGTATTAATTATTTATTTATTTGTATATAAAGATAAGTTTTTTCAAATATCATAATAATTAAATTATAATTATATATATAGAAAATAAATATTTCTGAACTAGAGTCCATATAAAATTGGCTATTATAATTGAAATTGAGTTTATGTACAACTTTATCTGTAAATGAAAAAAGTATCCTAATGTGAATTTTTTTAGTAAAAAGTAAGTCTTTAGAATGTGTCACCTAAGTAAGAGAAAAATACTATTTTTAATAATATATACTAGCAATTGACCCTTGCAATGCACGTTTTATTTTCTTTTTTCAAAAAATATTTGATAATACAATGTGTGTTATAAAAGAATAACTTTAATTTTAATTTAAAATCAAAATTAAAGTATGATTTTAATTATTTATTTTGATAGTATTGGCGCTATCGTTCTATAAAATTGTTACTTAAATACTTATATATATTAATTTTAGTTAAATTATTTGTGTATTTTGATAATTTTAGTTGTTTCGTATTATAAAAGTGTAATTATCATATTCTAATTTTGTATGATATATATTAAATTTATAAAATAGTAAAATAAATACTCATTTTGACATTAAAAATAATAGTTAAATTAGAAGAAGAATTACTAACATAAAATTAAAAATAATTCTAACTATTTAATTTTCTTTTATATTCATTTGGAAAATAAAATTATGTAGAAATAGAAATTATATAAAATTTATTTAAAAAATCAAATATAAATATGTTGCAATTAGATTATCATATAATGATTTTATATGATATATATATTTAATTATAAGATTGTAAAATAAACACTTTTAATTAAATTAAAATATTAACTATATTAAAGAAATTCAACAACGACTAGCCAAGAAATAATCACATAACAACATCTAAACCTAAAAAGAAAAAAATAATGAAAACATCCAAACAATAGCTACATCTCAGTGTGTGAGGTGATTAATTATCTATAATATGATGTCAAAACATAAAAGAATTTACTGTTCAACAATTGAAAAAGTAACTCAAGCAGTAAACCAAACTCTTGATGTTCCTCGAGAGTATCACTGTCGTGCAGGTTTTTCTGCCTGTGAGTTGTAATTATATAAAATAATGTAGGAAAAGAAGTATAATTTTATATATAGAACACTGTAAAATTTAAACAATAAATCTATAGTATAGAATAATATAGAATTGGTATTCGATATAGAATAATGCACAGAAAAATAAGAAAAAATAAAAGAAAAGAAAAGGCAATGTAGCATTAAAAAAAAAAAAAAATCATAATATCCTTGAAAGAATTAAGAAGAAAAATGTGAAACAAAAAATTAGTATTAGGTTTGTAGATTATCTTAATTTATTATGAAAAATATATGAAAAAGAAATATTTGTCAAATAGAGTCTACATAAAATAGATAAAGTTAATATAATTTCAATTAGATTTGGATTTGTATAGAACTCTAGATGTAATTATGAAAATATATACTGACGTGACTCTTTTAGAAAAAATCAAGTTCTTATAATGTGTCACCTAAGTATAAAAAAAAAAATTAATTTTAATAATATACTAGCAATTGACCCGTGCAATTTATGTGTTATTTTTTCTTTTCAAAAAATATTTGATAATGCATTGTGTGTTATAAAAGAATAATCTTAATTTTAATTTAAAATTAAAATTAAAATTAAAGTATAACTATAATTATTTATTTTAATAATATTGACGCTATTGGTCTATAAAATTGCTACTTAAATACTTATATATATTAATTTTAACTAAATTATTTGTGTATTTTGATAATTTTAGTTCTATTGTATTATAAAAGTGTAATTATTATATAATAATTTTGTATGATATATATTAAATTATAAAATAATAAAATAAATATTCATTTTACTATTAAAAATAATAGTTAAATTAGAAGAAGAATTAGTAACATAAAATAAAAGTAATTCTAACTATTTAAATTTCTTTTATATTTATTTGGAAAAATAAAAATATGTAGAAATAGAAATTATCTAAAATTTATTAAAAAAATCAAATATAAATATGTTGTAATTGGATTATCATATAATGATTTTATATGATATATATATGTGTGCGGGGAGCAAATATTCAGGTAAGCCCATACTCCTTTCTTCCAAGCTCCTGTATAGCGATCCCGGTTTTCCTTTTTGTTCTTTAACTGTAATCCGGACTCGATTCCGTAGATGTGTTGTTGTCTTATTCTCATTTCTATCCCTTACTCTTTGTTTTAGAGTTTTGGGTTGTGTTGGGTAAGTTGGGAATAAGTTTGTTGTGTTTTAAAACTTAGAATTTTGCCCAGGTTTTGGTCTATCCGCTCGAGCGGCGCTTTGACGCTCGAGCGGGCTTTTGTTGTTGCCTCTCCGCTCGAGCGGCAGTTTGGACGCTCGAGCGTGAATTTCCTTCTCTCAGCATTTTGGTCGTCTGCAGAAAATTCTGGGAGGGTGCATCTGGCGCTCAAGCGGCTCTTTGGACGCTCGAGCGTGAACCTGTGTCTGACGCTCGAGTGGGGTGTTGTACGCTCGAGCGGACATGTTTTATATCAGTCCGTGAAATCACTTTTTGAATCACTTTTCACTTTTCTTTTCTCTCTCTTACTTTCCCAAAACTGACTTTTTGAGAGCTCCTCACTCTAAAACCTAACTTCTCTCTAGAGTTTGATCTAGTAGGAGTGTTTTCTTCACCTTGGGCCTTTGTAAAAAGTGTGTTGATCTTCAAGGGCTTCGTTTTCATCCAAGAAATTTAGGATTTGGAGCACTTCCGAGTTTTGGTCTTCTTCTCCTTGGGTTCTACATTTGAGGTAGGGATTTCCTTGTTCTTTTTCAATACTTCGTCTATAGATAGACATGTGGTAGTTTTGTATTGCATGAAAATCATATCCACATTGGGTTTGTTTGAAATCATGAGAAGGAACCTAGGGTTAGTTGTTTGAAAATGGTTATTTTATCATTGATGGTTGTTTTGGGCTAATTGGTGTGTAAATTAGCATATTATAGTTGAAAGAAGAAAAAGCCCTAAATTATATTTTGATTTGGTAAATTAAAAATGGAGGGTAGTTAACCTATGTTGTAAATCTCTATTGTTAATGTGAGTTGGGTGAAGGTGTTAATGCCTAAGGGTTTAAGTTTGGCTTTGAAATGGTTTTGAAATGAATGTAGTGGACTAATGTGAGTTATGGCTTTATTATCAACGGAATTGGTTTTGTAAAATAAAAGGAATGGAATTGGTTTTATGGAAACAAAAGGGATGGAGTTGGTTTTGTGAAAACAAAAGGAAATGGAATTTGTTTTGTGAAATGAGAAAAGTATCTTTGGTATAAGTATGAAAATTGGATTGTTGTTTCTTGAGTGTTAAATACACACATGTGGGGGTTGTATCTTTAACTACCGTGTTAGTGTTGTTGTTGGGTTTGTGGTCTCATAGTAATTGAGTCTTTAATAGATGTACTAAATACTTGCATCTAGAGGTTTTGTCCTTGGTCATCGATGGAGGATGACATGGTTGTGTTGAATTGTCGTGTATGCATTACACCATTGTTGATTGAACATTGTATGTAAGGAAGTGCTGAGATACATTATATATGTATACTTGCTCGGGGGGAATTAATTATGTGTTTATATACTTTAGCACACTGCTTGTATCTTGATGGCTTATGTATATGTGTTATACATGTTAGTTATGCCCTATTGTATTTTGGTTGGTGATGTCATACCCTGCGCTAAAAATCAGAGGTACCGTGACCTTCCAGCTAGCGCCTGGAGAACTGACTGCGCTGAGAATCTAAGGCACCACACCCTTCCAGCTAGCGCCTGGTAAACTGGTATGTTGTTGTGAGAGGTGTACCTTTGGCTTACTACGCACATAGCTGGTAGAGCAAAGTTTTGTTGTTGTTGTTCCATTGTATCTGGGGATATCATGGATTTGGTTGGTTACAGTTTCGGAGGGCCAAGTTACCTCATTGGTTGATGATATACATGTTAGTGAGTTGTTATCTCCCTTTTTATAAAGGTATGCATGTATAGTTATAGTTGTATTGGGAACGAACCAAAATGTCATTTTTGTCATTTGGAAAGTGTGAAGGAGATCGAACATTTTAAAACAAAATAATATGTTTTGAAAAGGCACATCTGTTGTATGTATGGAAAATGGAAGAGAGTAATGGGCTTAGTGAGATTATTTCCTAAGTAATTGTTAATGTTATGAAAGATTGGGGTTAATGAAAGAAAAAGGAAAGATGAATCGCTTATAGCGTTGAATGAAATGGCTGTTTTCGAGAAAGTTCATACTTATGTATATTTTGTATAAACTGTCACATTACTATTCTAGTATGAGATTGGGCATTCATGATCATAGCTATCTGTAAGTTATTATTGTTGAGGGCCATGTTGAGATCCCTACTGGACTATATGTTCATCCCACGTTGTTGAATCTTTTTCAGGTGTTGAGCAGGATGTGCTACAAGATTTGGATCTTCTTAATTGTTGGCCACGGGGCCTCTTTTATGTTGGCGGAATGCTATATATGTAAAAGGGTTACACCCTTCTTCTTGACTCTTTAATGCTGTAAGCCCAAGGGCAATTTATTTAGCATGCTCGTGTTGTATTTACATTGCATACGAATGAGAGTGTTGTTATTCACTTCTACGAGTTGAATATATGAGTTTATTTCCGCATGTTATCTCTGAAATGGAATTAAGTTAATGAATTTGGTAATACTTCTAGTATTAAAAAGTTGAGCTGGTAAACCAAAGACCTTTCCAGCTGGGCTGGAAGCACGAACCATGGGAACAGGACCGAGTTCCATTATCTCGGCCAAATTACCCAAATTAGCTCGATTTCCACATAAACAAGCCAAGTAGCTTGGTCCTAGCATGGTCTTGGGCCATTACCGAGCATAACCCTCTCCGGCTAAGCCCAAGCTACCACGGCCCACAACATGTTCGGCCCATGATCTGCACGGTCATTACCATAGCCCAATCCAACATATAAATTTCCCTCTCAATATATATTAAATTATAAAATTGTAAAATAAACACTTTTAATTAAATTAAAATTTCAACTATATAAAACAAATTCAACAACGACTAGCCAAGAAATAATCACATAACAACATCTACCCAAAAAGAAAAAATAATGAAAACATTCAAATGATAGATACATCTCAATGTGTAAAGTGATTAATCATCTGTAATATGATATCAAAACATAAAAGAACTTACTGTTCAACAATTGAAAAAGTAACTCAAGGAGTAAATCCAAACTTTAGAGGTTCCTCAAGAATATCATTATTGTGTAAGTTTTTCCTCATGTGAGTTGTGATTATATAAAATAATGTAGGAAATAAAGTATAATTTCATATATAGAATCACTATAAAATTTAAACGACAAATCCATAATATATAATAATATAGAATTGGTATTAGATATAGAATAATGTACGGAAAAATAAGAAGGAAAAATAAGAAGAAGACAATTTAGTATTTTTAAAAAAAATCCTAATACGCTTGAAAGAATTAAGAAGAAAAACATGAAACGCAAAATTACTATTGAGCTTGTGGATGATCTCACTTTATCATAAAAAATATATGAAAAAGAAATATTTGTCAAATAGAGTCCATATAAAATAGGTAAAGTTAGTATGATTTAAATTAGGTTTGAATTTGTATAGAATTTTATATATAATTAAAAAAATACATATTGACATGACTCTCTCTTTTATAAAAAAGTAAGCCCTTATAATATGTCATATAAGCATGGGAATTAGATTAATAATGTATAATTAAAGGAATTTTTATGGATCTATAGTTGGAATAAATCTTGACTTTTGATAATAAAAAAAAAATTTGTTGAGAGGGTAATTTATTTGCAAATTAGGCCGAGCTGGGCCGTCATGGGCCTCAGTGCGAAAGGCTGAGTAAAACGGCCATAAAGTTACTCCGGTCATTGAAAAGACTTAGAGTTAGTCCGGTCTCAAGCCCAGAAGTTAGATCGGTCCGAGGTACTCTTGTTGTTAGTCCGGTTGAAGTATGCTTTGCAGTCAGACCAGTTTAAGGATGCTTTGAACTTACACCGGTCATGGCGTAGTGAAACTAGACCGGTCTAAACCTTGATAAAAGATAGTTCAGTTTTAGGCATGCCGTGGTTAATGGAAGAGGAACTAAGGGAAGAGAACCGACCTAAGTATAGTTCGGCTAAGTATAAGCCATGATTACTTCGGTCGTATGGTAGTCCGGCCGTGGTAAGACCATCTCACTTGGTTTAAGCAGTGAGGGGGGTGTTGGAAGATAAGCACTATCCTTCAGAAGTATGAATCCTAGGAGGACTCTACATGGAGGAGTAAGAGTCCTACTTGGATTGTGCCACACGAAACCTATGAAAGCTCACAAACATCACCTATGGAGAGGTAACACAACTTTGATTCCTGAATACACAGAGCTTTTGTCTATTTGTCTAGTTTGCTGACTTAGGCATCGGAGAGGTTTCCGGCACACACCCGCCGGCCAGCTCACGTTTGTATTTTCAGGTAGTAGAACGACGTCGTACAGAGGAGCGCAAACTTGATCAACAGGATTATACGAGAAGGTTTATTTCTTTCCCGTACAATTAGCGCCGTCTGTGGGAACTCAGACAAGAACGAAACCTCTTGATCAAGCTTTACCTCTTAAGAATCAATGGCGCACAACGAAGATTTACCGCAGTCCGCCATCGACGGACAAACACCAGAAGGGGGTGCAAGGCGCGAAGGTCTACCTCTCATCCCTCCTATGGCGGAGTTAAAGCCACAGCAACAAAATCCCAGGAGGGATAGAAGGGGAAGAAGGCGGACTAACAGCCCTCGTCACTCTCGTTCACAGAGTCCAGAGAGACAACGGTGACGGATTGATCCTCAAACTCTGGAGGACCGTGTGAAGGAACAGGACGAACTAATACGACAGATGGCGGCGGACATGGAGTCCATGAAGCGTCAGATAAAGGGCAAAGAAGTGGCGACAGGAGAGGGGCGCAAAGGCAAGACGCCCCCTCGCCGCTCGGAAGATCGTAGTAGACATACCACGCCATCCTAAGCAGAGAGTAAAAGCCTCAAGACAGGCGACACTCAATCCAGAACGTCCAGAACTCGTCACTCCAGGACTGAGAGGACGAGGTCTGAGAGGTCGTACACTGAAGGAAGCACCTATTGGCCTTCACATACGCACCGAACATGATCCAGGCAGACGGAGTTGCCCAGATCATCCGACTTACGCACCGTGCTCGAAGAAAGGCACGATGGAAGGAGGATGCCAGGGCACGCGATCCGCACAGAGTTTCTGCCTTACAGCGGTTGGCTCCTCGATCGCATGGAAGCGTCGAGGTTGGAATGCCAATACCGCGCCCAGCCTACGAACCAACGGACAAAGCATTAGCGAGGCTGCAGACTTCGCCGTTTGTCCCGGCAATTGAGAACACACCCTTACCATCAGGCTTCCTTCAGCCCAAATTCACCACATATGAGGGAAAGACGGACCCCTATTTGCACCTAAGCCACTTTTGCCAGGTCATGGCTGTATACCGGCGAAACGAGGCTTTGATGTACATCCTCTTCCCATCTAGCCTTGGCGATCTAGGCTTGACTTGGTTTGAAAAACTTCCTGAAGGCAGCATAGCCTCTTGGGCGCAATTGGCGGAAGCGTTTGTAACCAGGTTCAGAACAAACACTAAAACCCCGGTGGAGATCGACCAACTACTCTCTATCGACATGGGCGACAATGAGACCTTAAGGTCCTACAATAATCGCTACTGGGAGACCTTCAACCAGATTGGGGACTGCCCCACCAATCTCGCCATTGCACAGTACAAAAGAGGCCTTCCAGTCGGCAACAGACTAAGGGACTCAATCACCATGACACCGCCCCTCACCATGGAAGCCTTGATGGAGAGATTGCATCAGCACATCAAGGTGGAGGAGGATGGCGCACGTGCCAAAGCAAAATCTGGCACGACCACAGTACCAGAAAAGAAGGCCTCAACAAAGGTCAACGCGGTAGATCGTCCGAACAAAAACGGACGTGGCAGGCGAGACAATGGAGAGGACCAGGATAAAAGATGGTTGAGAGTCCGCACTGCCATAACCACGGTCTTCAAAAAACCGATCTACCGAATTCTAAGTGAAATAAGAGACGAACCTTTCGTCAGATGGCCTGCAAAGCTAGGAGAGGCCCAGAAGGACTACGACGAGAGGTCGCAGTGCACCTTCCACAAAGAAAAGGGGCACCGCACTGAGAATTGCACGCCATTGCGACAACACTTGGAGGAGTTGGTGGCAGCAGGTCACCTGGATAAATACATTGAAGGAGGGGCGCAACCAGCCCCCCAGGACCATAATAACCCCAACGGAATGCCAATCGACGCCCCACCTCAAGGCGTGATCAATGTGATACATGGAGTTTTCGAACCTGAGCTTGTATGCGAGCTCAGAGGATCAATCAAGAAGGCTAAGCACTTAAGGGAGGTACTAAGCACTCAACCTATCATCAAAAAGGGGAGAACAGAAGCTTCAAACATCATGTCCTTTTCGGACAGAGACTTAGACAGAATATATTGCCCCCACAATGATGCCTTGGTTGTCACTCTCCGAGTCAAGGATTTTGACGTCAAGCGGATTCTGATTGATCAGGGTAGTTCATGTGAAATCATGTACTACGAAACATTTAAACAATTGAAATTGCAAGATAAAGACTTGGCACCTGCCGTATCTCCCCTGATTGGATTCAACTCCATGCCAGAATGGCCCATCGGCAAGATAATCCTCCCAGTCAGAGCAAGGAGTGTGACGAAACAAGTGGAGTTCTGAGTATTGAAGGTCCCCTCCACTTACAACATCATCTTGGGCAGAACATGGCTGCATGCCATGCGCTCGGTGGCGTCATCCTACCACCAAGTAATGCGGTTCCCCAACGACACCAGAGTAATAGAAGAAGTCTATGGAGATCAGATCATGTCGAAGCAGTGCTTTGTCACGGTGAATGGCAGCCGCGCTGCCAAAGGATACGTTCATTCGGTGGAAGAACCTGAGAGTAATGAACTGTTCGCAGATGTTGGCAAAGCGGCTAGCCAGAAAGCGGTAGAAGACTTGGTAGAGGTAAGAATAGATGAAAAGAACCCGGATAAGTTCTTTTTGCTCGGTTCGTCGTTGTCCAGCACCGAGAGATTAGAGGTCTTAGAATTTTTGACCTTTAACATCGAAGTGTTCGCCTGGACACCGTACGACATGCCAGGCATTGATCCCAACTTCATTTGTCACCAACTCAATGTCCACCTATCTGCCAGACCAATCATTCAGCGGACTCGCAGATCGGCACTCCACCACGCCGAGATAGTGGCGGAAGAGTAGGAAACTTGCTGGAAGCAGGAGCAATCAGAGAGGTACACTACCCCAGATGGATTTCCAACACAGTCGTGGTGCCAAAAAAGAATGGTAAGTGGCGTGTCTGTGTCGACTACAAAACAGTCAACAAGGCATGCCCTAAGGATAGATCAACTGGTAGACCTAACGGCGAGGCACAACCGACTTAGCTTTCTGGATGCATACAGAGGCTACCATCAAATTGCCATGCACGAACCAGACCAGGAGGTCACGTCCTTTACAACTCCAAGAGGACTATACTGTTACAAGGTCATGCCCTTTGGCCTAAAAAACGCATGGGCGACATTCCAGAGAATAGTCACCAAGATGTTTGAACTGTTGTTAGGCAGAACAATGGAGGCTTACATCGACGATATGGTGGTCAAGAGCAAAGATAAGAATGACCATCTCAAGGACCTAGGTGAGATGTTTGAGATCCTGAAGAAGCACAAGTTACGCCTCAACGCGTCGAAGTGTGCATTCGGAGTAGGATCGGGCAAATTCCTGGGCTTCCTGGTGACCAACCGGGGTATCGAAGCAGACCCCTCCCAGATCAAAGCAATCCAGGAGTTGGAGAGACCAAACTCAGTCAAAGAAGTGCAGCATCTCACCGGCATGGTAGCTGCGCTCAATCGGTTCATAAGCCGGTCATCGGACAGACTACGACCATTCTTCCATGCTCTAAAGGCCAAGTTTGAGTGGGACAACGAATGCGACCGAGCTGTGGAAAGCTTGAAGGAATACATGTCTTCTCCACCACTACTTGTAACCCCAATTCATGGAGAAGAACTCTTCTTGTACCTGGCAGTCTCACAGCACGCAATTAGCGCAATGTTGGTCCGTGCAGAAGGAATCCAACACCTACCCATCTATTATGTCAGCAAGACATTACTGGGTGCCGAAACAAGGTACTTGCCACTAGAAAAACTGGCCCTAGCCTTAATGATGGCCTCAAGAAAGTTATCGCATTACTTTCACGCCCACACCATAGTTGTCCTCACAGCCTTTCCATTGAAAGCTCTCTTTGAAAGGGCTAACTTCTCTGGGCGAGTCTTAAAGTGGGCAGTAGAGTTGGGGCAATACGACATCAAGTTCCAGTCCAGAACCGCAATAAAGGCACAAGCTTTGGCAAACTTCGTCGCAGAATTCACCCTAGGAAGTCACCATATCTGCCCAGTCGACCTGACTGAAGCAACCGAACTAGGGATGGAAGTTGACGTCGGAATAACGCAACCCCTAGTACTAGTCACTCAGTCAGGTCCCAATGCAGACCAGAGTAAAGTAAGGAAGGAAGAAGCGAACCATGCTACACCAAGTCAAGACTCACCAACAAATCAAGACTTGGTACAACCAGATAGCGAGGGGCAAATAGTAGGCGTGAACCATGAAGAAGAAGACACCAGCAACGTGGAAGACCCCAAGGCATCATCTGATCCCTCCACTTGCTGGAAGTTGTTCGTCGGGGAGATGTGGAAGCTCTTTGTGGATGGAGCATCCAACCGACATGGAGCAGGACTCGGCATAGTCCTCATCTCTCCAGACGGCCTAGTAGTGGAGCAGGCAGTCAACCTTGGCTTCCCAGCATCAAACAACGAAGCGGAGTATGAAGCGCTTCTGGCAGGTCTCAAATCAGCATTCTACATGAAGGCCACCGAACTAATGGTTTACAGTGACTCACAGCTGGTGGTGAACCAAATTTCAGGTGACTATGAGGCAAAGGATGACAGAATGGCTAAGTATCAAGAGCTGGTCAGAACAGAGATCAAGAAGTTTGAAGTGGTGAGGATAGAACAGATCGGCAGAGAGGAAAACAGCAGAGTAGACGAACTAGCAGGCTTCGCCTCAATGGCAGATACCTCCATCCCTCATCCACTATTGATCGACTACCTGCCTAGACCAAGCATTGAAGACCCAGAAGCAGAAGAGGTATGTTGCGCCGATCTAGGCCCTTCTTGGATGGATCCCATCATATTGTTCCTAAAAGATGGCACTCTACCAGAAGAGAAGAAAGAGGCCAACAGAATAAGAGCAAAGTCGCTGCGATTTTGGCTCTCCCTATCCTTGGCATTATACAGAAAATCATTCTCAGTACCTTACCTAAAGTGTGTCCACCCCAGCAAAGTGGAAGCATTCTTGTTCGAAATACACGAAGGCGTATGCGGAAGCCATCAAGGGGGAAGATCACTAGCATACAGGGCAATTTCGCAAGGATATTGGTGGCCATACATGCAAGCGGATTCAGAAAAATATGTCAAAAAGTGCGAAAAGTGTCAAAAGTTTGCACACTAAATACACCAACCTGCCAGAGAACTTCTACCTCTCACCAGCCCATGGCCCTTCGCAATGTGGGGCTTAAACATAGTAGGACCACTTCCAACAGCACCAGGCAACATGAAGTTCTTCCTTGCAGCAACAGACTACTTCACAAAGTGGGTGGAAGCAGAAGCCCTGGCATCAATCAAGGAGAAAGACGTGAAAAAATTTGTCTGGCAGAATATCATCACTCGATTTGGCATACCTAAAGCATTAATCTCAGACAACGACACTCAGTTCGACGACAGAATTTTCAGAGGCTTTTGTGAAGAGTACAAGATAGAGTTCTACAATTCTACACCGGCATATCCCCAAGCAAATGGTCAGGCGGAGGCATCAAACAAGGTAGTCTTGGATGGATTAAAGAAAAGGTTAGAGAAAGCCAAAGGCAAGTGGGCAGAAGAGCTCCCTCATGTTTTATGGGCTTACCGCACCACGCCTCGACGATCAACAGGAGAAACACCATTCTCCTTAGCTTATGGCATGGAAGCAGTCATCCCATTAGAAGTTGGCCTCCCCACAATTCGGAGCGAAAACTTTGATCCAGACTTAAATGGCGAAGCCATAGCATTGGAGCTTGACCTTGCGGAAGAAAGAAGAGACAGAGCATTGGTTCACATCGCCTCCTACTAACAAGAATTGTCCAGAAAGTATAACAAAACAGTGCATCCAAGGCAATTCAAGATCGGAGATTGGGTACTGCGCAAAGTGATGGGAAATACCTTAGTACCAGGAGATGGCAAGCTAGGGCCTAACTGGGAAGGACCTTACAAAGTGGTCGGATTAGCAGGCAAAGGGGCATACCACTTAGAAGATGAGGATGACAAAGCGATTCCCAGGCCATGGAACACTGCAAATCTCAAGTTATTTTATTTTTAGCTTTTTTTCTTTTAAACATATGTAAATTTTTCCTTTCTCAATAAAACAAGTCAATTCTTTTCAGCATGGTTGTTTTTCTGTAAAAGATAGTTTTAGTGGGTTAGGAACATTGTAAGCATTTCATTCTAGGTTGGCTGGGAAAAACTAACTTAGAGGTTGGCTTGAGTAAACCAACACCCCTCCTAAGCCCATGATAAGGATCCAGGCTGCAGGACGTTTGACCGGAATAACCAAACACTTTATTCTAAGTTGGCTGGAAAAACCAACTTAGTGGTTGGCTGGATTAAACCAACTCTTGTTACTCTTCAGCCGAAGTAAGGGTATGGCTGAAGAGTGGTTGGCTGGATTAAACCAACTCTTGTTACTCTTCAGAGTGGTTGGCTGGATTAAACCAACTTCTGTTACTCTTCAGCCGAAGTAAGGGTATGGCTGAAGAATGGTTGGCTGGATTAAACCAACTTCTGTTACTCTTCAGCCGAAGTAAGGGTATGGCTGAAGAGTGGTTGGCTGGATTAAACCAACTCTTGTTACTTTTCAGCCGAAGTAAGTATGTCAGCTGAAGAGTGGTTGGCTGGATTAAACCAACTCTTGTTACTCTTCAGCCGAAGTAAGGGTATGACTGAAGAGTGGTTGGCTGGATTAAACCAACTCCTAGTACTCTTCAGCCGAAATAAGTATATCGGCTAAAAGAGTGGTTGGCTAGTAAGCCTACTCAGATTGCCTAAAAATATTTCAAATTATAGTTAGAAAGCAAGCTTTCAAACTGAGATCACAGTCGAGCAAACAAAATTCATTGTAAAATTCATTACAAGTACAAGCATACCAATCAAACCGGAATAAAGGTTAGAACAAGAGAAGATAATTTCCATTGATCAAGGAAAAACAATTAGAAGGGAGGGGCTCCCAGCCCGGTTACAAGTCAAAAACGAAAAGGAGAAAAAAGAAAATTACAGAATCAGCTGAAAAGATCGTCCAGATCGGCGTCAACATCAACATGAACACTGGTTTTAGAGGTTAGGGCAGTCTCGGTTGGAAGCCCGGTCTCTGTTGGAAGCACATTTTTGGTCGTCAAGTTTTCGACCACTGGCTCCAACCGAGCTGACTGATCATTAGCAGGCGTATTGACAACCGGAGTCTCAGTTTGCTCGTCCTCCTCTTCATCGTCAGACGCTTCAAGAAATTGATTCTGGACATCGGCAGCATACTCCTTCAGTGAGGCTGGAATGAAGTACTGAGGAGCGTTGTAGACCTCGGTTTCGGGTCCACAGCCGAGCTGCTCCACAGCACTTCTCCAGCCACACTTGAAGAACAGATCCTTTGCTGCTTCGCATTGTTGAATATAAGCTGCTTCGCCTTCTTTAAAGCCTTCTTTTTCGGCGTCATCAGCTTTCTTTTTCAGCTCCTTTATTTCGGCGTCCTTGGAGCTTGCAAGCTTGGCCAGCTCCCACAGGTGTTTATCTTTCATTTCGGTCAGAGCTCGCTGTTTATCATTGTTAGCCGAGGCAACTAGTCCGGTTAGACGAGTTACCTCGGCCTCCAGCTCGGCGGTCTTGGCTTGGGATTGTTTTAGCTCGGCGTTCTTGGCCTCGACTTCTGCCATGGCCTCCCTTGTTGTTCTCCTCAGCTCCAACACTTTCCTATGTGCAATGTTGTTCTTCTGAATGGCCTGCAAGAGTAGTAACTCTCTTTAGCAGGACTGACAGTTGGGAAAAGTTAGACGAAGAAAACAGAGCCACTTACCAGGATCATTGATTTTGTTGATGACCGGTTGGCCTTCAGCTCGGTATTTAGTTGCTTGTTGTGGTGCTCCATGTCTCTCGGAAGGCATACACTCTTGGCTAGATTGAAAGCCATCAAGTGATCCTTCTCAGCAACAACCGAGTCAGTTTCCTGGATATCTCAGTTTTGAAAGGTGAGAATTGGAGCCCATTTGGAGAAGTCAGCTCGGTCAGATTGCTCCGGTTGAAGGCTGGGTTGAGGGCTCGGTGGAAGAATGGGCTCGTCAACCAGGCGTTGCTCGGTTTGGCCAGTCCAGGCACGCTTGGGCACCCGAGATGTCGAGGGATGTTGAGAGGGAAGAGCCACCACGGTTTCTTGGGTTTGACTTTGTGGCGGTACTTCGGGTCTATTAGTTTCGGTTAGAAGTGCCCTTACTCTGCTCCTTTTTTCTATTTCTTGTTCGGCAGTCAGTGGGATGAGGTTGATTTGGGGCAACGTTGGGTCCGGTTCTGGTGCGTCTTCAAGAAGGAAATCGGTCACTCTGGCTTTTCGGCGACCGCTGTATCTGTAGGTCGGCTCAAAATTTAATAGCTTAGCCCAGCTCCTTTCTTCAACACGTAGTGCGGCGCGGAGTGTGTTCGGGTTGGGATAACTGTACAAGGATGCAAGATGGGCTGAGTCTATAAAAAGAATACGACTGTTAGATCGGTTATGAAACCAGAAACCGAAGTAAAACAAAAGCATGCATATAGCCGAAGTAAGTTATACCGGGGATTCCTTTTTTCCAGTTTATACTTCGGCCAGGAATCTGGGCTTGATGATCTTCAAAGTTCCCAGACACCCAGAAAAAATCGTCATCGTTTAGGTCTTTATCCGGTGTATCTTTTATTATCTTCTCTCGGCGACGGCGTATTCTTAAGTAGTAGACCCACCCATCTTCTTTTGATCCTAAGGAATACTAGTGGAATATTTCGGCTAGGCCGAGGTTGAGACCGGCTTGGCGGTTTAGTTTGGCTATTTCCATTATTATACGGTATGTATTGGTGGATAGTTGGGTTGGGCATAATCTGGTCTGCCTAAGGAATTCACAGATTAAGGGTTGGACTGGAAACCGTAGTCCGGTTTCTATTATGGACAAAAGGGTAAAGGGCACAAAACCAGGGTTTCCCCAAGGGGTGATATCTTTTTCGGCTAGAGTAAGGTGGACGTCGTCAGGAATATTGTAATCCTTTCGAAATTCGGCTAGTCCACCTGGAGTTTCTACCAAAAACCTATACTTCCCCATTATTTTATAAATTATAAATAAATTAGTTCGGTCGAAAAATTGTGCTCAGTAGCTCGGTTGAGCACGCAGAGGAGTGCCTGGGCAACCTAAGTCTGCAAAGTGGAAAACAAAGGTGTTAAGCACAGATCGTTGATCGTGCTACAAAATCAAAGCAAGATAAAAGAAGCCCTACTTCGGCCAAGTGGGATGCTACGGGATCTATCTCGGTTTCAACAAGATGCTTGGTAGCTCGGATTGAGCAAGGGGTTCGCTAGCTCGGTTTGTGTATTGGGTTGGTTATCTCGGTTTGAACTACAGGTTTTGTTACCTTGGTTGAGCCTCTAGGGGCAGCTTTCTTAGTTCGGTTTAAAACTAAGGAAGCTGGCTTAGCCCCAAAGAAGGCTAAGGTTCCCAATGTACTAAGTTCAGACTTAGTTCGGAGCATTTTTATCTCGGCTAAAGTAAGTCAGAAGGTATTGACCTATTGAAACTACTGATATATTCACAAGTTCTAGCTCGGTTATGATTTGGCTATATTCGCACTTAAACGCAAACAGTATCCTAGTTTGGTTGCTTCATGATTGTGGATCGAAATCAATGTTCTACAGGATATTTTGTGTGTTCGAGTGTTCTATGGCCAAGTTTTTTCAGGAAAAACACAAATGGAAGCAAAAGGGTGTTTTTCAAAAACAGACGCAAAAAACTGTGGATTCAACGAAAGCAAAAACGAAACAAGAAAAATGGATTTGCTTACCAGATTGAAGCAGGAAAACTGGAGGTAGAGGCAACTGCAGTGATGAAGAACACGAAGCAAGCTTCACAGTTCAAGAATCGAAGAACAATGGAGCTAGAGATAGAGGATGAACAGAGTAGTGAGATTCAAAATGAGAGGATTGTTTTGTGTAAAAGGCAAAAAAGGGCGGGACTGTTCAAATCTTGCGAAGTACAAGGGCGGCGTGACAGCTGCAAAGAACCAATCAGAGGCCGCCACGTGTCCTTGGAAGGAGAAGCGTTTCAGTTGTGACTGAAGAGACGTTTTGACCGGACATGCACAGCTCGGTCGGAAAGGCTTCAGAGTTTTTAGCTCGGCTGGAAAGGCTAAAAGGTTTTTTAGCCCGGCTGGAAAGGTTAAAATTTTAGCCCGGTTCGTAGACAGGTAATCCCTATCATGCTGCGCAAATGGAATTAAGGGGCAATTGAGAGGGTAATTTATTTGCAAATTAGGCCGAGCTGGGCCGTCATGGGCCTCAGTGCGAAGGGCTGAGTAAAACGGCCATAAAGTTACTCCGGTCATTGAAAAGACTTAGAGTTAGTTCGGTCTCAAGCCCAGAAGTTAGACCGGTCCGAGGTACTCTTGTTGTTAGTTCGGTTGAAGTATGCTTTGCAGTCAGACCAGTTTAAGGATGCTTTGAACTTACACCGGTCATGGCGCAGTGAAACTAGACCGGTCTAAACCTTGATAAAAGATAGTTCGGTTTTAGGCATGCCGTGGTTAATGGAAGAGGAACTAAGGGCAGAGAACCGACCTAAGTATAGTACGGCTAAGTATAAGCCATGATTACTTCGGTCGTATGGTAGTTCGGCCGTGGTGAGACCATCTCACTTGGTTTAAGTAGTGAGGGGGGTGTTGGAGGATAAGCACTATCCTTCAGAAGTATGAATCCTAGGAGGACTCTACATGGAGGAGTAAGAGTCCTACTTGGATTGTGCCACACGAAACCTATAAAAGCTCACAAAAATCACCTATGGAGAGGTAACACAACTTTGATTCCTGAATACACAGAGCTTTTGTCTATTTGTCTAGTTTGCTGACTTAGGCATCGGAGAGGTTTCCGGCACACACCCGCCGGCCAGCTCACGTTTGTGTTTTCAGGTAGTAGAATGACGTCGTACGGAGGAGCGCAGACTTGATCAACAGGATTATACGAGAAGGTTTATTTCTTTCCCGTACAATTGTGATTAATTTTCTGACTATTTTTTGTAATTTACAGACCCACCTACTAACGATGTGGCGTTAGTAAGTCCTCATGAAAGTCAGTCTCATCCGATGGACTCGGTGGATACTTTGCGCATCAAGGCTTCAGTTATTCTGGAGTCTTTTTTCACTCAGTATCATGGCGTTCCTCGTGAGCAATACGTCTGGTGCGACATAGCGCAAAGTTTTGCACAAACGGTCCACTCGGGGGAAATTGTATCAATTTACAAAAAGTTGATAAACTAGGTGGAAATGTAAAAGATATTTTTTTTTCCCGTAACTTTGCTGTGTAAAAATATATATATATATATATTGGGACATTTTCTTTCTTCCAATATTTTCACATCGATTGTTTTTTATGTAAGTTGTTGATGAGGTGGATGTTCATGGATGCATTAGTTAACTTGACTTGTCTAAGATGGGTTAAAGTCATGAGAATTATTGGCATGCACCTTCCAAGTCGGCAGTGGTCGTTCTTGAGGAAAAAATTGTCATCTTTTTGAATAATATCTTTAATGTTGCCAGATATTTAAAAATATATATATTTAAAAATTTATCTGAAATTAAAATGTATGGATAAGATTCATTTTCACTATAACAGATTAAATATTAATTTTAAATTTATTCTCCACACTCTACTTTCTAGAATAAATTTTGATTAAATTCTTTGGATAACTAAAATTATTCAACCAATTTGTCATGCATTTTTATAGGACAAATTATACTAATGATTCTTACATTTTACTACTTCGCATCATTTTAGTTTCTATACTTTTAAGTAGCTCAATTTTGACTATTAATTTTAGATTTTGTGTGAATTTGGTCTAATTGATAATTTTTTGACAGGAAATGATCACTAATGGATTGAAATTAACTCACTAAATTGAGTAAGTTTATAATTTTTACCTTTAAAAATATAGCACATGCCACTTATATGCGTATTTTTTATTATAAAAAAAAATGTTATAAGTTGTAATCAATTAGATCCAATTCAAACAAAGTCATAAATTTATAATCAAAATTGAGCCAATTAAAATTAAAGAAACTAAAATGATGTAAGGACCAAAGAACAGTACTACCATCTTAATTTTGCCCATGCATATCCTCAATGGAGTAGATGATACTGTTATAAGATCCACCATCCTGTTTGATCCTATTTCCTGTTACATTGTCTTGTGTGCCTTTGAGAACACTGAAGTTCTGTTAGGTTTTATTATTGGCAATCCCGTTTGACAATGATTTCTTTAAGAAGTTGATTTTCTTCCAAAATTAGGATTACTTTTGGATTTCTATAAGTACTTGGATTTCTTCCAAAACTATGATTACTTTTGGATTTTCTATAAATAGTTGATTTTCTCCCAAAACTATTTAATTCCTCAAGATCTTCTTTTTGGTTCTTAAGGTTTATATCTGGGGATATTTTGTTAGTTTTCTTTGATGTTTTATTGAGTATTCAACTCATGGTTTAAAGAGAGTACATCAAAGGTTTTATTTGTTATACACAAGAGAGAGAGAGAGTTGTTCTTCGGTGGATTCTGAAGAATTCGAGCCTGAAGCTTCGGTGGATTCTGGAGTGGCTCATCGTAAAGACAATTCCGAAATGAAGACGGGGTTGGAAGAGGCACATAGAGGTTGGTTCAATTAGGCGTGGATTTGCTAGGTAATTGAGAGTATACCTGTGTAATTTCTTTAAATCTTCTTAGTGGATTGTTTTGTGGCTGTTGCCCGTGGTTTTTTAATCACAGTTGGAGGTGTCCAATTGTGGTTTTTTCACGTAAAATCGTTGTGTCGATTTGTCTTTGATTGTTTGATTGGGATTGTTATATTCTGCTTAAAATTGGTACATAATCACAAATCAACATCTAGGGTTTCTAGAATTTTTAAGTTCAATATGAGGAAATTCTCCACTATTGGTCTCCTATTAGCTGTTTTGCTTTTCAATGAAACAACATTGTCCTGTTTGTGCAATGCTTCAACCATTGGTTGCATAGAAGAAGAGAGGCAAGCTCTTCTAAAGTTCGAAGATAGTTTCACAAACTATTGGCCCTGTTTGGTAGGGTTTATTTCCAGCTTATTTTAGCTTTTAGCTTAATTTAAGCTATTTTGATGTATTTGGTTCAGCTTAACAGTACAACTTATAACTTTTTGTAAGTCAAAAATCAACTTATTTTTTGAGTGGGGAAGGAGAAGCTTAATTTATAAGTAAAAAATCAGCTTATGTTCACAGCTATAAGCTATAAGCTGTTAGGTTATAAGTTATAATCATTTTCCCACAGCTTTATTAAACGGGGCCATTATCTTGGTCAAGGATAAATGCAGGATTCTAATTTAAGGGGGCAAACATCTATGCTAACAAAAATTTTAAAATAAAAGTATAAAACATAATATTAATTTCTATCAACATAAAAAGTAAAAAATAAAATGAAAAAAAATATATACAAATAAGCATATTTTCTTGTATCTATATTGAGCTACAAAAAATAGTAATTGTAAAATAATTTATTTACTAAAGTAAGACATTTTGGATTGTGCTCGACACTCCTTCATGTCACTAAATGCATATATGATAAAACCAATATTAAAACCTTGAGCAATGTTAAATACAACTCATAAATTGTTGACAAATTTTGAAATCCAATTAATTTTAGAAGTATCAAGCTTATAGTTTTCACCCTTGTGTTTCATAGATATAAAAAAAATGGCCACTTATTTTTAAAAAACCTAAGGAGACAAATTTGTATAATTTTAAAATAAATAATAGAAATAGTAGTATAATGAGAGAGTTTTTTAAAATCGTACCATTCTTGGCATAGCCAATATTGTTGTAGTTGGAAAGGAGTACAATATGATGAAATTATTGGCCCCATTGTTAAGCTTGATGATTGGATATCGGCGGAGTCAGAAAATTAAATTAGAAGGGGCACTTTTTAATTGCAATAATTTTTACAGAAATATTTCACGTAAATTTTTACGATTGATTTCAAGAAACATAAATAATAATAATAATAATAATAATAATTAGTGTGTTTAGCTTCAGTTTTCTGAATTCAGTTTTTTGAAAATTAAGATTTTTTATTTTTCGTATTTTTTTTATTTTTAGTGAATATTTTTTGAATTTTAAGTAATTTTTTTAGTTTTTTAGATACACCTTACTTAGATGCATCTAAATAGTAAAATATTTGTGAAAAAATATTTTAAGAAATTAATAAATATACAAAAATATAAAAACTATACTGAATTTTTATTTTTTCTATTTTTTGGTATTTAATGTATTTTTTAAATATTTTTTTTTCAAATATTATACTTTTTAAGTATAATTATGTTAGGTGTGTCTAAATTTTTTTTTTAAAAAATGGCTTAAAATATTAAAAAAATTCTTTCAAAACTTAAAATACGAAAAATAAAAAAATTTGAATTTTCTGAAAATTTTTGCTGAAAACTGGAAACAAACAAGCTAAATGTTATTTGTAACTAGTGTATCATGGACAATACAAAAAAACTACAGATATAAGCCTTAAAATAAATTATATAATGATAAATTATTTTTTGATACAAAATTTGATTAAAAATTCAATATAATAGTAATAACATGTCATCATTAGTATGTGATATCACCCACTAATGGTAAATAAACGCATAGAGAGTGAACCTCACATATCAAATGTAACTAACAATCCAATAAATTTCATATCTTTATAGTGAGATTACTTATTTTTGCGTATCACTAATAATGACATCGCCGTTACATTTAAAAAATTTCATAGTTAATATGATTTGTTTATAATAGTCTCTTCATTTTCAATCAAAACAACCATTATTGTTTTCATATTTTTACAATGTCATTGACATTTTACTCTAATAATATTTTTGTAATTTTTATTTAAAATATTTTCTTTATTTTTGGAAAAAAAAAAAAGATTTCCCAAAATCCAGGGAGGGCACGTGACCCCCTAGTCCCATGCTCCCTCCGCCATTGTCGATGACTATATGTTTAAATCACATTTATTTTAAAAAAATAAATGACAATTATAATTTTAAGAGTAGTCATCTATTTTTGTAATACAAATATAATTCAAACATATAATTATCGATATTTGATCATTTTAATTTTTTACATGAATATTTTACTCAACAATTATTAAAAAGTGAAAAATTCAAATTACTGAGGTTGGTGCCAAAATAGACTCAAAAAATTCAAACGCTCTCTCAAATTAAAATGACAAATTTAAAATATCCAAACCATTTTTTTTTTTCTCTACACATTTTTGTATTATGTTTTTGTAGTACAACTTTATTCTTTCTTTTATGATGCTAGGGTTAGTGTTATGTCCAGTAGTCAATTATCACTGACCAATAATAGGATTTACTGTCACTGTGCGTGATGCACAGAGGTGAGTGTTGTACAATTTAAGAAACTCGTTTCAAATTCTATTTTAATTATTTAAATCGTTTAAATTTTAAAAATATTAAAAAGAATATATTTATAAAAAATAAAATTGGTTGAATATCAATAACTCGTTTATTAAATTATATTCGTATTCAGTTTGATACATACATATTTTTTTCTTTTTATATGTAGATATGTTTTGATGAAAAGAGCTATCAATATCCGATTAATTTAATTTTTTATCATCTCCCGCAATAACAAGACCATACATAAGATATAGTGAATTCTACTATTTAAATGCAAGGGTAAATTGCACTAACATCTCCTAAGATTTGGTGCAAATATAATAAATCTTGTAAGTTTACCAATTACATTGATATCATTTTAAATAAAGTTAAAATAATTGAAATTAATGTAAATGATAGGTAGACATTGAAATAAAATGTTCAACTCTACATAAAATGAAGGAAAATGTTTGAAACAATCAAAAATCTTCCACAGTTTAATCTACAATGACGTGATCTGACAAATGTCAGTTTTTAATTGGTCATACACTCAATTATATGTGACCCACCACCTTTATTACATCATTATAGATGCATTTGTGAATGTAAAATATGAGTTTCTAACATTGTTGTAAAATGAAACCTACACATTTAATACATCGCTCACTACATATGAAAATTTTGTATTTGAAATTGTGTGCATTTCAAATTTTATATCTATTATTGCTCTTACTACTTTTTCTCTCACTTTCATACATACGAGTAAGGAGAGATTAAACATATTGTGTTTCACGCAAAAAGTAAATAAGCAATCAGCAGATATTGAAAAAAATGCACATTCATCTGGATATTGAGAAGAAAGAAAATTCTTTTCTACCCACACTCTCACTGATCAGAGAACTTACTTAGGGTATGGTCACTAAACACGATTTTATCTTTCAACAAAGTCATATTCCAACAAACAAACGTGACCTAAGGGCCGGGAGAGATCTAATGTGCCGTGCACACAAAAGGTAAATAAGTAATTAATGACCCATTCTCTCTCGAATTCACATCCTCTCTATCACTTTTTTTTTTATCGAATTATCATTTAACATTTGATTTAGCAACTTCAAATGTTAAATAAGCCGCAAATTCAACAACTGGATGATGGTTGAATGAAAAAAGTGCTAGAGAGGATCTTCTTTAAAATATTTATTTTCCAACAAATAAACGTAGCATATGTATTACGAGAGACTTAATTTGTCGTGTCGTAAGGTCCATGGTTCAAAGTTTGTCCTCAAATTACTCGTAATCTATTGTTTGTCGGGCTAGATCAGACTATTAATTCTCAATAGGGGACTATCCAGCCCCACCTCCTATGGTATAAGTATTATTCCCATCGAATTATCTTTCCTCTATCATTTAACAATAAAAAATAATCCTTTAAATCAAACCGCATTTTTTATCCCACCTAACCAAACAACGTAATGATATTTATAATACCATCTAATGATCCCATGACGAAAAATAAAATAAAAAATTTACAACTTGAAATATTACTTATTCCCCTATTTTCTAATCCCATCCATAAATCAAACATGGCAAAAAATGATCATTTTTAAGTGTTTTACATTAGATGTATATAAAAATTAAAAAATTTACTTCAAATATTAAAAAAATTCAATAAAAAAAAACAGGAAAACAAAAAACTTGAAAAGTGAATTCAAAATTTCAACTAAACAAGATGATTCTTTTCAACAATCTAACATCAATCACTGAGAGAGGGGCAAAGGACAAAGCAAGATCGAAAGTGAGTTGTGAAGTCTAATTTGTTGGCGAGGTTGACGTTATTGGATGTGTTTCCTAATGGACTTTTTTTTTGGGTAAGTAGTTTCCTAATGGACTTAATTACGCCATTTCTAATTTTATTTCTTCTGCACATTATTTAATATTTGAGGATTGCTATATATTATCTATTTTTTTATTTTATATTATTTGTCTTTATTATTTTTTAATAATTGTTTCCAAAGAAAGAACTAATCATAAATATCCACACAAAAAAAATTCTACAAAATGGTTTATACATACGATGATACTATATGCACTAATTAGTGTACTAACTAATGTACCAACACTAGTTATGACATTATTATTGACTTCACTGATTAATCACATTACAAATTCTAAAAATCTCTTAAATTATGCAACATCATCAATTAGTACATTAGTTAGTATATCAATTGGTATTTTTCTCTTAATGTTTTTGTACAAATAATTTTACTCTGTGTTTTATAGTGGCTGTGATCTATGGGTGATAAAATATCTATTTCTTGCTTAAGCAGGAAAAAAAAAAAAAAAAAACCCCATTTCTAATTTTTTTTTTTTTTCTTCTGTACATTGTTTAATATTTGAGGATTGCTATATATTTTCTGTTTTCTTTATATTATTTGTCTTTATTATTTTTTAATAATTATTTCCAAAGAAAGAACTAATCATAAATATTCACACAAAAAAAGTTCTGCAAAACGCTCTATACATAACTTTTCTCTTAATTTTTTTGTACAAATGATTTTACTCTTTGTTTTATAGGGCCGTGGTCTATGGGTGATAAAATATCTATTTCTTGCTTGAGCATGGAAAAAGACAAAAAAAAAAAAAAAAAACAAGAAACACCATTTCTAATTTTTTTTCTTCTGTACATTATTTAATATTTGAGGATTGCTATATATTATCTGTTTTTTTATTTATTTATTTATATTATTTGTCTTTATTATTTTTTAATAATTGTTTCCAAACAAAGAACTAACCATAAATATCCACACACAAAAAAGTTCTACAAAAAGGACTATACATAACTTTTCTCTTAATGTTTTTGTACAAATAATTTCACTCTTTGTTTTATAGTGGCCATGATCTATGGGTGATAAAATATCTATTTCTGGCTGGAGCAGGGGAAAAAAAAAAAAACACACCATTTCTAATTTTTTTTTAATATTTGAGGATTGCTATATATTATCTATTTTTTTATATTATTTGTCTTTATTATTTTTTAATAATTGTTTCCAAACAAAGAACTAATCACTACAAAAAAATTCGCTTTTTTGCGACGGTAAAATACCGTCGCCAATACCCAAAAAGCCGTCTCAAAAGCTTTTTTGCGACGGTAAATATCTTTTAGCGACGGTAATAGGGGGGTCGCAAAAAAAGGGGTAGCTAAAGGTCTTTAGCGACGGTAAGACGCCGTCACAAAATATTGGCGACGACAAAAATGCCTTTTAGCGACGGCAAAATACTGTCGCAATTAATGTGTAAAAATCTGAAGTTTTTGAGACGGCAGTAAACTACCGTCACTAATATGGTTATTTGCGACGGTAAAATACCGTCGCAAAAGGGTTTACTTGAGACGGTAAAAATACCGTCGCTAAAATGGTTATTTGCGACGGGTTAAATACCGTCGTCAATACTGTTATTTGCGACAGAAAAATGTGTCGTCTCTAAAATATTATTTGCGACGGTAAAAATAAAGTCGCTAAAGGCCTTTTGTTAATGTTGCCAACATCATTGGCGACGGCTACGCTACCGTCGCAAAAACCTGGTTCTAACAAAAATGCTGCAATAAAATTATTTAAAATATGCAAATTACCTGTATTAAATAAAAATAGCTAAAAAAAATCGATAATTATATAATAATATAAAAATTCCTGTATATAAATAAAATTTCATCCATAATTAAAGTACTTTTTCATTCATAACAACACATCATCAAAATTATCCAACCACATAATTTTGCATAATACATACATAATGTTGTTCACAAATCTAAATAACGTAAATCAAAAATAAAAGTTTTCTTCATAATTCTTCCGTGGGTTAAAAAAACAAAAGTTCGTCGCAATCTTCACACGGCTGCATTCCACAAGAAGCAAACTGCTACTCAGGAAATATCTGAAAATAAAAAATAAAAATAATTAATGACAATATAATTATGTGTTAATATTTTAATTACAAAAAAACATAAAAAATTAATTACTATATAATTACAAAGATAGTTAAGTAAATAATTTTGGCTAGATAGAAATCCGACCCTAACTCCCAAACCGGAAACCCGATTCGAGTCTCGTCTTCTCCCACAAGTCTCTTGTGCCTAGGCAATCATGTATGCCAAGTTTCGTGTTAAACCGACCCCTTTTGGTATTTTGGAGCGTCAACACCTCGAATTCAAATTTCTTAAGGAACTAGTTTGCCTAGACCGAAATACGGCTTTAACTCCCAAACAGGGAAACCGATTGGAGTCCCATCTTTTCCCACAAGTCTCTCGTGCCTAGGCGGTCGTGTGTGCCAAGTTTCGTGCCAATCCGACCCCGTTTGGTGATTTTGGGGCGTCAACACCTCGAATTTAAGTTTCTTGAGGAACTAGTTTGCCTAAACCGAAATATGGCTCTAACTCCCAAACCGGAAATCCGATTCGAGTCTCGTCTTCTCCCACAAGTCTCTCGTGCCTAGGCGATCATGTATGCCAAGTTTCGTCCTAAACCGACCCCTTTTGGTGATTTTGGAGCGTCAACACGTCGAATTCAAATTTCTTAAGGAACTAGTTTGCCTAGACCGAAATACGGCTCTAACTCCCAAACAGGGAAACCGATTGGAGTCCCGTCTTCTCCCACAAGTCTCTCGTGCCTAGGCGGTCGTGTGTGCCAAGTTTCGTGCCAATCCGACCCCGTTTGGTATTTTGGGGCGTCAACACCTCGAATTTAAGTTTCTTAAGGAACTAGTTTGCCTAAACCGAAATATGGCTCTAACTCCCAAACTGGAAATCCGATTCGAGTCTCGTCTTCTCCCACAAGTCTCTCGTGCCTAGGCGATCATGTATGCCAAGTTTCGTGCTAAACCGACCCCTTTTGGTGATTTTGGAGCGTCAACACCTCGAATTCAAGTTTCTTAAGGAACTAGTTTGCCTAGACCGAAATACGGCTCTAACTCCCAAACAGGGAAACCGATTGGAGTCCCATTTTCTCCCAGAAGTCTCTCGTGCCTAGGCGGTCGTGTGTGCCAAGTTTCGTGCCAATCCGACCCTGTTTGGTGATTTCGGGGCGTCAACACCTCGAATTTAAGTTTCTTAAGGAACTAGTTTGCCTAAACCGAAATATGGCTCTAACTCCCAAACCGGGAACCCGATTCGAGTCCCATCTTCTCCCAGAAGTCTCTCATGCCTAGGCGGTCGTGTGTGCTAAGTTTCGTATCAATCCGACCCCGTTTGGTGATTTTGGGCCGTCAACACCTCAAATTCAAGTTTCTTAAGGAACTAGTTTGCCTAGACCGAAATACGGCTCTAACTCCCAAACAGGGAAACCGATTGGAGTCCCGTCTTCTCCCACAAGTCTCTCGTACATAGGCGGTCGTGTGTGCCAAGTTTCGTGCCAATCCGACCCCATTTGGTGATTTTGGGGCGTCAACACCTCGAATTTAAGTTTCTTAAGGAACTAGTTTGCCTAAACCGAAATATGGCTCTAACTCCCAAACCGGGAACCTGATTCGAGTCCCGTCTTCTCCCACAAGTCTCTCGTGCCTAGGCGGTCGTGTGTGCCAAGTTTCATATCAATCCGACCCCGTTTGGTGATTTTGGGCCGTCAACATCTCGAATTCAAGTTTCTTAAGGAACTAGTTTGCCTAAACCGAAATATGGCTCTAACTCCCAAACCAGGAACCCGATTGGAGTCCCGTCTTCTCCCACAAGTCTCTCGTGCCTAGGCGGTCGTGTGTGCCAAGTTTCATGCCAATCCGACCCCGTTTGGTGATTTTGGGGCGTCAACACCTCGAATTTAAGTTTCTTAAGGAACTAGTTTGCCTAAACCGAAATACGGCTCTAACTCCCAAACCGGGAACCCGATTGGAGTTCCGTCTTCTCCTACAAGTCTCTCGTGCCTAGGCGGTCGTGTGTGCCAAGTTCCGTGCTAAACCGACCCCTTTTGGTGATTTTGGGACGTTAACACTTCGAATTCAAGTTTCTTAAAGTACTAGTTTGCCTAGAGTGAAATCCGTCCATAACTCCTAATCCGGGAACCCGATTGGAGTCCCGTCTTCTCCCACAAGTCTCTCGTGCCTAGGCGGTCGTGTGTGCCAAGTTTCATGCCAATCCGACCCCGTTTGGTGATTTTGGGGTATCAACACCTCGAATTTAAATTTCTTAAGGAACTAGTTTGCCTCGAATTCAAGTTGCTTAAAGAACTAGTTTGCCTAGAGTGAAATCCGTCTCTAACTCCTAATCCGGGAACCCGATTGGAGTCCCGTCTTCTCCCACAAGTCTCTCGTGCCTAGGCGGTCGTGTGTGCCAAGTTTCGTGCCAATCCGACCCCGTTTGGTGATTTTGGGGCGTCAACACCTCGAATTTAAGTTTCTTAATAAACTAGTTTGCCTAAACCGAAATACGGCTCTAACTCCCAAACCGGGAACCCGATTAGAGTTCCGTCTTCTCCCACAAGTCTCTCGTGCCTAGGCGGTCGTGTGTGCCAAGTTCCGTGCTAAACCGATCCCTTTTGGTGATTTTGGGATGTTGACACTTCGAATTCAAGTTTCTTAAAGAACTAGTTTGCCTAGAGTGAAATCCGTCTCTAACTCCTAATCCGGGAACCCGATTGGAGTCCCGTTTTCTCCCACAAGTCTTTCGTGCCTAGGTGGTCGTGTGTGCCAAGTTTCGTGCCAATCCGAGCCCTTTTGGTGGTTTTGGGGCGCACCAATGGTAGGCGTGGTAGCTGAGTAGATGATAGCTGCTGTGGTGCCACTAATGGTGGTCGATGCGGTGGCACTAATGGTGCTTGCTGTGATGCCTCCTCTAATGGTGGCACTAATGGCCCTTCTGATGGTGGTCGATGTGATGCCTCCTCTGATGGTGGTGCCGCTGATGTCCTCTTACGTACCACATCGGACATCATGCGCCGGGGATGATCAGGTTTCCTCTTTCTTCCCATAATAATCTGCAAGCAATATAACATTAATTAGAAACATAGACAATGGTTTGTCATCAACTATAATATGACATTAATTGAACTAATACAATTACAAAGACAAAGTAAATTAAGAAACTGATGATTAACTACAACCTTGGCCTTAAGTGAATTACTGATGTTGATTAAATATCAACCTATTTGAACATCAACTGTTTCCCCTTCTGCGGCTTCCCTCACCCAACCAACTTCTTCATCACGAAGCATTATATTTTCTTCCAATTGTTGGCTCATATATGGCTCGATTTGTGGATCATTCGAACTCATATCAAATAAACCTCTTTGAGACATCTTCACCGCCACTTGCCAGTCTGGTTGTAACGGGTCTGCAAAATACCAAACTTGCTCTGCTTGGGATGCCAAGATGAAAGGTTCATTAGTAATTCGATCATCTCGATACAACAAATGATTGAAGTTGACTAACGTGAAATTGAAGACATCTTCTATCTTCCCGTGAATGTTGTCAATCCAATCACACTTAAACAACACATGCTTCTTCTCATTGGAATATCGAATCTCAACAATATCTGTCAATTGTCCGTAATAGTACACAGACCCCACACGAGGATTCTTGTCTTTCCGACTAGCATAACTTATGGTATCTGCCTTCAAAGCTACACCACAATTTTGTGTGGCTCGACGGTCATCCATGGCCTTTACTCGATACCGAAACCCATTCATTATATACCCGTTGAACCTCCTTGCCAGGTTATGAGGACCATTTGCCAATACAGTAATCTCTTCAGAAAATGTGACATCACTAGTCCTTCGCAAAGTTTGAACCTATTTTAAATAATAAAAATTGTAAAATTTAAAATATAGTTCGACTTAGGTAAATAGAATCTGTAGATTTAAATACATACATGTTCCTTGAACCAAATGTGAAAAGTTTCGAAATGTTCACGCCGAAGCTGATGATCATCAACACGAGGCATTTTGACCTTAAGTTCTTCAAGGTGTTTGCTGTGTAAATTGAAATTTTATCAAAAAACAAAACTTGGTTCAAAATTCAATGAAACATAATAAAATATTGAGTGAGTGACATAACTTACGTTATGAATGGTTGAACCGCGGCTGTATTGAATAAGACATACCGATGAGTTTGTACCCAAGAAGTGTTATCAAGATAAAAGCTAGTGATTTCACCAACAGCATGACCCAGATTATCATCACCACTGTAGTTCCTCGTGGGTCGATTAGATTTAGTTTCTACATCATTGAGATATTGTGCACAAAAATTCATGCATTCTTCCATAAGATATCCTTTAGCAATTGAATCTTCTGGACGAGCTCTATTACGCACATATTGCTTCAAAGTAAGAAGATACCTCTCAATTGGATACATCCATCGAAACTGAATCGCTCCACCCAATAATGCTTCGTCAACTAGATGTATAGGCAAGTGCTCCATTATATCAAAAAAAGTAGGAGGAAATATTTTCTCTAGATGACAAAGTGTTACGGCGATACGATCTTGAATATATTGCAAATCTGTCGCACGATTGACTTTGGAACACAATTGTCTAAAGAAATTGCTCAATTCAATCAAAGGTTCAATTACATTCTTCGGTAACGATCTTCGAATGGCCAATGGAATTAGTTGTTGCATCAGAATATGACTATCGTGGCTCTTAAGACCCCCAATACTTCTATCACGTAAGCGTACACGACGCGATATATTGGATGAATACCCGTCGGGAACTCTAACTTCCTTCAATACTTTCAAGAACAAATCTTTCTCATCCTTGGTCATCGTGAATTGTGCCGGTGGTAAATAAGCTTTATTCGACCCTCTTAACTGCAAATGTAAGGGTTTTCTAATATTCATTTCTTGTAAATCATGCCGAGCATTAACACCATCCTTCGATTTTCCTGCAACCCCTAATATTGTCCACAACACATTATCACAAACATTCTTCTCTATATGCATCACATCGAGGTTGTGTCTAATTAGATTGTGCTCACAATATGGCAGTTCATAGAAGATACTCTTTTTCTTCCAGCTATGGGTGCGATGTCCAGCTTTCTCCTTCTCTACTTGTCTCCTATGCCTCTCCTTAAGGTCATCCCTCTTGTATTGGGTTAAAATACCCTCAGATTCTAATTGTAGCAGTATCTCAGTTCCAGACAATAATTTTGGTTTGAATCTGACTTCCCGACTACCATCAAATGATACTTTATCCTTTCGGAATTTATGGCCATTAGGTAAAAATCTGCGATGACCCAAGTATGATTGTTTCCTACTATGCTTCAACCAACACGATGTAGTTTCTTTATTGCAACAAGGACATGCATATTTGCCTTTAGTACTCCATCTTGACAAGTTTGGATATGCAGGAAAATCACTAATTGTCCACAGTAAAGCTGCATGCATTTGAAACATTTGATTTGTTGATGCATCAAATGTGGAGACACCGTCATTCCATAGTTCTTTCAACTCCTTAATCAACGGTTGCATATACACATCAATCTTGTCACCAGGTTCTTTCGGGCCGTCAATAAGCACAGATAAAATTAGAAATGGTTGTTTCATGCACATCCATGGCGGTAAGTTGTATGGAATGAGTACAACAGGCCAAGTGCTATGAACTATGTTCATCGTCCTGAATGGGTTAAAACCATCAGATGCTAAGCCAAGCCTTACACTTCGGCAATCATTACTAAAGTCAATATTCCGACGATCAAAATCTTTCCATGCAAGGGAGTCTGCAGGATGCCTAAAGACACCGTCATTAGTTCGTTCCTCTGCATGCCATCTCATTAACTTAGCCGTCTTGGATGACATAAACAGCCTCTACAACCTTGGCTTTAAAGGAAAATACCTCATTTGTTTTGCAGCTATTTGTTTGCCACTGTTGTGAGGACCATTTGAACCACCATCACCATTTGATTTCCATCTTGAACTGTTGCATATGACACATTTATCAAGATTGGCATCCTCGTTTCGAAACAACATGCAACTGTTGGGACATGCATCCCATGTCTCATATGTGAAGCCCAAATCTGTTGTGACCTTTTGAGCTTTATAATATGAGTCTGGGAGTTTCACACCCAACGGGAACGCCTCATTCAATAACTCAAGCAACATGTCAACAGACTTGTCTGTCCACTGATTAAGCACCTTCAAATGTAGAAGCCGAATAATGAATGACAAAGATGTGAACTTCTGACAACCCGGATACAATTCACTTTGTGCATCTTGAAGAAGTTTGAAATAGTTTGCAGTCTCTGCATTTGGACCGAGCTGGGGTTCAGATGCATGGGGATCAGTGCTCTATGCTTCATTACCGTCAACACTTGTACCGGCATGTGGATTTCCCATAGCCCCTTGTATCATTCCAACCATATCGTCGCCAATGTCTAAATTAGCCAATGTTTCATTCCCTCGATTAGCATGCAGAGATACGTAAGATTCCCCATGATTAATCCAATGTTTGTACTTTTTAAAAAAACCATTCAAAATCAGATGCTTCCGTACACACTCTCGCACAAGATGGTATCGATTCTCACATTTTCTACACGGACAACTAATCATCGAACCTTCAACCCTATTGGTGTAGGCAAACACAAGGAATTGATCAATCCCATTAATGTATTCCCTCGACATCCTATTTGGCAAATCAATCCAACTCTTATCCATCATCTGTACTTCCCTTATATGTGTTTCCCACTATTAATTTGCTTTAGGCAAACTTACTGGGAGATATACATCTCACATACAAAACAAATATGCCCTAGAAAAAAATATAATTACAACAAATGTAAGAGTCATAATGAGATGTAAGGGTAAAAATATAGTTACAAGACATAATATCACATATTAATTATCGTAAGGGAAGAGGGGATTGGTGTTCGAATCCCGATTAGTGAGGAAACAACCAAGGGCATGCGCTATTGGGCCAAATGCTATCCTCAAATGCATTGATAAATATAATAATGGGTTATAAAGCTTTTCTATGTTAATTTAATTGCCCCATTCTGTTTTCATATAAAATGCTTGCATTTCAATTCTATTGTGCAAGTGCTTCAGTTCTAGATTTATTTATTAATCATGGTCTTTCTAGACTGAAAAAGTGATAAGGGTGGTAGTAAATAAGAGTACTGGTTGAATTATTCATTGGGGGCTTGTTGCCAGAGTTATTACAGGTATCCCCCAATACTTGGTTCAAAAAAATCCAAGCATCATTTTAGTAAGATGAAGGATCTTAACTTCTCCCCCTTTCATCTTCACCAAACATAAAAAGAGTATATATATAGGGGGAGGGAAGGGGATAAAAGATTATATTCCTCCTACTAGTTCTTCAACAGAAGTGAATACTCAACTTGCCTTTGGGACAACAGTGAGACAGGGAACTTTTTCTCCACCCCCAAAACATAAAAAAAATAGAAAACCCCCGAGTACCCCCTGCCAAGGGAAGCAAGAAACTTGAGTAAAATTTTTCCTTAAGGCATGTAGCATTAGGGTTTCAAACTAAAATGTAAGTCAAACATTCACTCCCTAAACTCAAGCAACTTGAGAAACTTCAAAAACTATAACATCCAACATAAAATCTGCAAATTAATTCATATGTTCTGCATGTCTCATTTAAGTAAGAAGCAAAACTAAAAGGAAATTTTATATCTTAACCTCCTTATTTTCTATCTTCAATACAAGCAATAGAAATTAGAATTGGAAATCTGTAATCATGTAAGAAGCAAAACTAAAAGGAAATTTTTGACAGATTCTAATGGGTGGACAAATCACGCAAAGAAAACATAAAAAATGGGAAAGATTACCACAGAAGCAGCAGCAAGTGGAGGTGAAAGTCCAATGTCATAAACAGTAACAAGTGCAGTTCCCAACCCTTTAGGAGCCAGTACTGACTGCGAGCATTGTAAACCTGATGGTGGCTGAATCACTTCTACAACTTGGGAATTATTAACAACAGCATCCAAAAAACAGCTTCCTCCAGTGATTGAGAGATTTAGCTGGAAAAGAAAAAAGCATCTCATATGAGAAGCCCAAGTATTAGGTGATAAAACCGAAATGTGCCGATGTCTTTTTACAGTTGAACAGCATTGGACATCTAAAACTTATCTTTTCAGAAACACCAAAAAGTATGTGTATTTTAATACTGGAACTCCAAAGTAAAACGGATAGTCTTCATAACTTGTTAAGTTTAAAAGTCATCTAAAGATGTTAAAGAGATCTTGTTGATAGCTTTTTATCTTGACATTGCACACATCTAGTGTACAGAGGTTGTGGCCCCCTTTGGCTTCTTTAATGGATTCTTCCTTTGCTTATCCAAAAATTAAAAAGTCATCTAAGTTATTAAATAACTAATTGATGAATGAAACATCCAATATATAAGTGGTTCATAATGTTTACTTTTGAACAGTTGTCCCTACTCTTTGGAAACTAAAAAACATAGAATATAGGAGCCACTGTTTGGTCACATCATAGAATATCATTTTATTAAGTACAAAACTTGAGGACAACCACTTCAATTTACTAGAGGAAAATTTGCGGAAGGTATTCTGAATATGGTTTTTATCCAGCATCAATTTTTTTTTTTTTTTTTGATTAGCTTTATCCAGGGATCAATTTGAACATCTTTAGCACAATTAGGTTTAAATATGCTCATCATCATGCGAAGGAACCATCTAGTAGTCTTGCCACTTGGTCGATAACATATTTGTATTTCATTTATATTTTGGCAGGCCTGTGAATAATTTCTGCAGCTTCATTTTTCAAACCAAAAAGCCCTAGGCAGCAAACAGGTTCAATCCTAATTAAGGCTTGAGCATTAATGATGAAATTCAGGAACAAATATTATCACCATATGGTCTACCAGTGTGCATGACACAAATTAATAACCAGAATTTATCACTGCATTATTGCAATAAGTTGATTGAGCTAAAACTATATCCAGACTTTGATCTGGTCATGATAAGACAAGATGCAAACAAATAAAATACAAAACAATGCCACTGCTAAAATCATAACTTTTAGGCTTTACCCACATTGTTCCCTCTCACATAGGTGGACCCCACATGAGAAAGGAGGCTGTGGAATCTGGATGCAGCCATAACGGTTGTGGATTTAACAATCTCCTAAACACTACTAAAGAAGTGCATCATTCTCATGGCACCTTTACTGGCCAGACAAAGATTAATATATAATAGCATCAAGGTTACCTGAGCATCATTACTGAAGAATAACAAACTGAATTCCGAGTTGACTCTTAGAGTAGAAACTACCTGCATTTTAAACAGCACTATGAGTAGAAAAATAAAACCAAAGAAGTCAAATAAAATAAACAATACAAAGAAACAACCAGATAAACCATGAACCTCGAGCAACTACGGTAAAAAAAAAAAAAAAATTCTTTAGTTTTTATTGCAAAACAATATTCCACTTTCAACAGAAAATGAAAAACAAGAAAAGGAGGAACAACTACAAATGAGTTTAGGAGTTTGTTTCTGGAAATGCAAGTGCAAAGATTATGAATGGTCCAAGTAACTATTAGTATTCAATTTTTATTTATTTTTTTTATGAGTGATTTATTTGATAAATTTTACAAAATATACAATTTAAATTAACGAGATAAGTCCAAAATGAGCTCACAATCACAACCCCATATCACTGAGATGGGTCCGGAATGGGGCAGTTCCCTCAACTTGATCCCTCACCTCACCCTCTTCCTTTACAAAAATGTCGCTTTTGGTAATAAATAAATAACTTACAAAAGGGCATATAATATCAAGGTCATTAATGTTGTGTTTGATCATAAATTTAGATAAAAATGTGAATAAGAGAAAATGGTAAAATATTTAATTTATATTTGTTTACTATTTCCTTTATCTAAATTTATGATTCAAACATATTCTAAAGAAATATTACTTATTTAATAATCTCATAGCACAATGCGAGAGTGACATTGTTTACGTAATGCTCTAGACTAATTGCGTAACAAAAAAAATTATGAGTCTAACATGCATACTAGCTCACCTATGTTAAATAACTAAAAAATAAAAAATAACCCATTTGAATTATATTATAATTTTTCATATTTTGAAATAATATGTAAATAATATCATGTAATACTTTAATAAAATTTAATTAATTTTTCAAAAAATACGGAGCATAGAGATGCAACAACTGTACCACATATGCAAGTAGGGTGTTAAGGTAAAGGGTTAGAAAACATAGTATATAGTATATACCAACCCATTCTCTTCAAAGGACTTTTCTAATGGGGGGTGCGGAGACAGAGGAAGGAATATCTTTAGGCAAACATGGTTAAAAAACAAAAGAATAAAGAGAGTTGTTGAAAGTCTACATCAAAAAGCAAAGAAACAAAGAAAGTTCAACATATAGGTGGATGATGGTGCAAAGACAATTGACGAAGACCCAGATCAATGTCTAGAAAAATGTTAGATTCAGTAGAGGACCGTGGGTGGCAATTGGAAAGTGCAAAGATGAAACATAACATCAATAGAGGATATAAACAACCTAGATGATATCAATATATCACAAAATATAGATATCGTTTGGGGAGAAATCCAGATTCAGAAATTAAAATCATAATAAAATATATCAATAAATCAAAATATCAATGTCTAAAAAATACACAGATAACTACATATCAATCTCTGAAGAATATGGACATATCAATTGATATTATAAACTTCCCAACCTTAAAGTGGGAATCAAATTGAAGAATGGAAAGGATTGAAGGTGCCTCGTCACTCGTTCACAGTCTTGCCTCGTCACTCGTCGTTCGCAGTCGTTCACCCTCGTTCTTGCCTCGTCACTCGTCGTTCGCAGTCGTTCACCCTCGTTCTTGCCTCGTCACTCGTCGTTCACAGTCGTTCGTCACTCATCGTTCACAGTCGCTGCCTGTCACTCCGGCGAAGGCCATCGTTCACCCTCGTCAATCTGCGAATGCCGTCGTTCACCCTCCTTCACCCCGGCACTGAATGATTTTCATTTCAGGATTTTGGGGATTCTGGGATTCGGATTTTGGGGGTTTTGGTTTGGTGAGTTTAGGGATTTTGATTTGGGGATTTTAGGATGACCGTGAATGGGAGAAATCCCCGCGAATGGGAGAAATGAGCGGGATGTGAATTTTTTTTTTTTTTTTTTTTTTTGCGACGGAATATATACCACTGTCGCAAATGATACTTGAATAACAAATTAAAACGACGTCGTGTTACAAATTTTTTTTTTGCGACGGGCTTATGCCGTCACAAATGGTCCACCATTTGCGACCGCAACTCTTTACCGTCGCTAAATAATACTTTTTGCGATGGTATACGTGCGTCGCAAATGCTCCTGCATTTTTCGGTGAAATTTATTAGCGATGGAGGTAAACCCCGTCGCAAAAGGCCATTTTCGTCGACGGTAGATAAACGCTGTCGCAAAAATACTTTTTTGGCGACAGCAACTACACTGCGTCGCAAAAACTCATTTTTTGCGACGGCAGGTGCCCCGTCGCAAAAGCCTCCGTGTTATATAACAGATTTTCTTGTAGTGAATCATAAATATCCGCACATAAGGAAAGGGATGAGGGTGGGGAAAAGGCATCGAAAGGCTTGAATTCTTGCCTTGCATTGTTTACTGTGGTTGATTTGGTTGGAGCGTTATAGGCGGGTGTTTCACGGGGTGACTCATTCCATCACTTGGTTAGAGCGGCGGCTTCTTCCTGTTTTGTATAGTTGGGTGACAGGTTTAGTAGATCCAGATGTGTTGACTTTTACAGATTTTGTGGAGAATTTGATTTGTTAGTTTCGTTGGGCTTTTGAAGCCGTTTTTGTATTCTTTGCATCTTCTTGATACTTTTTCTATAAAATTTGGTTATTTATGAAAAAAAATAAAAATAAATGTCCACACACAAAAAGTTCTACAAAACGGTCTATACATAACTTTTCTCTTAATGTTTTTGTACAAATAATTTTACTCTTTGTTTTATAGCGGCCGTGATCTATGAGTGATAAAATATCTATTTCTTGCTTGAGAAGGAAAAAAAAAAAAAAAAACCATTTCTATTTTTTTTTTTCCTTCTGTACATTGTCTAATATTTGAGGATTGCTATATATTATCTATTTTCTTTATGTTATTTGTCTTTATTATTTTTTAAGAATTGTTTCCCAACAAAGAACTAATCATAAATATCCATACAAAAAAAGTTCTACAAAACGGTATATACATAACTTTTCTCTTAATGTTTTTGTACAAATAATTTTACTCTTTGTTTTATAGCGGCCGTGATCTATGGGTGATAAAATATTTATTTCTTGCTTGAGTAGTGAAAAAAAAAATTAAAAAAAAAACACACCATTTCTAATTTTCTTTTCTTCTTTACATTATTTAATATTTGAGGATTGCTATATATTACCTGTTTTTTAAAATTATTTGTCTTTATTATCTTTTAATAATTTTTTCCAAACAAAGGACTAATCATAAATATCCACACAAAAAAAATTCTGCAAAATGGTTTATACATAACTTTTCTCTTAATGTTTTTGTATAAATAATTTTACTCATTGTTTTATAGCGGCCGTGATCTATGGGTGATCAAATTTCCATTTCTTACTTGAGTAGGAAAAAGAAAAAATAAAGAATATATATATATATTGCAGCTAGTGGATTGGTACTAATAATTACTTCTTTGCTATTTTTGAGTTTTGAAGGTGTTCTTTGATTTTTTTTTTTTTTTTTTGGAGAAAACAATTTCTTCTTCTTTGAACTTTTCATTTCAAAAACCTATCGAAAAAACTTATAATTTCAATTGTTTTAGGTCAAGAGAGTGACTTAAAGGTAAGATGCTTTCTTATTAGGTGTGAAATACTTGAGTTCGAGTCTTACTGTTGTAAGTGCAGCTTCATTTTCCCTTTTTTTCCTCTTACTGATTGTTAAAAATTTTAAATAAAAAAAAAATCAATTTCCATTTAAGAATTTTCCTTCAATTTTTATTTGAAAGAAAAAAAAAAATTGAAAGAAAAGAGAAAGAAATTTTGCAATGTCGTAACTCTTAAGTTATTGATGAAGTTGATTGATGTTTATGGATGTATTCTAAGGTCATGAGAATAATTTTTCCACGCACCTTCCAAGTTGGATGTGATAGTCCTGAATGTAATTATCATTGTTTTGATTATACCATATATTTTTTCCGCTGTACATTTTTGTGTTATGTTTATATTGCTATGGGAATCACTGTGCACGGCCGTGATTTATGGCTGGTAATTTATCTATTTCTTTCTTAAGCAAATAAAACACAAAAATAAAAAAATGCACGCACAAAAACTTGTAGTAAGTGGCTTAAGGGTGCTTTGGGAACATGGTTAAAAATTACTTTTTGACTTTTTTTGACTTTTTTGTGAGAGAGGAAAGTGGATTAAAAATTGGAAAGTGACTTTTAGTACTAATTCCTTCTGTCATTTTTGAGATTTTGAAGACATTTGATTTTTTCTTTTTTTCTTTTTTAGAATAAAGAATTTCTTCTTCTTTATTTATTTATTTTTTGGATCTTTTTTTGATTTCAATTGTTCAGTATTTAAGAATTTTCCTTCAATTTATTAAAAAAAAAAAAGAAAAGGAAAGAAAGGAGAAAGAAATTATGCAACGTGGGGTTGATATGTTATCTTGAAGGACATCGCCATCCTTTGATTAGAAATATCTTTCAATTTTGTTATATATTTAGAAAAAATTATCAAAATTTTTATTTAAAATTGAAATTTGTAAATAAAATTAATTTTTATCCTATTCTATAATACACGAATTTTAAACCTACACTCTATACTCTACTCGCTTAATAAAATTCCGATTTTTTTTTTTAACCGGTGAAAATCGGTTGTTAGTTATTAAATTAGTATTTATGGGAGTTAGCCTCTATACTTCCACCTAATTCACCTCTTCTTAGGAAGAGTTGAATCCATAACCTTCCCCTTAGGACTAAACCCTTAAAAGAGTCATGATAGTCAACTAAGCTAGGCCTAGTTGGTTTAAAATTCTGATCAAATTTTGTAAATGAAATTCTTTAAAAAAAAAAGAAAAACCTTTTGATTTGGAACTTCCATATTCTTTTTTCCGTTGAAAAAATGGCGAATTACACAAACGATCCTGTCGTTTGGGACTTCTGTCACCTTGGTAACTGACTTTTTAATTGTGATACATTTAACCTTAAATTTTGAATCTCATTCCAAATAAAGACAATTAAAGACATTGTTACTCCATTTCAAGAGCAAAGTCGTCAATTTGATAAAATATAAACTAGTTTGACAAAAATAAATGTCAAAAACTTATTTTTGAATTTTTAAAAATGATTTACACCCACCAAAGATAAATTATATAAAAATGATAAATCTTTTACATTTTTATTTTTTTATCAAATTAATTTTTAGTATGTGTTTGGATAATAATCATGTAATGAGTGGCTATTTTTGTTGATGTTTTAAATGATTATCATGTAATAAATGGTTGTATTTATTGTTAATAGATATTTTTGGATAGTTATCAAGTAATGAATGGTTATTACGTTTTTAATGTATAATTGATATGTTTAATATATAAAATATTTTTAGTTTTAATTTTTTTTATTTAATGGATTGGTTTAATAATGACATCAAAGTTGTCGTCACGTTTGACTTTTGAAAAAATAGAAACTAATTTAACGAAAATAAATAAAAAATTTATTTATACCCTCCCAAAAGATAAAATTATATAAAAATTACGTGTTTTTAATTTTTTTTCACTAATTTAATTTTTAGTTTCTTAGAAAAAAAAATTTGAAAATAGATTTTGAAAATCAAACCAAACAGAACTTTATAACTAAAAAAGTTTCAACATTATTCATTAAAAAAAATATCATTACGTTTCAAATAACATACAAGTTAACAAACACAAAATAAGTTGTGTGACAACTTTGCCCTTAGAATAGATCGTTTGCAAAGAAAACATTTTTGATTATCCTTATTTGGAACAAGTTTCAAAATTCAGGATCAAGTGTATCACAATTAAAAAATCAAGGACCAAAGTGACACAAGCTCTAAACTACAAAAACTGTTAGTGTAATTCGCCCTTAAAAAAAAATATGGTCTATTTTTTAAAACATAATTATTGTTCAATTTGTTGGAGACAAATACAATAAAATGAAAAAGTAATAATTTTTTGATTGACCTAATTTTTTTTTATAAATGATTTATACTAAGAGCCTTATAAAATAAACAATTAAAATTATCGAAACGGGACTTATGATATGAACCCCACAAGCCTTTCATGTTTTTTAAAATTTAATTTGAATTTTAAAGAACCACAAATATAAATGTGAAAGAAGAACAAAAAATTAGCATATTGAAGTGAATACCCTCGTTTAACAGTGTATTTGGGTGGAGGATTGAGAAAATGACTTGGAAGGGGAAAGAAAAAAAGCAGATAAAATATAAATAAAATATGCTTACATTTCATATAATTTTACACACTTTTTTCTTTCTCTTTTCAAATCTCTTCTCAAATCTCTACCCAATCCCTTCACGTGCATAATGTCATATATAACCTGAATCAAGTCTGTCTCTGTGTGTAGTTATTTGCTGTCTTGCTGAAACTCTGTGGGTTGATTTTGTGCTGAAATGTGGTTCTGCATAAGTTCTGGTCTTTGTTGTCTTTTTGTTCTGCATAAGTTCTGAGCCCTGGTTTGCTATGTTCTGTGGTACTTCTGAATTAAATTGGGTTGCATTGTGATGTTGATCCTGAATCTGTTTTGTGATGGATTTGCTGTGTTGGTCTGAATCCGTTTTGTGATGGATTTGGAAGGCTCCAGTTGGTAGGCTGAGTTTGCTGTTATGGTTTAACTGAAAAGGATCAAGCTATTGAGGATCATCAGTGTATTTGTGTAGTTGTTTTTGGTGGTAAGGACCAAGTTAATTGGTTCGTGATATGAGAAGGTTCATCAGTGGCAGTAGCTAATCTGACAGTGCAGAACTGCTGTGGTAAATAGCTTATGGTTGCATCACTACAGGCTGACCTGTTATAAGGTGGAGTCCTGAATTTGCTGTGCTGTTATAATAGTGGGCTGTTAATTTGGGTCGATGGTGGATTGTATTTTGGTTCGATGGTGGTCTGCAATTGTTGTTCTGCTATGTATGCTGACCTGTTAATCTCAAGTGAGCTGGAAATTTGTGGGATGGTGGTCTGTTTGATACATTGGTTGGGTCTGTTGGGCTGTTAGTGTGTTATGGGCTGCTAGTGTGTTATGGGCTGCTTTGCTTTGCTAAGGTTTGCTAGTGTGTTATGATTGAATCTGCTGTGTTCTGTCCTTGGTTCTCCTTGGCTGTATTTTGCTTTTTTTCTCCTTCCGGGTTTGGTTCCTCACCAAACTCTTTCCCTTTATTTGATGTAATCTCATATCTTGGATGATTTTCCATCTATAAAGGTTCCTTCTTTTTGCTGATCAAAAAAAAAAAAAAAAAAAATCCCTTCACGTGATTCTGTTACTACAGTGTTTAAACTTTCATTGATTGGTATACGATGACGTCATATTCCCGTCATACTTGATATTTACTTGGGTAGGACTTACCATGGTTAAAAGATAGTCTAGACTATTACTTGATATTTACTTGTGAAGGACTTACCATAGTTACAAGATAGTCTAGACAGGACTTTGATCGTCTCCCTTTATAAAGCAACCCTCCATTACGATTTAATAAACCATCCTGAGTGATCCTATTTTCTCATAAATACCACCATAATTCATTGTGCAAGCTGCTCATAACTCCATAGTAGTATAGCTTCGACAATGATTGCGCATTAATTATAGATGATCTCACATGGGTGTGTCGTCTTTCAACATTGCAATACCTTGACATGAGTAGAGTGAATCTTAGTGCAGCGCACAATTTGCACAAGGTACTAAACATGCTTCCTTCTTTACTAGAGTTGCGTTTGCCATATTGTGGACTTGATTATTGTCATTTATCTCATATGTATGTGAACTCTACAGTTTCTAATGCTCAGTACCTAGATAAATATGAGATAAATGACTATTATCAAGTCCACAATATGTATGTGAATTTCCGAGTCGCCTCAGTAACATGACTTCTTTAAGAGTCCTTGATCTTTCGTTCAATTATTTTAATTCTTCTATTCCTCTCTATCTCAAAAACCTTGCCTTGAACATCTCAATCTTGGCTCCAATCAATTTGACCACACTGGTGGGTTTCTGAGGCTCTTGTCAAATCACTGTAGCTCGAAATCATTTGATATGAGTCAAACCAAATCCATGGAGAGGAGATGTCCATACTTGACAAAAATTTATCTAGATGCACCACGTATGATTTAGAGACATTGATTTTAAGTGGTGATGGATTCACCGGTCATTTGCCAAATTGGCTGGGATAGCTTAAGCATCTGAAAGACCTTGATCTTTCAGATAACTCATTTAATGGTTCGATTCCAGCATGTTTGGGAAGATTTTCATACTTGCAGAATTTACTCCTTGGTAGTAATCTGTTGACTGGGGATATCCCACCGTCACTAGGGAACTTGTCAACCTTGAGAGCTTTAGATCTTTCTTCCAATCTGTTAAATGGGACCATTCCTATTTCTATTGGACAACTATCAAACCTCAAGATCTTATATCTCTCTTTTAATTCCCTAGAAGGTGTAGTCTCTGAAGCTCATTTTGCCAACCTGTCAATGTTAGAAGGATAGGTTCTGAATTCTTGACATTGAAGTTGAGATCTGAATGGATACCTCCTTTTCAATTGGCAACCATTTCACTCTGGTCTTGCAAATTGGGGACTCAATTTCCTCAATGGCTTCAAACACAAAAGAAACTTTTTTATCTGGATATTTTCAATACGAGCATATCAGGAACCCTACCTGAATGGCTTCATGACATGAATCTCTTGGTATTGGGTCTCCCTAACAACCATATCGGTGAACCAATTCCAAACCTTCCTTCCACTTTATTCATAGTTGATCTCTCCAATAACTTCATTTCAGGACCTCTTCCTCAAAATATTGGAGATATGGTTACTTTGTCTTCTTTGTATATGGTTGGTAATTTGATAAATGGTTCTATTCCAAAGTCATTCTGCAAAATTCTAAATTTGGTATATCTCGATCTTTCCAAAAATATGTTATCTGGAAATCTTCCTCATTGTTTGGGGGAACTCTCCAACCTATACATTTTGAAATTTTCATCCAACAAGCTTTCAGGGGTTATTCCAAACTCTATTGGACATTTGACTACTCTCGGAGGGTTACATTTGAACAACAATAGTCTTTATGGAGAGCTTCCTTCCGCTTTGATAAATTGCAGAAGTTTAGCAAATTTGAATCTTGGTGAGAATGGATTCAATGGAAACATACCTAGATGGATTGGAGAATTGAAAGACTTGGCCATTTTGAGATTGCATAAGAATATGTTCACTGGCAATATTCCTTCGCAGTTATGCCAACTGCGTCAACTCTAAATCATGGACCTTGCAGATAATAATTTAAAAGGAACCATCCCTCGTTGTTTTGGCAATCTCAATGGCATGATCTTAAATGAAAATGGTATACAATATAATTTAGGAGGATGGTTGTTTGAGAGCATAAGGCAAGTCCTGAAAGGAAATGAACTTGAATACACCACTGCACTATTGTATGTCGTCAACATGGACCTTTCAAGGAATAATCTGATTGGAATGATCCCTGAAGAACTAACACTTCTTTCTGGTTTGCTTGGGCTTAATTTATCACACAATAATCTGACAGGAAGCATCCCGAAGAATATCAGTGGCTTAAAGTCAATGGAATCTCTTGATTTCTCTAACAACCAACTTTTAGGCACAATTCCGGAGGGCTTGTCAGCTTTGAATTTTTTGAGCTACTTGAACCTGTCATACAACAACTTCTCCGGACATATTCAAACTGGAAACCAACTCCAAACTCTTGTTGATCCTTCTATTTACATTGGCAATGATGAACTCTGTGGAGCGCCACTACCAAAGAAATGCCCAGGTGATGAACATTCGCAATCTCCAACAAGTTTAATCCCAAGCAGTGTAGAAAAACATGAAGGAGATGAAGCTGAAAATGTATGGTTTTACCTGGTTATAACGAGTGGTTATGCCACAGGGCTATGGGGAGTCATTGGAGTTCTGTTATTGAAAAAGAAATGGAGACATGCTTATTTTCAGTTTGTGGATATGACCAAAGACAAGGTACTTGTTGCGCTAACAGTGAGAATGGCTCGATGGCTTGGATGAATAAGTAGATTTTCAAATAAAAACCAAATTGTTACCGTGTATCTATTTGGTATGTAGACCTATGTATCTTTCTCCTCTTCTCTATCTTTCTACGTTGTATGTGTAAGTGGGGTGGTGGCTATTCAGTTTTCATTTCAACTATTGTTATTCAGGTTCAAAAGTTAAATTTACTTTCTAAATTAATGATGTGTCAAAAAGATGATTGGTTGATAATTAAATATTTTCTAATTATCAACAAATTATTTTTTTAATACATAAAAAGTAGGTCTAAAAAGTGGACTTATATACCATTTTCCTTTCATTTCATATATGTGGATCTTGCTTTTGTTTTTCTTATATTTGTTTGGAGTTTTTTCTTTGTTATTTTGGAAGTTTCTTTGCAATAATGATATATGTTATATTTGATTGTAATTGTAATTCAGTAAATAACACGACACATGGTTTAAAAAATAAATAAATAAATAAAATAGTGAACTGTGTAGCCTTAAATTTATTTTGTCCTCGGATTCACCCCAGGTGATTGTACTCCATAACACACCTCTCTCTCTGTACATGTGTGTTTTGTATGATCATTTAGGATTGTGATCCTCTCTTTTATTGTTTATCTATTTATTATTTAGGAAAATTATCAATACACCTTCTTATATTTATTTAAAATATAAATTATTCTTTGTGATTTTATAAATTACATTTTGTCCTTTCATATTTCTAATCTCATAACAAATTATCTATTTTATTAATAAATCATCAAATCAATTAATAATTTTTGATGATGTCAAAAATATATTTTAATTAACAATTCAAGTAAATTTTATTATTGTAAAGGAGAGCTGTTAGAAATTTATATTTTAAAAAATTAGTGAAACATCCCTCTTCAACTTTGCGTTGTTGAAGAGGTCCAAGATATTTTTTTTATATTAGTTAAGATCCCTCAACATTTTGTAACGCCCCTCCCCTTCCCCTCCAAAAATAATAATAATAATAATAATACAATAAATACAATCCATAAGCGGAAGAATAATAAAAATAATATGCTTTCATTCATCAAAGTTCGTATATAAAAGATAACACATGCGATATATATTCACAAACTGTTCATTCTGAATCTACAACATGTGTTACACTAATAAGAGAACTGAAAACTAAACAGGTAATCTTATGACCTATAGGCTTACATCTTTCCAAATCATTGCTTGGTTACAACTAAAGTGAGCCTAGCTCAATACAGTCAAAGCCCTTGGCTATACAAAAGAATACAACAAAAGAAAGAAGCTCTTGCTCCCAAATATCTCTCCAAACTATTGCATTGACAAAGGCATATCACCAACACCTGAAAATAAGTTTTTCCAAAAATGGTGAGCCAAAGCCTAGTAGGAACAATCTAACACAATATATGACATTTAACAAAGATATAAGTACAATGTGCATATACAATGCATGTGACAAAACATTCACATTTTATATAATCATAAAGTACCAAGTTCATATCTTAATACATTTTCCTTCAATTCATGAGCCAATTTCATTATCTTTCAACAACCCAACTAAAACTACAACTCAGTGGTTCTCCAATCACCACAATTACCACACAAAAACTTCAATCTGTCATTTTACGAAAATTTCGTCCACGGGATCAGCACCCATGTATGCGCACAATTTTGGGACTTTCACCCAAGACACTCTAGCCAACTTAATTTCAATGGAGTCCGTCCCTTATCTCCTCCTAAACATGGAGTACATCCCCTTTCTCCTTCCAAACATCATACATATACAATATATTTAAAATATAGTCATATTCAATGACAACCAATAATAGATTAGTTTTAATTCACCTAATCCTCATGCAATTTCTACAACAATCATAGCCATCCTCCATCGATAGCCCAATACAGTTATCTCTAAATAGATATTCAATCTCAAGACAAATACTTTATTCAAAATTTCCAAAGGTGTGAAGTAATACGTATCCAACTCCACCATTTCTTTTAATATTCGTCCATATTTACAACACCAATTTCATTTATTTGGACAAAATAAATATTTGAATCTTTTTAGGGCAAATCCCTTTTTCCCAAATATCAACCTAAACGCCAAAATCAACTATTTTACTAGAAGATGCCTCATATTCAAACCCCATAATCCTTTATGTGATACTGACTCAAAAACCCCTCTTTTGATTAATTTTAAACCCAAATCCTAGGTTTGTCCATAACACTCTTATATCCCACTATTGTTACACAACAACAAATAACGAAGTTAAAAATCATATGAAAGTGTAGAAAATCTCTACCTTAAAGAAAGAAGACAAGCAAGACAAGGATGAAACTCCGAAGATTCTCAAACCCAAATTTATTTGGAACAAAATGAAGATCTTTAGACGCTTTACCTTTTTCTCAAAGACACTATGATGGAGACCTCAATGGATCTAGGTGAAAATGCAGAGAGAAGATGAGTTTTAGAGAGAGAACTCAAGATCTAGGGTTTTAGAGTTTTTTAGAGAGAGAAAGAAATGAAAAAAGTGATGTAAAATGTGGCTATTACGAACTGATATACACGTAGTCTACTCGAGCGTCAGACACATCGTTTTGCTTGAGCGCAAGAAGTGACGCTCGATCGCAGAATACACACTTTCAGAAGTTTTGCAAACGAAAGACATCGCTCGAGCTCAAGATTGGGCGCTCAAGCGTAGAAAATGCCACTCGAGATTGGAATACACTCTTCTAATATTTGCAGGCCTGCAAAAACACTGAGAGTTTGCAAAGCCCACACGAGCGCAAGAAGTGCTGCTCGAGCGGAGGAGCTAAAATCTGGACAACAAAGATTTGAAAAACAAGCAACCAACCTGTTCCAAACACAACAATTACTATCCAATAACCAAATTTAAGAAAGAATAAGGGGAAAAAGGCATGAACAACCATACGAGGCTATGAACCCCGAGTCCAAATTACATAATGGGTCGGGTTTAAACCAGAAACGTTATAACCTCCTCTCTTTAAAGAATCTCGTCCTCGAAATTTTAAATCAAGTTTTACAGTTATGCTTAAACCAATTATAATGGTGATAACCAATCAATTCTATCATCATGACCCACTCTCCGGTCATCCATTCTCATCAACAAGATAAATAATTTCCCAGTATTGAATATACAAATCATATTTTCCCAAAACATATACAATGTTTATAATAAACTTGCATTTCCAAATCATGAGCAACGTATACAACGTTTTCACATAACCAAGACATATACAATGTTCTCATATATTCAAAACATATACAATGTTTTCATATTTTATCAACATAACAAAATTTCATTACATGTTCCAATATCAACAAATAGGTCCGGATATTTCTCATAGACTTCTAACTCACGTTCCCTAGTTGCTTCCTCAACCCCGTGATACTTCCACAATACTTTAACCAAGGGAATTGTCTTGCCTCGCAAGACTTGGTCCTGAGTATCCAAGACTCTCACTGGTCTCTTCTCATACGAGGCATCCTCATCTACCTCCAAGTCGATCCAATCCAACACATGCGATGGATCTGACTCATACTTCTGAAGCATGCTAATATGAAACACATCATGAACCCCAGAAAGTGTGACGATCCAATCCAACACATGCGATGGATCTGACTCATACTTCTGAAGCATGCTAATATGAAACACATCATGAACCCCAGAAAGTGTGGCGACAAGACTAAATGGTAAGCTATCTCTCCAATCCACACTAGGATCTCAAAAGGTCCAATAAATCGAAGGGACAACTTCCCACTCTTTCCAAATCTCATCAAACCCCTTCTAGGTGATATCTTCAAGAACACATGGTCTCCCACCTCAAAATACGAGGGTCTCCTCCTACGGTCAGCATAACATTTCTAACGACTCTGAGTCGTAACCAATCTCTTACGAATAACTGCCACTTCCTCTATCGTTTCCCAAACCAACTCTAGACCTAACAAAGGTGCATCACCCACCTCGGCTCAATACACCGGAGATCTAAACGGTCGGCCATACAAGGCCTTAAACGGTGCCATGCTAATACTCGATTGGAAGCTGTTATTTTAGGTAAACTCCACTAAGGGCAAGTGCCTCTTCCACAATCCCTTAAAATCAATGACACAACCTTGAAACATATCCTCAAGAATTTGAATAGTACGCTACGCAGTGCTAAAGGTCAATCTAGTGCCCAAGGCACTCTGCAAGCTCTGCCACAATCGAACTATGAAACGTGGATCTCTATCCAAAACAATTTTCATAGGAACTCCGTGCAACCTCACTATGTCCTTAATGTAAATGTCGACAAGATAGTCTGTTGAATCACTCATACGCATAGGTATAAAATATGCTAACTTGGGCAACTACCACCCCAAATGGCATCACTGCCCTGTTGAGTTCTAGGAAGACCCACAACGAAATCCATCGTGACATGCTCCCACTTCCACTCAACTATAGGCAAGGGTTGTAACAAACCCACTGGCCTCTGATGCTCAGCCTTCACTTGTTAGCAAGTAAGGCACTTCAATACAAACAATGCCACATCCTTCTTCATAGCCCTTCACCAAAATTGGCGGCTCAGATCATGATACATCTTCGTGCTCCCCAGATGCACTGCAAGACGTGAGTGGTGAAACTCTCGGAGTACTTCCTCTCGGCAAGACTCCGGCACAAAAAGGCGGTCAAGATATCTAACACTCGAGTTAGAGTATACATTCAAGCCCCTTTCCACCTTCCCATTGGAGATCTTCTCTCAGAGGGTTTCTACCTCAAGATCATTCTTCTGTACTTTCAAACTCGATTCACAAGTGTGGGTTGTACAACTACTGTAAACAATGCTGCAGACTCAACAAACTCACCAAGATGTAAGTCAAACTCACCAAGAGTACCCAACATCTCCCATTCCTGAATAACGATACAAGCCACACTGCTAATTGATTTTCCACTCAAGGCGTTAGCCACAACATTGGCCTTCCCTGGATGATAATGCAACTCAAAATCATAATCCTCTATGAACTCCATCCACCTCCTCTATCCCAAATTCAAGTCTTTCTGTGTAAACAGATACTTTAGACTCTTGTGGTCAGAAAACACCTCAAATTTCTCCCTATACAAATAGTGTCTCCAAATTTTCAAAGCAAAGATCACCGCCGCCAACTTTAGGTCATGAGTAAGGTAGTTCCTCTTATGTGTTTTCAACTGTCGTTTACCATAGGCTACTACATTTCCCTATTGCATCAAAATACAACCCAAACCTTCCCATGAGGCATCATAATATACCGAATAGCCCAATCTCCTCTCCAAAATAATTAATACTGAAGCAGTGGTAAGTCTAACCTTCAGCTCTTGGAATGATTTCTCACAAGACTCATTCCACACAAACTTGATTCCCTTCCTTGTTAGTCTAGTCAATGGTGAGGCTAGCCTAGAGAAATCCTTCACAAATCTACGGTAATACCCGGCCAAACCCAAGAAACTATGGATCTCAAAAGTATTCTTAGGTGGCGCCCAATCTTGCACCACCTCTATCTTGGATGAATCTACAGTCACCCCTTCCCCGGATATCACATGGCCTAAGAACTTAACCTCTTTCAGCCAGAACTCGCATTTTCCAAACTTAGCATACAGTTTATGGGCTCTAAGCAACTCAAACACCACTCACAAATGTTCCTCGTGTTCCTCCTCAGAGGGTGAGTAGATCAAAATGTCGTCTACGAAAATGACCATGAAACGGTCTAGAAACTTAGGGAAGATCTGGTTCGTCAAATCCATAAACACGGCTAGTGCATTGGTTAGCCCAAAAGGCATCACTAGGAACTCATAATGGCCATACCGCGTACGTAATGCCATCTTCAGGATATCCTCCTCCCTTATCCTCAATTGGTGATAACCCGATCTCAGATCTATCTTAGAAAACAACTGATTAAACAAATCATCTATACGAGGCATTGGGTATTTGTTCTTGACAGTTACCCGGTTCAACTTCTGATAATCTATACAAAGTCGCAAAGCACCATCTTTCTTTTTAGTAAAAAAAACCGATGCTCCCCACGGTGAAGTACTAGGGCGGATGGAAGCCTTATCTAACAATTCTTGGCATTGAATCTTCAACTTACTCAACTCAGCAGGTGCAAATCTATATGGTGCCATAGAAATCGGTGTCGTACCAGACACTAGGTCAATAGAGAACTCAATCTCTCGGTAGAGTGGTAAACTAGTAAGATCCTCAGAAAAAACATTGGGGTATTCACAAACCACCCTTGGCAACTCAACCCGGACTTCATCACACTCACCACCTAAAAAGGTTGCAAGAAGGCAACTAAGTTCACTCCGCCCACGTGGGTCATATACCAATGATAAAACTCTATTTACCCTATCTCCCAGGAAATAAAAACAATCACCGCTTAGTGTATGTACAGTAATTCTCTAACAGTAGCAATCTATAATAGCTCAATATGAAGACAGCCAGTCCATACACAAAATCACATCAAAGCTAGACATATCAATCAACACAAATAAAAAAGGAAGTCAGCGATCGGCAACCTCTATATCGTAACCCCGACACCCCTGCTTCAAAATCATTCCACTACCAATAGGCGATTGTACACAGATGGGAGATACTAATTGAGCCAACTCTAAACCCAAAACCGATGCAAATGCAGACGAGATAAATGAATGGGATGGACCTGTATCAATCAACACACGAGCAACTAAATTGCAAAACCAGAAGGTACCTCTCACTACCAAAGGCTCTGGTACAAGATCTGGCGCTATAATAGCATACATACGCCCCGTTGGTGTCTACTCAACCTACTAACCCCTCGGAGCATAAGTCTAATGCACTAAATGAGCCGAAGAGGCTCTTTGATTGGCCCTCGAGGCCTATGTTGACTGTGTTGGTTGGTGGCTCTGTATCTGCTTCGAACCCGACGTACCAAGTGTGCTACCTAACTGTGGGAAAAATCTCTTCATGTGCGCCACCTGCCCACACTGATAACAAGTAAGCGACTGTCCTCTCCCCTAACTCTGGCCTTGTGAATGAGCCGAAGATGGAACAGATCATTGCTCTCCTCCTTTCTGCGAGCAAACTGGAGACTTGTGGCCCAACTGACCACACTTGAAACAAGTAAAATCTCCTTGACCACCTCTCCCAGAACTCGAACTCGGCACTGGAAAGGTAGACCTTGATTGAGCTCCGTGAGACAACTGGGGGTTAGAACTCCTTTGCGTCTTGCTGTCTACCTGATTATCCTAGCTCCTCTTAACGCCTCTCATCCTCTCTTCCTCCATCTGCATCACGGTCTCCAGATGAGCCGCTGCCTCCACAAGGCGTTTGTACTCCCTAATCGTAGACCCGGCCACCTTAAACATCAACCTGGTCCTTAGCCTCTTCTCGAACTCCAAGCAACAGCACTTCTTAGTCGCCACAAGCTCAGGTACAAACCTAGACAAGCTAGTAAAGGTGGCCTCAAACTCAACCACTGGTGTGTTTAACTGCACCAACTTAGAGAACTGGTCTCTCAACTGCTCCCTAACTGTAGGAGGCAAAAACTTGTCTTGGAAGGCGTTGACGAATGCCTCCCAAGTCATCCCAATGCGCCTACGCACATACTTCCACCACTGACCTACATCTCCCTTCAGCTGGAAAGATGCCAAAGTCACCCTTAGCTAGTCGTCCTCGATGCCAAGCATCTCGAAGATCTTTACTAGATGCTCTAGCCACTCATCCACTTTCAGTGGCTCCTTGGGATCACCTCAAAACTCATCCGGATTCGATTGAAAGAACTCATGCTTCAGAAAAGATGGCCCTACCTCAGCTACTTGGGCCTGGACTTGATTATTAGCCCTGAGAATTTCCATGGATTCCCTCAATGCTTCGGCCATTTTGCGGACTAAGGCGCCCACGGCCTGCTAACCCACTGGTTCGACCACATTGGCATGACCAACTCCCTCCTCCTATGCTGGAATATCATCCGATATAGGTGCCTCGTGCCTTCTAGGGCTACCATGCCTACCACCACCACGTCCACGTTCTGACATCCTAATGAAGGTAACAAAAGAGATTAGCACATTTACAAATGTGCCAAAGTTAACTCACTCACGTCCTAATACGTTGGACAATAGTAATTCACTCCATATAAGCACGTAGTTACATCAAGTGCTCTTCTAATAGGACTTCTAGAAACCCGTAGACTCAATCAGTATCTTAGGAACTAAATCCCATATCTATATAATCATATAAGCATGTTATCACATAAACATACACTACATACTAATGTCTTAGCTAAGCGAGACAAACCCATTGTGGTAATAACCACTTCCCTCGTACCCAAAAGATTCAAACCCGATACGCTCTGATACCAAGTTGTAACGCCCTCAAAATAAAATAAATACAACCCATAAGCGGAACAATAATAGAAATAATATGCTTTCATTCATCAAAGTTCGTATACAAAAGATAATACATGCGATATACATTCACAAACTGTTCATCCTGAATCTACAGCATGTGTTACAATGATAAGAGAACTGAAAACTAAACAGGTAATCGTATGCCCTATAGGCTTACATCTTTCCAAGTCATTGCTTGGTTACAACAAAAGTGAGCCTAGCTCAAAATAGTTAAAGCCCTCGGCTATACAAAAGAATATAACAAAAGAAAGAAGCTTCTCCTAAATATCCCTCTAAACTATTGCATTTGCGGAGGCATATCACCAACACCTGAAAATGGTTTTTCCTGAAAAGGGTGAGCCAAAGTCCAGTAGGAACAATCTAACAAAATATATGAGATTTAACACAAAGATATAAGTACAATGTGTATATACAATGCCTGTGACAAAACATTCACAATTTATATAATCATAAAGTACCAAGTTCATATCTTAATCAATTTTCTTTCAATTCATGAGCCAATTTCATTATCTTTCAACAACCCAACTGAGATTACAATTCAAAGGTTCTCCAATCAACACAATTACCATACAAACACTTCAATTTTCTATTTTACGAAAATTTCGTCCGCAGGATCGACACCCATGTATACGCGTGATTTCGAGACTTTCACCCAAGACACTTTGGCCAACTTAATTTCAATGGAGTCCATCCCCTATCTCCTCCCAAACATGGAGTACATCCCCTTTCTCCTCCCAAATATCATACATATACAATGTATTTAAAATATAGTCATATTCAATGACAACCAATAATAGATTAGTTTTAATTCACCTAATCCTTATGCAATTTCTACAACAATCATAGATATCCTCCACCGATAGCCCAATACAATTATTTCTAAACAGATATTCAATCTCAAGACAAATAATTTATTCAAAATTTCTAAAGGTGTGAGGTAATACATATCCAACTATAGTATTTATTTCAATATTCATCCAATTTCATATTTATAACACCAATTTCATTTATTTATACAAAATAAATATGTGAATCATTTTAGGGCAAACCCCATTTTCTCAAATATCAACCCAAAGGCCAAAATCAACTACTTTGCCACAAGATACCTCATATTCAAACCCCATAATCCTTCATGTCAAACTCACTCAAAACCCCTCTTTTGATTTTAAAGCCAAACCCTAGGTTTGTCCATAACACTCTTATATCCCACCATTGTTACACAACAATGAATAACTAAGTTAAAAACAATATGAAAGTATTGAAAATCCCTACCTCAAAGAGAGAAGACGAGCAAGGCAATGATAAAACTCCAAAGATTCTCAAACCTAACTTTATTCGGATCAAAATGAAGATCTTAAGATACTCTACCTTTTTCCAAAAGACACTAGGATGGAGAACTCAATGGATCTAGGTGAAAATGCAGAGAGAATATGAGTTTTAGAGAGAGAAACTCAAGATCTAGGGTTTTGGAGAGTTTTAAAGAGAGAAAGGAATGAAAAAGTGATGTAAAATGTGGCTGCTATGAACTGATATACATGCACTCTGCTAAAGCGTGAGAAGTGACGCTCGAGTGTCAGACACGTTGTTCCGCTCAAGGGCAAGAAGTGACGCTCAAGCGCAGAATGTACACTTTCAGAAGTTTTGCAGACGAAAGACATCGCTCGAACTCAAGATTGGGCGCTCGAGCGCCCACTCTGTCATGACCTAATCCTACCCCTAGGATCAAGGTCATAACCAGCTAATAATCATGAGATTATCTACGGCCTCAAATAATTTTTTTGAAATATTAAAGGGGCGAAAACAAAAGCAGATTTAAAAAAACTCTGTCCAATGAGCTGTGTTTACATGGTATAGCAAAATCATTCCAAAGGCATTTCATAATAACTCATACATATAAATAGAGTGAACATCTTGCATACATCCAGGAACATTCAGACATGCAACCAGCCAAACAAAACTTATATACATAGGTGATCCAACGTGATCACCAAAATAGCAAAAGAGTAACAAAAGGGCGAAAGGGACAAAAACAAAGTCTCGTGTGTGAGACATTCAGGCTAACTCCTCAATGACTTGACTTCCTCTCGTAATCTTGACCGAGGCTAGGTTTGAACGTCTCTTTGCTCACCTACATACACATGAACGAGAGTGAGCGAAAGCCCAGTGAATAATATCAAATAAGGAAGTTACATGAATGAAAATTTGTTAACAAACATATTAAATGGCCTTAGGCCCATTCATGTTTTGTGGGAGCTGGATAAATGGCAGAGTCAAAAGCGTACACTCTGGAAGACATATATTACACAGCTCCATCCTACACAATCAGGAGGCCGAATACAATGGATAAGCCGAGTATCTATTGAACTATGGAGTCGAGTAAATAAGCGGCTAATGAGTGAAAAGTGGGCCAGGACCCGAGGCCCAAGAAACGAGTATAAATAAATGAGCAACAGACGAAGAAAGGTATGTGAGAACTATTACACTTAACTTAAAATACAATTAATTCAGAGAGTAGAGACTGACTAGCCCGTCGGAGTGCTAATTCTAGCACCCCCGACCGGAGTGTTAATTCTTTTCCAGGTGGCTAGCTGAGGATCACGAGCGTCCCCCGAGACCAGAAGAGTATTTCCAAACTACATCTCCACAATTGGCACCGTCTGTGGAAATACTCAAATACATCCATGGCGGGCGTAACAGAAGACCCTTTGATAGTCACTGATAAAACCACACAGAGAGACGACCTCACTCCAACAACCATGCTTGGACCGGAAACTATCGCCGCAAGACGCGCCTTGAACTTCGCCTCACCCTCGACTTCGGAGCATGAGACAATGAAGGCGATCATGGAACAAGCAAAGCAAAATGAACAGAGGTTGGAGAACATGATCGCTAAGAACGAACGTCTCCGTCAAGATTTGGCCTTGGAGGTAGCGAAGTCCAAACAAGCTGTACGCCTAGATCCCGAACGACCTCCGAGGACAGGCGGTCGATGACCTCGAGCCTGACATGACGACACTGATAGTGACTCTGACTCATTATCCCCGGAGCCCAAGAAGAAGGGGCGACCTGAAACTACCAGTTCTTCTGAAGAGAGTCCCCGTATAAGGCATAAGCGAAGAAGAAACAGTTCAAATAAAGAAGACCAGCACGATCCCTTTGTACGACGGATTGCAAAGGCAATGCTACCCAATAAATTCAAAGCACCATCATTCACCTTATACAACGGTAAATAAGACCCCACCGATTACATCCGCCATTATAAGCAAGCCATGACGCTACATGCAAACGATGAGGCTCTCATGTGCAGAATATTTCCGAGCAGTTTGGGACCACTAGCAGTCAGGTGGTATTATAAACTGGAGCCGACTTTGATTAAAAGCTTCCACCAACTCCAAAAATCCTTCAGGGCAAGGTTTATCACTAATGAGGTCCAGCCAAAGCAAGCCGACTCCCTCTGGGCAATGCAAATTCAACCGGGGGAAACCCTTCGTGTGTATTCAGCGTGGTATTGGGAGTGTTTTAATCTGGTAGACGATGCTTGCAATGACTCCATGGCCATCACCGCCTTCAAGATGGGGCTGCATCCCGACAGTGCCCACCGCAGCTCTTTGACCAGACGGCCCCCCAAAACAGTTTGGTCGTCGATGAAGAAAGTTGAAGAATACTGTAAAGTGGAAGATGATGCCTTGCAGGTTAAAACCGAAAATGTGACCAACAAGACGGCTCCTACTGAAATTGCTCAGCAGTTAAATTCTGTAGCACCTCAGAGCCCTGAACCACGGCATCGGGCAAAACGAGATAAGAGATAGGATTCTCGCCGATCAAGCGACCAATGCTTTCACCGAGCAAATGAACAGCTGCAAGTCGATAACAGGCGCACAAGGCGCGTCGACAAGAAATATATTGAGTTGTCAGAACCAATCAGCACGGTTATGTCAAAAATCCAATATCTTCCGTTCTTCAAATAGCCGTCAAAAATGGTGGGACCTCCCGACACGCGAAGACTGGATAGGCGGTGCGAGTATCACAAGGATCATGGCAATGATACTGAGAGTTGCTATGCCTTGAAGGATCACCTTGAGAAATTGGTACAGGATGGTTGGCTACAGCAGTACGTCCAAAAAGGAAACTCAACCAAAGCAATAGCCTTAAGACAGGATTCCCCTTCACTCGGTGTGATCCACATGATATACAGCCTGCCAATTTCATCCGCGGTGCATACGATTCCGTCGAATCCCGACCCTCAAAATCAACTCACTCTGGCTAAACGGCCCCATGAAGCTGCAAGCATTACTTTTGATGATTCGGATTTGACCAGAGTGACACTTTCCCACGTCGATCCCTTGGTAATTGAGTTACGTGTAAACCGATTCATAGTTGAGCGCGTACTCATTGACCCAGGGAGCACATCGGAGGTTATGTACTACAAGACATTTACCAAACTCGGCTTCTCTGAATCGGATCTCTCACCGGCCCCTTATCCACTATTCGGCTTCAACGCCAATCCAGAGTACCCATTGGGGAAAATCACACTACCCATTCGAGCAGGCTCCCGAACAGTGGATGTGGAGTTCTTGGTCGTGAAGCTGCCATCACCATATAATCTCATCATAGGGCGGACTTGGTTGCATATTATGCAGGTTGTGCCAAGCACCTATCATCAGCTGCTTCGCTTCCCGACAACTCGCGGCATTGAGCAAATCCGTGGTTCACAGAAGTCGGCATAAGCATGCTATATCCTTGCTGAAAAGACGCCGAAGGAGTTGCAAGTGAATTCCATTGAGGTACCGGATCGGGAGACCCTCAATGATGTTGGGCGGCTGCCGAATGAAAAGGCCACAGAAGCCCTAGATCGAGTCGAAATCGGCGGAAACCCAGACAGGTTCTTCATGGTCGGCGCCTCCCTAAATCAAGCCGACAGACAGCAGCTAATTTCTTTCCTACTTAGCAACCTTGATGTCTTTGCATGGACTCCTTACGAGATGCCGGGTATAGATCCATCCATTCTACAACACCATTTGAATGTTGACCCTAAGTGCAAGCCGATCATTCAGAAAAATCGACGGTCAGCCGCAGAGCACACTGCCGCCGTCGTTGAGGAGGTTGACAGGCTGCTTGACACCGGGGCAATCAGGGAAGTGACCTACCCTACATGACTCTCCAATACTGTGGTTGTGAAGAAGAAAAATAGGACCTGGCGAGTGTGTGTTGATTTCACGGACCTAAACAAAGCCTGCCCCAATGATTATTTTCCCCTACCCAGAATTGACCAACTTGTAGATGCGACGGCACGCCATCAACGTATGAGCTTCCTCGATGCTTACAGAGGCTACCATCAAATCGCCATGTATCCGAACGACCAAGACAAAACTGCATTTCTCACCCCAAGGGGAACCTACTATTATAAGGTTATGCCTTTTGGGCTGAAGAATGCAGGGGCAACTTACCAAAGACTGGTCACGGCCATGTTCAAGGAGCAACTTAGCCACACTATGGAAGTGTACATTGATGACATGGTGGTCAAATCCAGAAAAGAGTAGACATATCTAGCCGATCTGAAAGAGACATTCGGCATCTTACGCAAATACAAAATGAAGCTGAATGCCTCCAAATGTGTGTTTGGGATCGGCTCTATCAAGTTCTTGGGTTACATTGTCAACTACCGGGGAATCGAGGCCAACTCGCGGCAAATCATAGCAATCTTGGAACTCGGCTCCCCTTGTTCAGTAAAAGAGGTTCAAAAGTTGATGGGGATGGCCGCTGCACTCAACAGGTTCATCAGTCGGTCTACAGATCGCTGCTGACAATTCTTCCATACATTACGGCAGGGAAAGGCTTTCGAATGGTCCGCCCAGTGCGAAGCCACTTTCAACGGTCTAAAAACCTACCTCCGGTCAGTTCCACTCCTGACAACACCTTCGGCAGGCAACCTGCTCATCTTGTATCTGGCAGTTTCTGACCGGGCCGTCAGCGTCGTACTGATAAAGGAAGAGCTAGGGGAGCAGCGGCCAGTGTATTATGTAAGCAAGGCAATGGTCGACGCCGAAACACGCTACCTGCCGCTGGAAAAACTCATCCTAGACCTGGTCATGGTAGCAAGAAAACTGATGCATTACTTCCAGGGGCACAGCATCGGGGTGCTGACAGATTACCCCCTCTGATCAGTACTACATAGTACGGAAGCATCAGGACGCGTTTCAAAGTGGGCTCTTGAACTTAGCTAGTACGACATTCAGTTTCTACCTAGAACCTCAATCAAGGGATAGGTGCTTGCTGACTTTGTGGCCGAATTTACCGGGGGTCTTGCCGACTTCAAGTCTGATGAAATTCGACCTAAGCCGAACTGGAGAATTTATGTTGGGGACATCTGGCAGTTGTACCGTGATGGGTCATCCAATCAGCGGGGCAGTGAAGCCGGAGTAGTAATCATGGCTCCTAACGGTGTAGTAATTGAGCAGGCCGTCAAACTTGGCTTTGAAGCGTCAAATAACGAAGTCGAATACGAAGCCCTTCTAACCGGTTTGCGGAATGCACATCTTCTGGGTGCTCGGCGTCTGTTTGTATTTTGCGATTCAAAACTAGTGATTAATCAACTGAAGGGGGAGTACGCGGCAAGAAATGACCGTATGGCAGCTTATATGAAAACGGCTAACTCCTTGCTGGAAAAATTTGACCATCATGAATTGAATCAGATAACACGTGATCAGAATACGCATGCAGACGCCCTGGCCTGCCTAGCCTCCACCATTAACTTAGAGATCAAACGGACCATCGAGGTGGGTTTCATCCCAGAGCCAAGCATTAGTTCTTCAGAGAAAGTCCAAGTCAATGTCATAGAATCTGGACCGAGTTGGATGGATCCCATTGCCGCATTCCTATCTTCCGAACAGCTCTTAGAGGACAAGAAAGAAGCGCACAAGCTGCGAAACAAAGCCCTGTGTTACTACTTGGATCCGCAAGGAAAGCTTTATAAAAAGTCCTTTTCTGGTCCATACCTAGAATGCGTGCATCCGGACAAAGTTGAAGAGCTTCTTACTGAAATACATGAAGGCAGTTGCGGCGCACATTCTGGAGGGCGCTCTTTGGCCCATCGAGCTATAACACAAGGGTATTATTGGCCGACAATGAGATCTGATGTCGAATGCTATGTGAAAAAATGTGAACAGTGCCAGAAGTTCTCCCCGTTAACCCATCTGCCTGCTGAAGAGTTAAGCTCTATCACCAGTCCCTGGCCGTTTGCCCAGTGGGGACTTGATATCGTAGGACCATTGCCGAGGGCCCTAGGGATTAAGCAATACCTGATTGTCGCCACAGACTACTTCACAAAATGGGTCGAGGCGGAGGCATTAACGCATATTCGAGATACTGATGTCAAGCACTTTGTATGGAGAAATATCATAACAAGATTCGGCATTCCAAGAGCCCTTATCTCAGACAATGGCACCCAGTTTGATTGTAGCGTCTATCGGGAGCTATGCAACAAGTACGGTATCCGGCTTTACTTTTCCACGCCGACTTACCCCCAAAGCAATAGCCAAGCCGAAGCGTCTAACAAATCCATCTTAGACGGCATCAAGAAGAGGCTGGAGAAAGCTAAAGGCAAATGGGTCGAAGAATTACCGAGTGTATTGTGGGCACATCGAACTACACCGAGGCAATCCACTGGAGAAACGTCGTTTGCTTTATGCTTTGGAACCCAAGCGATCATACTCCTGGAGATCAGTCATCCAACCCTGAAATCGCAAGTTTTTGATATGGGCCGAAACGACATGATGCTGGCTTTGGACTTGATTCTGATCAAAGAACGAAGAGACTGCGCCCTTGCCTCTATGGCACAATACCATCAACAGCTTATCAAATCGTACAACCAATGTGTTCAGCTGCGCCGCTACACACCAGGAGAGTTGCTCCTGAAGAAAGTACTTCCGGCGGCCAGGAGACTGGCTGATGGAAAATTAGGCCCTAACTGGGATGGCCCCTATCAAAGTCAATTCGATCGCAGGGGTAGGGGCATACCGACTCAAGGACATGTCTAGAAGGAGTCTGCCACGGCCTTGGAATTCAATGCACTTACGAAAATTCTATCATTAAACCCGACTTGTGGGAAATGATACTAGTTCTGAATGGTTTAACGTGTACACGCTCCACTTTTGTAATGCAAAGATCCTTGTTTGTTCATTGCGCAATCCAGTTCAAAAGTGTTCCGATAAAAGATAAGTCTCCGGATTCAGAGCCCGATTGGTGCATGACACCTTTGGGCCGATTATGACTCCGGATTCGGAGCGCCCTTCGTGGATGTCACGATTGGCCAAGACAAGTCTCTAGATTCGGAGCCCCATCGATGTATGACACCTTTGGGCCGAATAAGACTCTAGATTTGGAGCCCCATTGGGGCATGACACCTTTGGGCCGATTAAGACTCCAGATTCAGAGCACAAGTCTCCGGATTCAGAGTGCCCTTCGTAGATGTCACGATTGGCCAAGACAAGTCTCTGGATTCGGAGCCCCATCGATGCATGACACCTTTGGGCCGACTAAGACTCCGGATTCGGAGCCCCATTGGTGCATGACACCTTTGGGCTGACTAAGACTCCAGATTTGGAGCACAAGTCTCCGGATTTGGAGAGCCCTTCGTGGATGTCACGATTGGCCAAGATAAGTCTCCGGATTCAGTGCACAAGTCTCCGGATTCGGAGCGCCCTTCGTGGATGTCACGATTGGCCAAGTCTCCGGATTCGGAGCCCCACCGGAGCATGACACCTTTGGGCCGACTAAGACTCCGGATTCGGAGCCCCATTAGTGCATGACACCGTCAAGCCTGGGCCGAATGAGGTGCCAAATTTCGAGAGCCGTATTCATACGTTTGGGGCGAATTTGCAGCACCTTGTGCAATTTACGTTTCGGCCAACTATGTATATTTTCATGGTCATGATCATTTTATCAACAAGTATAATCTCATACCATCACAGTTGGAATAAAAAGATCATAATATCATAATTAAATCCACTCATAAAATAATTGGTACAACAACAAAAACATTCTGAAAAATATATGTCCCCATTAAACTACTTTCAAATACATTATTAATTAAACAATAAATAAATACAAAATGTATTTATTTTTACATAAAAGTTTATGCGGCGCCACCTTCATCGTCACTCTTCTCTATCTCGTACGCGTCAAAGGGAAGATTGTGGCGATGATATAACAGTGAAGCCGACTGAACACCTGCTGCACGAAGGGTATCAGTGGCCCTCAGTGCCTCAATCCACCCATGTCGAAACCCCCGATTTTCGCATCGACAAACCTCCTTGGCGAGTTTTTCCCTGGTTTTTTCTATTCTGACCTTCCGGCCATCATGGAAGCCCTTTTCTTAAGCCCTAGTCTTGGCGGACTCAGTCGCAAACATGCTAGCCGTATCCCTATTGGCGATCGCATGACTTATTAGCCATTGTGTCACCATTTCTTCCACGATCGGGTTAGACTTACCGGCTGACTGTTCCCCACCAGCCTTGACCTTTCTCAGCTCACGCTCGACCTTCTCCACACAAGCTTCTAGGCTTCAAATGTGTTCGTCCCTTTACTCTATCTCCCGTCGAGCAACACGAAGACGCATACCGATTTCGTAAAAGGTGTACAACCCCTTTACCGCCCCATGAATGCCCTCTCGGAACACTTTGAAGTCTCATCGACCAACCATCGACTGCTGAACTTCTGGTGAAAAAATCTATCACGCGAATTCTACTGCCACATTTGGATGTTGGATGATTGAATCCGCCTCCGTCATCGGTTTGTTATCAACAAAAACTGCAAAGTTCAATGGGCATGGTGGCCCACTGGCTTCGCTGCACGGACGAGGAGAACTGTCCTGTTGGCGTTTCTCCCTTCTGGTTGATGAGGAGAATGACGCCTCTCATGCTCAGCAGATGCTCCAGTCCCCGTTCGGGGAAGTTCGCCACCTCGATTCATCGAGTCCAGCTCCGCCAGTGTCTTGCCTTCCCTTTTGCTATTAAAGAATAATCTGCTAGACATTTACTCTTTGCTGCGGGGTTGAGTTGTTTTTAGTTCCTCATACAGGGTTGAGTTTTGTTTGGACACAACCCCCTCTCTAAATAATTCATGGGAGCACCACGTTCCCGAGGCAACCTCATTAATGCACACATTCCGTAAGCCGCCGACTTTCGGCTTTCCAGCTTCACCCCCCGATCAGGGTTAGCTTCAATGCCCCGCTGACTGACCATGAAACCCAAAAACTTCCCTGATCCAACGCCAAAGGCGCACTTCTCCGGGTTGAGCTTCATTTGGTACTTGCGTAAGGTGGTGAAGGTCTCTCGCAAGTCGGTCAGATGATCAGTGGTGAGTTTTCTCTTGACTAGCATGTCGTCGACATATACTTCCATATTCCGACCTATCTGATAATGGAAAACGGCATTGACCAACCGTTGGTAGGTGGCCTTAGCATTCTTCAGTCCGAACGACACACACGGTAGTGAAAGGTACCTCGGTCGGTAATGAATGAGGTATGTTCCCGATCGGATGGGTGCATCAGGATTTGGTTGTAGCTAGAGAAAGCATCCATGAAGCTGAGCATTTGATGACCGGCCGTGGCATTGACCAGCAGATCTATGTAGGGAAGAGGGTAGCTGTCTTTGGGGCAAGCCCGGTTCAGGTCAGAGTAATCGACACAGAGTCGCCATTTGCCATTGTTCTTGTGGACTAGGACCACGTTTGACAACCATTTAGGGTAGTCCACGTTTTTGATGAATTGGGCCTTAAGGAGCTTGTCAACCTCTGCGGCTATAAGAGTATTACGCTCCGGATGGAAGATGCGCTGTTTTTGGCAGTAAGGTCGGAAATAGGGTTCAATGCTGAGGCGGTGAGTTATGAAGGAGGGGTCAATGCTCGACATGTCTGAATGGGTCCAGGCAAATACATCATTGTGCTCGGTCAGAAGGGCAGTAAGGTCGGCCTTTGCTTGGGGGGATAGTTGGCTACCTATTTTGGTAGTTTTTGTTGAGTCAGTGGGGTCGATGGGAACCTCAATGAGCTCCTCCACAGGTTCTCCTCTAACCAGCTCATCCTCATCTCGGACGTCAAACCCTTCAATGATCATGGCCTCCTTCAGCTTAACTTCCTTGAGTGAGGTGACATAACACTCCCTGGCCACGGTCTGCTCTCCCCTGACTATCCCGACGCCCAAGTCGATGGGGAACTTTATGGCGAGGTGATAGGTTGATGTGATGGCTTGGAAAGCATTGAGGGCAGTGCGACCAAGGATGATGTTGTAGGCAGAAGGACAGTCGACAACAAGGAAGGTAAGCAACTTTGTGGTGTGCCGTGGGTACTCACCGATGGTGATGGGGAGATCGATGGAGCCGATGGAGGTCACCCCGGTCGCCAGTGAAACCGACCAAAGGAGTTCGGAGGGGAGATAGACTTTCCTCCCCAATCTTGAGCTGACAGAAGCAGTTAAGGAATATGATGTTTGAGGAACTGCCGTTGTCGATGAGAACTCGTCTGACTTTGTAGTTGGAGAGGAGGGCGGAAATGACGAGAGGGTCATCGTGAGGATAACGGATGCCTGTACGGTCGGCATCCGTGAAGGTTATGGGCTCTGTCCATTGCTTGAGCTGTTTAGAGAGTCGGTCTACCGTGGCAACTGCTTTGTCCGAGCCCTGCCTTATCTTTTTGAGTTCTGCCTTCTGAGCCGAGCGGGATAGTCCCCCACAAGCAAGGCCACCTGAAATAACTCGGATTTCTCCAACTGGCGGAGGGGGATTACCTGGTGGCCAAGGCTGTTGTGGACGGCGATCATGGCCTTGGTTAGGTTGGGCTGGCTGCCGGGGTGGAGTGCGCCGGCGATTGTTTCTGAGGGGCTCGGTTCTTTGTCTCTGCTGGGGGCGGGTATCCGTGAACCGGGCGAGACGCCCTTGACGTATGAGGGTCTCGACCTGATCCTTGAGGTTGATGCAGTCATCAGTGTTATGGCCATGATCCTGGTAGAAACGGCAATATTTGGACTGGTCTTTCCAACTGGAAGGGATCCGTGAAGGTAGGGACCATTTGAGAGGGTAGTCCCATTGGATCTGATGGAGGACTTGTTCCATGGGAGAATTTAAGGGTGTGTACCGCTCGAACCGACCGGGCGGTCGGGCTGATGTCGACCGGTCAGCTCGGGGGGGTCGGTCGGTATAGTGTGGTGGTTGGCTACTATACTGGGTGTTTCTGGGTTCTGAGTCTTTTCTCTTTTCTCTGGGGGTCGGATTTTTAGTTATTGGATCCTGCCGAGCGGCTAGGGAATCTTCGGCATTCATGTACTTTTGGGCTTTTGAGAGTAGGGCTACCATGGAGGTCGGGGGGTTTTTAGAGAGGGAGAAAAGGAAGTCGGATGACCGTAGCCTGGCCATGAAAGCCGTGAGGATGACCTTGTCATCGTTTTCCGCTACTTGCAGGGCTTCGGTGTTGAAACGGGTAATGAAACTGCGCAGTGACTCCCCCTCGGTCTGACGGATATTGAGGAGTTAGATTGCTGGGCGGCGTTGGCGCTGGGCTCCAATAAAATGGCTAAGGAAGGAGTCGCTGAGGTGCTGGAAAGTGGAGACAGAGTCTGCTAGTAACTAGCTGAACCACGGTCGAGCTGACCCCTTCAGTGTCACGGGGAAAGCTCGACACATGATCTCATCAGGGAAGGCATGGAGAATCATGAGGGTGCGGTAGGTCTCCAGATGGTCGACCGGGTCAGTCGTTCCATCAAAAGAGTCGATGGTGGGCATTTTGAACTTGGCGGGCAGTGGTTTGTCCCGGATGGAGGCAACAAATGGTGAGTTTACCGTGGTGGAGGGTTTATGCTGGATGTTCTGCATAACCCCTTGGAGTTGGAGCTTCATGGCTCGGAGTTCAGCGTCCCAGAGGGGAATGTTGTTACCACCGGAGGGAAACGGGGGCTGCACGCTGCTGGCTTCCCCCTTAGGGACCGGTGCCACGACCGATGGGTGTGGGGGTAGAGGTGGTGGATTTATATGTGGGGGAGGAGGTTGCAGACCTTCCAAGTTTGGTGGATAAGGTTGCGGGAAAGTATGGCTCTGGGTTCGTTCTTGGTTGGGTGGAATATCTGGAGGTGGTGGAGGAGGTATAGGGAGATTTCTTTGGAGTAATGTATTTATCAGGGCCTGGTTTTGCTCGGCCATGCGGTTAATGCTGTTGGTAAGCTCGATGAAATACTGTGGTGGGTTGTTTGGATTGGGTGGGTCGGCTTGATGGTAGGCAGCATTATGGTGAGAAGCCATGGATCTAATCGTGACCATACACTTTGATGGGTAGGAGGAAAAGGTTGTTGGGACAGGGGCTCCGGCGACAATGAGCACAACTGGCGCACGGATAAAAGCTGTTCCCACAGATGGCGCCAACTGATAGTTTAGTTTGTTCCAATGGATGGATCGGACTGATCCAAGCTCTTCAAGCCCACGTCCGAGTGATCAAGCCCAGCAGATAACCTGCAAACAAGTTCAACGGAGAACGGAGGAGTCCCCCAATGAACCCTCCGACGAGCAAGTTAGGAAGGGAAGCCGAGTGTAGAGAGAGATTGGAGATAGAAAAGCTTAACCTTCTTCTTGTCTTCAACGTTTGCTTATTACCTTTGGTAATCATTTCGCTGTCCCTTCCGACCTGCCATTTTGGCCGAAAAATCTATACTGTAGCTTACCTTGTTCAGGGCAAGGGGGTGCCGTTCCGACGGAGAGGTATTGTCGTAATAAATGTTGTGATGGGCTGCATTAATGGTGATGTGTCGTGGCAATAACTTTGCAGATCTTTGTCTGCTGATGTGGCTTGTCCTTTACCTGCCATGTGTCTGAATGTCACTGGCTCTTTGTGCCATGTTGGATTCCAGCTGTTCTGGACTCCACCAGTCGGGTTATGTACTGGGCTCCAAGTGATGGGCTTGGGTTGTTTATAGTAAGCTATGGCCTTTATGGGCTTAGCCACGTCAGTATCTATTGTGTTTATTTTGAAAGGTACTTAACACTGTTAAAGCTCTTCAAAGAGAGGAATCTTTGCTTTTCCAGTACAAAAAGCTTTTGAGAGGTGTCATGATTTTCGCCGTTTGTGTATCTCCTGTACTCCATGACTTAGTAATCAAACAGTTTATGGTTTAACTCAGATGGTTGCTAAAGCTTCCAGGCTATCTGTTTAGATAGAGGAGATTCCATCAAATTGTAATTTATCTTTAGGTTTTTTCCATTCTAAAAAAATAAAAATAAAAATAAAAACAAAACAATTATGATATTTATATGTTCAAACCCATCATTTTAATGTTGAAACCAAAAATTGGGTACTTCGGGGAAGTTGACCATTTTAGTGGTCATATTCAAAGCCCTTTCATGCTTTAATTATACAGATTACTTTTTGGGTGAAATTATACACAGTATTTGTGGAGGGATAAAGTTTGTTCGTTACAACATTGCAACTTTTGAATGAACAGAATCTTAAAAAAGGGAAAAATGACTGGTAGCTCAAAATTCGTGGCTCGATTTTGGCTCGAATGGCAAAACGACGTCGTTTTGCCATTCTTTTTTTTTTTTCTTTTTTTTTCTTCCTTTTCTTTCTTTCTTTTCTTCTTCTTCTTCGTCGAACACAGGCGAGAGAGAGCAGAGCAGAGGCGAGAGAGAAACAGAGCTCATCGGACACAGCTCGTCGCTCAGCCCCGCCTCTGCCTCTGCCTCCGCCCGCCGCCGCCTCCGCCTCCACCTCCGCCTCCACCTCCGATTTTGATGGCCCCCTCCAGTCCAGTTCTTCTTCTTCTTCTTCTTCCTTCTTCTTCTTCTTCTTCTCTTCTTCCTCTTTTCCGAATTCGAGCCAAATTCGAGCCTCCGAATTCGAGTTACGAATCGGAGCTGTAAAAAAGGCAAACCACCACCAACCCTTTTCTCCAGATGATGGCCCAGCCAACTTGACTACATATTCTATTTTTTCACGTTTAATTTGAGCCCATTTATTATTACATTAAAAAATTTAGGTAGCGCTTGATTTTATTTTGAAATTATGATTCTAATTAAAAAAATTTAACTTTTTTTTCAAAACTCATAACTAAACTCTTTAATATTCAATTCAAAACTCATAATTAAACTCTTTTCAAAATTCTATTTTCAAAACCAAAAAAAAAAAAATTTAAAAAAAAAAACATATTTTTTTATTTGGCTCTTTAAAATTGTTTTTTATCTTTTATTCTTTTGGAAAAAATATTTTCTTCTATTTCTTTGAAAAAATATTTTGTTATTTTTTTTAGCTATTGGCCAAATAATTTGTTATGATTTATATATATATGGGGCAATCCAGAATTTTTTTAAATTTAAAATCAAATTTTAAAAAATTTAAAATATTTAAAAAATAAAATAAAATATTTAAAATAAAAATAAATAAAAATTTTAAATATTTGAAAAAAATACAACAAGAAAATTTAGTAAATACAGTGTACATTAAAATAAATAAATAAATATTTACAATAAAAAAATGTTTACCCTAAAAAAATAAAATTAAGAAATTTTTTAAATATTTAAAAAAAATAAATCCAAAATAATTTCAAAATACAACTCAAAACTCAGATCTCTTTTCAAAACTCATAAGCAAATAATTTTTCTCTTTTTAAAACTCATTTTAAAAATTTATCTTTCAAAACATAATTTCACACTCCAATCATGATTCTTAAACTAAAGAATATATATCATTTATTTTTAGGAAAATTACAACAATAACAAAAAAAAAAAAACTCTACGGTTTTATTATTGTAACAAAATAAACACTAAGTTTTTAATTTTGTCAATTTAAACTTTAATCTTTTGATTTGTTTTCAATATGAACCATTTGTCTATTTTTGTTAAGTACAATTAACAAAAAAATAATATTTTAGTCATTAATCTCAATGTAAGTGTATATAAAATATTTAAAATATCTTTTTTATTGATTTAATGATTAAAATACTTTTTTTTAATCTATTTTACTTAATGAACATACGTAAATGGTTTATATTGAAAATAAATCAAAAAAATCATGATTTAAATTGATAAAATTAAAAATTTAGAGTTTATTTTGTTATAAGGCTCAAATTTTAAATTTTTTTTTTTTTGTAACCCCCTGAGATTTTCTTAAAATATAGATTGCCACCTATGGTTTTGGAAATTATATTTTTCCCCTTCAAGTTTTTAATCATATAATAATTGACATCTTTTATTAATAAATCATCAAGTAATTAACAATTTTTAACGATGTCATAAATATATTTAATAATTCATGGAATTTTATTATTGTATAGGAAAATAGTTAAGATTTATTTTTAATTTTTTTATTAATTTTGTTAAATAAAAAAATTTATAAGAGCGTATTTATAATTTTTAAAACCACATGAAATTATCCGTATTTTAAGTAAACTTCATGGGATATATTTGTAATTTATCTATTTTTTCCTACACGGGTTGTGGCCAACAACGAGTCTCATTATAATAATTCTAACCATTCATTTTAAAAAGTCCTCGTTTTATATCATTTATGTAAAAAATAACTCGATCGAATAATTGTAACATTTTTATTTTATCATGTTTGTTTTCAAAAAATAGACAAAAAAATATATTTTTAAAAGTAGACTATTCATTTTTTTAAGAAACAAACACCATACAATGAAATGCTACGATTATCAAATTAACATAATTTTTCTCATAAATGATATATACGAATGATCATACAAAATAAATTATTTAAATTATCAAAATAAGACATGTAATGGACTTCATAGGTCAAGCTCAACCCTATACAAAATGAGGGCACATAGTATTCTCTAAAGCAGAATATTTTTTAAAAAATAGATAAATAATAAAGGACAGCCCCACCGATTTAGTGATTCAAAACAACAAATGAGTAATGATACATAACTCTAATTTGAGAGCTCTAAATAGAGTTTTAGTGAGGTAGACAAGAGAGATAGAAATAGGAGTGTAGGCCCCACCTTCACATGGATACTCTCTACATTATTAAAATTGCATTAAAACTCTCAAATTAAACCTCTCAAATACTATTGATAACAAATCGTGGTAATCTTGCTCTTTTGGATACTATCATAAATGTGTTTTGATTAGATTTTTGTATCTTGTATAGAATTAAATAATAGAATCAAGCCCCCCAAAAAAATCATAAAAAAGCTCTAAGAATGATTATGTCAAAACTATTGAACCAAGGAGTTCTAACTTAATTTGCTAACCCTCTTGCTATCAAGCCTCTCTTCAAGCTATATGGATACGCGTTTCAACTCTTCTGATGTGCCACCTTGACAACTACTTACTAATTTTCACCAATTAAACGAAAAAAACACTATTGAGTTCATTTCTTTTTACTAATCAAAATACTAACAAATAAAGGAATCCTAGTAGGTTTCATCATGCTGTACTGTATCATTTTTATACTTTAGGAGAAATTACAAAAGCAAATCTAAGAGCTTGAGCCTTATAAGAAAATACATTTTTAATTTTTGTTTTTGAATTTTGAATTTTTGATTTATTTTCAGTGTAAATATATATTTTTTCTCATCAATTTTACTTAACATAAATAAATAAATGATTTAGATTAATAATAAATTTAAAGATTAAGATTTAAATTGATAAAATTAAAAATTTATCAAGACTCAAATCTTGAGGGGTTTTTTTATTTATTTTATATATATAATTGTCCCTATACTTTATTATGGTAATTTAATTTTGTATATATTGAAAAATAAAATATACAAAATCTTACACTATTCTCACTTGGGTGTGGGGATGGCAATTTGAACCCTGCCCAACAGGGACCCGACCCCCCGATCCCGAATTAAGCGGTTTTTTCCCGAAAAATGCCTCCGACTGGCCGGGGATGGTATTTAAAAATGAATCCCTGATGATATTCAGGCGGGGGACGGTGATACATTTCCCAACCTCAGCCCGGCCATGCCTCGTTTAGGCCCCGACCCTGTTTATATATAAATATGTGTGTGTTAGCGTTTAGGTTTGGTTGACCACTTGACGCACAAACATCGCATCCCCCTCTCTCTCTCTCACACACACACACACGCGCGCGACTCATCTTCTCTCACTAACTGGTTGCTTCTCCTTCTCTCCCTCTCACGATATCTCCTTGTTTCTCTCTCACGGTATCTCTTTCTTTCTCTCTCTCTCTCTCTCTGTTTTTTTGTTCTTCAAATCTGAAAATGATGAAGATGAAAATGAAGATATCGTTTATGAAAATCTGTTGTTGATGAATGTGTTAGATTTGTTGATTTGTTTGTTGATGAAGGTCAAGAAAATGAAAATCTGTTGTTGAAAATCTCTCTCTCTCTCTCTCTCTCTCTCTCTCTCTCTAATTTGTTGATCTGTTGTAAAATGATGATCTGTTGTAAATGTGTTGATGAAGATCAAGAAAATGAAGATACGAATCAATCTGTTGTTGATAAATGTGCTAGATTTGTTGTTGATGAATTTTTGTAAATATGTAGAGTTGATTTTTTTTTTTTTTTTTTTTTTTTTTTGGTCGGGGAATTTTCAAGGTCGAGGAAACCTGATCCCCATTAGGGGACGGGAACGGGAGCGGTGATAGGTTCCCCGTCGGGGATCAGGGCCGGGGATGGGGGTATTTCCACCATCGGGGATCAGGGACGGGGAGTGTGATCCCTGGTTCCACCTCGGCCCGTTGCCATTCCTACTTGGGTGGGACGCACATTAATGAGTCTCATTAATAAATTTCACCTCTCATAAAAAGGCTGTAATTGAATTTTGTTTGTGTAAACAAATAAAAGGGGTTTATAGAATTTACATGTACCAATTAGTATATTAATTAATGTACTAATATATGTTATGACATTATTATTAGCTCCATTTATTATACAAATTATATGTACCAAAGATTTCTTAAATTACGTCATATCATCAATTGGTACACTAATTGGTATCTTACTTGGTATGTATCAATTAATGTACTAACTAGTATAGTAACAGATGATGTGACATAATTTTAAAAGTTTTAGGTATTTGTAATTTATATAATAGGTGGGGTTAGTAATAATGGCATAATATTAGTTGATACACTAGTGTGTACATTAATTGGTGCATGTAACACCACATAGGTATATATATAGATTTTAATTGGTGAATTTATTATTCAATAGGTTTTATGATAATTAATGATATTTTTCATCAAATAGTATTACAAAAGTGACTAATTGTTAATTTTTTGTGATAAGTTAAAAATTTTGTCACAAACAATGTCACTAATTATAAATTTTAGTGACAGTTTAAAAAAAATCGTTATAAAAAAAATATACCCAGTTTTTAATTTTAAGCGACAATTTAAAAAAATCGTCACAAAAAAAATCACTAATTATTAGTTTTAGTGATAATTTATAAAAACTGTGACAAAAAAAAAGTCACTAATTATCAATTTTTAGCGACATATATAAAAAATGGTCACAACAAATTACTTTTAGCAATGATTTTATAAGAATTTATTTTTAATAGAATTTGATGGTAATCAAGAACTATTAAGACCTATGCCTAAATTATCCAAATAAAATAAAATAATTGACTATATATACTCTAGATGCAGCCTAACCAAACCAAGGCCTCACATCTCTCCTTTACAAAAACCCCAGAAGCATCTTCATTCATTTTTTGTTCCGTGTCCAGAGGGTGAAATTTCACTGTATCTTTCTTTTTTTTTTTTTTTTTTTTTTTTTTTTTTTTGATCAGCAAAAGAAGAGATTTATTGATGAAAGAAGCAAGTTACAAGCAAAGATACATCAATAAATCAGGAAGTGCACAAGCATCATAGCTAACCTTCATAATCCCAACTAGGTTGGCACCATAAAGGAAGCACAATCATGTGCAAGCACTTAACCCAAGGTTGGCGAGAAGCCAATCGAAAACGAACATAAAATATGGGTATTGGAGACCCAAGATACTGCTTTGATCAACACACAAACCAATTTCACTGTATCTTATCTTCCATACAAATACAATCCTGCATCTTCAAATGGCTCAGGTAAATTTTTTTCATAATTGTTATTTACATAGCTATATATGATGTCAAGAACCAATTTTCTATATTTTTCCCCTCATTTTTATTTATTTACTTATTTTTGTATTTTGAATTCAAATTGTATTGCAGAAGCTGGTGTTGAAGGTGATGACCATGACCGATGAGAAGACAAAGAAGAAAGCTATAGAAGCCGCTGCTGATATCTACGGTACTCATGATATGAATTTTTCCTTTTTTATTTGATGATTTTTTAATTACTTCTTCTAGGGGTCTTATAACCATCGGATTTTGATCTTTTGATACCAACACACCCCGATTTATTAGTGGGATTGAAAATTGCATACTGTCAATAGTACTGATTTGACTGCTATAAAACTCTTTTTTAATAATTTTAAATTCACCGTTGTGTCAATCGATTCTCAAACGTTTTGTTTAATTAAAGCTGCGTTTGGTTAGAGGATTTGAAGATGAATTTAGAAAGGAAAAGGGAAAAATTTGATGAAATGTGAATAAAATATACCTACATTTCACCTAGTTTCACACACCTTTTCCGTTTCCCTTTCTAAATCTCTCTCCAAATCCCTCAACCAAACACAACATAAGGGATTTAGAAAGAGAAATAAAAAAGGTGAGTAAAATGTGATAGTTTCACACACTTTCTTTTTTTCATTTTTCAAATTTCTTCTCAAATCTTTCAACCAAACACAGCAAAAATGTAGTGCTCAATACTGATACCATTACACCGCGACCGTTACTGATTCGTCATCTCTCTCATATACACATACAACAAAACCATAGATGGGTTGATGGTTAATTAGGTATAATTGATGTTGATTTGATGGGTATGGGTATTGAATTTTTGAACAACAGGAGTAGATTCAATAGCAGCGGATCTGAAGGATCAGAAAATAACGGTGATCGGAGAGATGGACACTGTGGCAGTGGTGAAGAAGATGAAGAAAGTTGGGAAGGTTGATATCATATCAGTTGGTCCTGCCAAAGAAGAGAAGAAAGAAGATAAGAAAGAGGAAAAGAAAGAAGAGAAAAAAGAAGAGAAGAAAGAGGATGACAAAAAATAAAAAGCACCAAATTCCAAGTACTAACTATTCAGGCCTTTCTTGATCGGAAAACTCTATTCATAGAAAGGCCAAAAAAAGAGATTCACCTTCACGTATAATCCTGTTGATCAAGCCTGTGTTCTTCTGCACGTCGTCGTTCTATCACCTGAAAACTCAAACTTAAGCTGGCCGGCGGGTGTGTGCCGGAAAACCCCTCCGATGCCTAAGTCAGTAAGCAAGACAAATAGGCAAAAGCTCAATGTAGTCAGGGAGCAAAAATTGCATTACCTCTTCATAGGTGATATTGGTGAGCTTATATAGGTTTCGAGTGGCACAATCCTAGTAGGACTCTAACTCCTCCATGTAGAGTCCTCCTAGGATTCAAATTCCTGGAAGATAATGCTTATCCTCCAACACCCCCCTCACTGCTTAAACCAAGTGAGATGGTCCTTCTATGGCCGAACTCCAAACGACCGGAGTACCTGTTAGTTCGGCCCTTACTATACTCTCCCTTACCTCGGCTTTTCCATGCTAAGACCGAGCTATCCATAAGGGAGTTAAGGCGAACTACTTACAGAACCATGGCTTACCTCGGTTTTCCACATGCTTCGACCGAAGTAACCACTGAAGACCGAACTACTTATGGTCTACTCTCAACCGGAGTATAACAACAAGACCTTACTTCGGCCGGAGCGACCACCATGGCCACGACCGGACTAACATCAAGGCATCTTCTTCGGACCGGACTACCACTCGTCCGCAGCCCAACCTTTAACCGGACTAACCGAAGTCGCCTTTGACCGGTGTACCTGATATCCTTCGCATTTGGGCCTATCCCGGCCCAACTCCCAGCTCGGCCCAATTTAGCATAAATTACCCTCTCAGAAGATAAGAAAGAGGAAAAGAAAGAAGAGAAAAAAGAAGAGAAGAAAGAGGATGACAAAAAATAAAAAGCACCAAATTCTAAGTACTAACTATTCAGGCCTTTCTTGATCGGAAAACTCTATTCATAGAAAGGCCCAAAAAAAATGTATAAAAAATTTTACAAAAATAACGAGATAATATCATTTTGGTAAATAAACGCATCATTATGAGTGTTTCATTTTAAAATGAAAAGTTTAATTTGAGCTCTATTATTTTGAATGAATTTTCTATTTGTATATCATTATTTTTCTTCCTCCCGTGATACCGTTGCATTAAAATAGTTTGAGAGGCAATTTTACAAGTAAATAAATAAAATTGAACAAAATAGTTGCCGTCCTTTTGTAATCTTCAAGGGAATATTCTGGAACCATTTTTTTTTTTTTTTTTTCTGGTCAGGTATTTTATATTTTAGTACACTTTTAACTGCAATATAAGAATATATCAAGATCAACTCAAAAGGATCTGCCCTTTCATAATAGAAAAAGACTGTTATGTGCACTCCTAAAAGGATCTACAAAATTTTGTCGCATAATTTCTGATCACAAAATATCGTAACTTTATTATTTGTATTTTTTTTTTTTTTAGATTGATATATTTGTAACTTTAAAATGCACATTATAAATTAATTATTCATAATTTTACTACAAAGTGACATAACATATCACAAATATTCATCACTCTAAAAAAAAAATCTCCAATTTTGTACGATGTGATGACTGGTTTGGTTACTTGTGCAAAACAAAACAAAACAAAATAAAAAAAAAAAAGAAAAGAAAGAAAACTTATTTGTTAACAAGTCACTGTCCATTTTCTCATTAAAAAAAATAAAGTCTGAATGTTGATCACCAAAGTCCAAAAGCAAATAAATTCTCCACCGGAAAAAAGAAAAAGACAAAAAGAAAAAAAGCACTGGATAGAAACAAATGCATATCTTTTAATTATTCTTCACTTAACAATACTACAAATTCAAAAAATAATCAATAAACTATATTCATTGTGAACGTAATCTATATCTTACTAATTTTAAATATACATCATAAATTTATTTTTAAAAAGATTCGAGATAAATTTTTATAATTGATAACATTTCTCTTGTTCAACACTGAGACAAGGCAGAGAAATAGAGAAATGGTTCCCAAAAGCACCAGACACCTAGGCTCATATGATAAATGATAAAAGCATTTAGATCACTTTAATGGGAGGAATTGATGTTGATATGTTGGTTAAATATTTGTCCTTTTTCCTTGTGAGTTTTATGCATGAAGCCGTCTGTATAAAATACTATGGTCAATTTTTGGCGTGAGTGTCAATTTTGGTGGGCACCTCGAAAACAACTTAATGGACTAACATTTTAATGTTGGATGCAAGTACGTTGTGTTGTAATTTTATATTTAATTTTTTAATTAATTTGATGAATAATTCATTAGTGGTAATTTTGAATAATTTGATGAATTAGAAAAATTATTCATCAAGTATTTTTTTTATCAGTGAAAAAAAATTTATTGATGATAATCAAAGTACAATACTTGAGGTATTATCCATCTAGTATTGAAATTATTATATGTGACAGTTATAAAAACGGGCATTATTAACAAAGAAAAATGCATGATTTCGTTACACTAATCCAGTACATGTTTATAATACAATAAATTAAGTTACACTTATCATTTTTCTATATCACATTTAACTTAGTCTCTCTTGTGACATATTTACAATTATCAATGCAATGGGTCTTACATGAGCTCTACTAATATCCAATGGAGATGTTAGCAGTGGAAAGAGAACTGAAAAAAATATAAATTTCAATAAAATTTTCATTTATTTCTGTTGATATTTTCTTCATATATTTGGTAGTTAATTAAAAAAACAAAAAAAAAAAAAACAAAAACTAATTTGGGGAAAAAATAATTTTTATTTTTAAAAGGTAAAAACTTTTTATGGATGGAAGTTTTATCAATGTCAACACTTTACTATCATTTTCACTACCACCACAAATATATTAGTTTTAAGGTGACTACTAAACATATGAAAATATTATTTACTATAAATATTTTTTCATAAAAAGACAAAATAGACTAATCAATAAGATAAAATATCACATCTAAACCATAATTATTTTATTTTTTCTCTTTTAAAAGTTTTGAAAAGTCAAAAAAAAAAAAAATACTAAACAAACTTTTTAGTCTAAGCTAAAATAACAAAAAACGAATCCTAATCATTTGGATGTCTCTTTAACTTAATCAAAACTAGTAGTTCAAATTGATAGTAACTAATTCGTTACATAACTAGTAATACATAATTTATGCTTATAAGAAATAAAGTCAAACAATGTAAAATATACGCGCGCGCACACACACACACATATATATATATATAATAAGGACATTTACATACAAGTTCTAATTTATGAACTTATACTTTATTAAATCTTAACTAAAATTTTTTGAACCTTCAAGTCCCATTAAATTTTTAATAGTCGGAATTGCCTTTCAAGCAATGATTGTCTATCATTTATGATTATCTATAAAGGAACAGTATGATTTGACATTTATTTTGATTTTCAAAACTTTCAAATTGAAAAAAACTAAAAAAAAATTTGAAAAAACTAAATTATTTTTTTCTACAAAACTATAAATTTTGTGTCTATAAAAAAGCATGATGATGGAACATTGATATGTAAAACTAAAAAAAAAAAAAACTTTAAAATGAAAAAACTGATAATCATTACAAGAAATTACATTTTTCGCAACGCAACAAAATATGTTACTAAAAGGGAAAACTCGTCAGCAAAGAGCTTGCTGACACACAGAGCCACGTCGACAACCCGTAGGCAAAAGTGAGTCAGCAAAACTTTTTGCCGACGAAATTATCATTGCATTGGTAAAAGTAATGCCTTTAGTAACAAACATAGTCGTCGATAAAAGCATTCATCCATCGTCGGCAATTTACATTCCGCGAGTAAAAGTAGTTCAAATATGATAATTGTGTGGCACTTTTCCCTATCCAAATTTACATCGGCAAAAAAAAAAAAAAAAAACTTTTAGCAATAAAATATGAGTCGGCAAAAGTAAACTTTTGGCGACACATTTAAGTTGGTAAATGTTGCCATTTGCCGACGATTTGTTTGTCGAGAAAGCTTTATTTTTGGCAACGACAAATTTGCATGGGCAAAAAATGCCCTTCTAGCAACACAATATGAGTCGGCAAAAGTGAACTTTTGGCAACACATTTAAGTCGATAAATATTGCTATTTACCGACGAGTTGTTTGTTGAAAAAGCTTTACATTTTGGCAACAACAAATTTGCATCGGCAAAAATAATTGAAAATTATTTACATTTGTATAAGATTTCTTTTATCAACGATTGATTGTGTCGCTAAAAATGTAAAAATCACTGGCATATTATATATATACACTTCAAATTTGACAATAATTTTCTATAAAATGCTCCCCTATGACTTTTTTTTCCCCTTATAATAACTTGTATTTCTCTATAAAACATATCCCAAAAAAAAAAAAAATCTATATATAACAAATAATACAATCAAACCTTAACACTACATCGTAACAATTAGTATTATAACAAAATTAATATCAAATGCATTTCAATATCTCAAATTTTATTCAATATCCAACAATAATAAACATAAGAATCCTAAAATGTGTCCAATTATCCAACAATCCTAAACATAATAATTCCAAAAAGCATCCAAATATTCAACAAAATAACCTATACAACGAAACAAAGAAAAATAAAATAAATGGCTACATGCGAAATGAAAAATGAAAAATTATCATATCTTTAATAACCATATGTATCACTACTGAACCACGAACGTCCATCACCAACCTGTGAACAAAGGATAAAAACATGAGTATTTTATCAATGCATTAACTTCAAATATAATATACAAATATATTTAAAATTAATTGAATTAGTTCAAGTTATTTCATTTTTAAGTGTGAAGTGTTCATATACGCAAGTTTGAGCTTCATAGGAATAAAGTTGCCTCTAAGAATGTGGTGGAAAACCCAACCCATATCCTAAACTTAATAACTACATGAAGAACATATCCTACTAAAGATCCTAACGTTCAAACACAGGAAATTGATCCCTTAATAGAAGTCAACCACAACAAAAGACAATCAAAACAACAAACACCAACAGAACCTTGCATCCCCTGTTTCAAAGTCGAGCTAAAAGCAAGAAACAATACTTAAGACCTAAACCAGCAACATCAAATCTACTATATAAGCACCACAAATCAGCACCCAAAGACAGCAACCAAACCAGCCCCTATACAGTAGCAATCATGCCACAAAGTGTTGAGTGCTCCTTGGATACTTTTGGTACTGTTGCTGGTAACATCAAGCATATGGTTTTTGTTTATTCCCAGCTAGTAGGGGTGTGCGCAGTACGGTTTGCACGGTTTGAAATTAAAATTACAAATCGAATGGCGAGTTAGTAGATTAGCGGATTGACAAATTGCGATTTTGGTGGTTTTTGGCAGATTGGCGGATTGAAGAATATTTTAGCTAATTATCATACATTTGCATAATATATAACACTAATTTGTAAAATATTTTTTAGATATATAATACAGTAATTTTACATAATATGTTTCATATATATAACCACTAATTTGTAATAAATTTCATATCTTAAATCTCTCTCACACTCATTTTTACATTGATATTTCATTGAAAATTAAAAAAAATATATGTATTAACTATAGCGGAGCGGAACGGTTCGGTTGGCGGATTATAAATTTTAAAGTTTAAACCGCGGTTAGCGGTTAAAGCAGTACAGATTAATGCGGATGCGGATCGGTGCGGTTTTAGCGGATTTGGCGGTATTTTGCATAGCCCTACCAGCTAGGTTAGGTATATATTAAAGGCTGCTATGGACTGCACAGGAATAAGGTTAGAGTGCCATGTGTTGGGCCATTTGTTAGAGGTGGCTGCTTATGTGTTGTGTCTTGATACACAGTTCTAACTTGCATTTCATTAATTTCCTTTTAGTTTCTTCATTTCTTATTTCTCTTAAATTTTTTCTTATTTTAATTGACCGTATACATAAACGATTCTGAGATTTTATTAGCAAAAAATCAAGATTAATATTGAACTTGATGTTAGCATAATCTCAATATCATTTCCCTTGAAGCAATATTAATTTTTATTTTATTCTTTGGTTATTTTCTTCACAATGTGGATGATATATTGATTCCAAACAATAAAGTTGTAATAATGGAAAACAAAAGAGGGAAAAGGCAAGTCAGAGATATAAGATTTGCAAATATGAAAATTTGACCACCATCTACAATTTAAACTACCACTAAGCAAATATAATGTTAGAGACATAACTGACAGGTTTTGATGGGTTCTAGCAATTGATGGGGCCTGGTTTGGGAGCTGCGTTTAAGTGGTGCGAGTAGGGGCTGCTTTGAGAGTTGTGTTTAAGTGGTGTGAGTCTTGTCATAGTCTAGATTTATGTCCTATTTTCAAACCTAAAGTGTTATGTTTTAGATTGTTATAGAAATATATTGCATATTGTAGGTTTATATAATTTTAGGTTGTTGACACATGTTATTCAAGTTAAATAAAATAAATCAGTTTAATGAGGTGTCAAATTTACCTCTATTTCAACCGAGAGAAGTTTCATCCTCCCGTACACCTGATGCATCCTCCGCAACATTGTTGCTTGTAACTAAACTTGGAATGTTTGCTAGATCTATTCCATTTTTTGCAGACAACATTTGCATAACAGCTTGCATTGTACTGATGTTTTGAGCCTGCTCAACTACATCCTTTCCCTGGTTAGCTAATTGTTGTCGCTGGTCAACTAACTGCTGTTGAAGAACAATCACCTCAGAGTTAGGAGCCTCAAAAATGTGTGGAAGATGAAGTAATGTCCTTGCGGATCCCATACCCCTTCAAGTAGACTGACCTTTTCCTAGTACTTTCCTGGATAAGTGTCAAAAGAAAAGTGACATAGCAACAGCAAGCCTAAACCTATGGGGTGGGGAAAAAAAAATGTATGAAATCTTAATTATAACTTGATAACTTGAGGAAGTAGACATAAGTTGAGCATTGTATGAAGGCTGCCAACTTGTTTTTCTTAAGGAAACATGTGCCAGTGGCAGACAAAGGAGCATTAAAAATATGAAAACTTGTTTTTCTCTATCCTATTTTATTTCAGCCCAATCTAGCAGAAGTGTTTTAAAGGATTGATACATGCACATCTATTCCATTTTGTTTCACTTAAACATATGTATATCCCTTTGTTTCACTTTCACAAGCATTGTAGAATATAGCCACATAGAAATCGTTGGGTATGTATGCAAACAACCTTCCTTGTGGAGGGATTCAAATATATGGTGGACACTACAGCTAATTTAAAAAATAAGATGAGAAGTCCCAAAAAATCAACATGATAGTTTTAAGCCAAGTAACTACAAGGAAAATGGTGTACATAAAGCACAATAACATATGTGAAAAGAGAGAAGATTCTAAAGCATACATTTATCAATCAGTCAATGAAAGGTAAATCTCCAAATGCCTCTGGGCATTAGAAATGATACAGGTTAAGTTATAAGATGACATTAAGAAGACTTCACATGAATAAGGAACAATGCTACGTACCCTAATGTACTGATGGTTTGAAACCTTACAGCCTTTTAAGAGAATTAAGATCCAGGCCTGAGGGTAGAGAATCTCCCAACAAATTATAACTTAAGTTCCTGCAATTGAAAAGAATGTTTCCAAATGGTTAACGCGATCTAGAAGTGCACAAAATTAACATTTAGAGAAGCAAAGGAGTATGCAACTGAATAAAATTTGACAAAGAAAACAAAGAAACATAGCTGCAAATTAAAGAAATTAATTAAAAAGACTATTTATAAGGAAAATACAAATTGGTAATGCAATTTTTAATTTTTCGTTTAGAACATTGAAGAACTATTGATATTACTCAAGCCAACAGAATACACCATCATTGGAAATCTGAAAATATGAATCATAAACTGTGAATAAATGACTTGATGAGGAGCTGCTCTGGCACCGTAATAAAGAAGACTATCATGCTATGAAGTACAGACACGGCCACGCACATGCACACACACACACACACGGACATGGGACACAACGATTTCAAAAAAATGGGGACGTGAACACGACAGGGGACACGACAAATTTTATATATGTGTGTGTGTATTTGCAATGTAGATTGATATTATTTTACCAAACAATCAAATTAATATATAAAAAAAAAAACTAACATTAATTCAATGTATATATAGAAGCCACTACATTTAAATAAATAAAAGCCACTACATCACTGTATAAATTAATTTTATTTAGGAAATTCAGAAAAATTAAAATTTATTATGCAATATATAAATTTATAAGGGATCAAATTAAATAAAAATATATGGTAAATTTTGAACTTGAACATGCAAATTAAACATACAAACCCTGTATCCTTTTCCTACCCACACCAAAACACATTCAAATCTAATAAAATTGGGAAAATTTAGGAGATTCATAATCCATACAAAATCATATAAAATAAAATAAAATAATAAAACAATGGTAAGATTTATTTAAAATAATAAAATATTAAATTCAATTTTTTTTAATAAAATAATAAAATATTTAGAACTAACATAGATAAGATTTATTTAATTTTAAATTCGATTTTTTTTTCTTCAGAAATAATTGTAACTGGTGTAATTAATCGCAGTCTATATACAATTCATAAATTTGGGAAACCACTATCCATTAATTTCAAATAACTTATCAAATAAATAGGCATTTCGATTTTTTGAAGTAAAAACAATCATCTATTAGTTTAAATAATTCACTACATCAATTATTTATTAATTTTAAATCCTTATTGAATTTTGTCGAGTCCTTTTAAATTTAAGTGAATTTTTTTGTGGACTAGTATAATAGCTAAAAATAGCAACATGTAGCACAATGACAACGGCACACGGCGGAAACTGTGAGAGAGAGAACCTCCAATCGTGGGAGAACGAGCGAAAATCGTGGAGAGAGAGAGAGAGAGAGAGAGAGAGAGAGAGGAGTTTTTACATACCAGTGTAAAGAGAGGGGGAAATTTGTGAGGGATTGTAAAAAAGTGGGTCCCTGTTTGGTTTGAGTTTTATTTTCTAATTTTTTTCTTATTTCATTTTTAAATGTTTAAAAATTACTTACATCCTTTGTAAAATTATGTAAAATTGATAACCAATTTTGATTTTTTCACTTCTTTTTTTTAAAAAAAAACCTCAAACAAGTTTTAAAAAATCAAACCAAACATGGGTCACCTCAATTTTGGAAAGAATTTAGATTCTCTTAATTTGGTCATCTCAATTTGACAGAGTATTTGAGCTTAATGGGCTTATTTTATTGACTAGAATATTCATGAAAAAAATGAAAATGATTGAATATCTGTAACTATATATTTGAAACATATTTGCATTATAAAAAATGAATGTCTATTATTGAAATTATACTTATTGTTTATTTTTTTTAAACAAATATAATTTAAATATATAGCTACTAATGTCCGACCATCTTAATTTTTTACATAAAATTATACTCAATATATAATTCTTAAAACATAAATGATTCGAATCACCAAGGTCAACCCCAAAATGCACTCAGGAAGCCTCTTTCAAGTTGGATGGCCAACTTGAGAAAATCCAAACCCCTTTTGAAAGTTCTAATAAAAATGCAAATCACCAAACCACCATGTTTTACTAACAAAACTTTGGCCGATGAATAGTTTTATCGTTGCTAAATATTTAACTATTTGCCCACACCAACTTGTCATTGCCAAAATTAAATTGACTAATAGCAGTGCTTATCATGTTGCCTAAAAATAACTATCGTCGCTAAAATTTTAAAAAATTTGGCACCAACTAATAATTTTTGCGCCTAGTGAATGTTATGTTTTTTTAGCGACGGTAGTAAATTGCGTCGTTAAAGGCCTACTTTTACCGACGAAAGTGTTCATTGTGTTGTCAAAAATATACTTTTGCCTATGAAAAATTGACGTTGTCACCAAAAGTGGTCGCAAAAAGTGTAATTTCTTATAGTAAATGTTCTCAGTTTTAAAACTGAAAAAAAAAAAAAAAAAACTGTTAACATTCTCTGTTTTATTGGATAGTTGAATCAAACCAATAAGTAAAAAGGCAAAAATGTTTAATCTCATGCTTTGTTTTTTTTTTAATCAATTAGTGAAATAATTATCTGTAACATTACTTACAAAATTGATAATATTCTTAGTTTTAAAAATTGAAAAAATTTATAATACTCTCAATTTTATTAAATAGGACTTATTAGTTTAAAAAATCTTAAATAGGACCTAACCTACCATAACATTTGTAAATAGAACTTTTAGGTAATAACTCTAAAAAATATATTGTATAAAATATAGTTGGAAAATTTTTTTAAAAAATTTACAAGGTTTGACCCTTTTCATCAAGTAAAATGGACTGAAAAAAAGTATTATAACCATTAAACTTAATGTAGGTGTACATAAATTGTCTAAAATATTTTTTGTTGTTGAGTTTAATGACTGAAATATTTTTTTCATCGATTTTACTTAGCGAAAATAGACAAATGATTTAAGTTGAAAATAAATTTAAAATTTAAATTGATAACATTTAAAATTAAACATTTATGTTATTTTATAAAAATCAAACTATGATTTTTTTAAAATAATTTATTCAATATAGTTTGTTGAGGAATTGAGTTTGAAACACCCTTTCTCAAATCTGGCTCAAATTATAATTATATTTAAAAACTTTAAAAATTATGAGTGGGCCGAGGTAGACTTGACCACGGCCCAATATCCACGCATAGGCAACTAAAGCTGCAAACGAACCAAGTCAAGTTGAGTTTTACTAGGCTCGAGCTCGATTATCCAGCTCAAACTCGGCTTAATAATTAGTTATTATTTACATTATTTAAATATATAAATAATATGTTTATATATTATTTAATTAAAAAATTAAATTTATTTACATTATTTGAAAATATAAATAATATATTTATATATTATTTGATAAAAATTAAATAAAAATTTTATTTATATTATTTTAACATAAATAATATATTTATGCTATTATTTACACATATTTTATGTTATTTAATGTATAAATAATATATTTATTTTATAATTTAAATAAAAATAAATGAGCCTAAAAGTTAGGCTCAAGCTCGTTTATTTACTTAACGAACCAAGCTAAGCTCATAAACAATTTGATTCGTTTGCAGCCTTAGGTAGTATGCATCTCCCATGTCACTTAAAGGCAGGTCACTGACTAATATATGAAGGAAAAATTATATTTTATGTCTTTTATATTTGGTTATTTTTTCACTTTAACTTTTAATTTTCTTTTAATTGACCCTTTAGGTTTCAAAAAAATTTCAATTTACTTCTAAAATTAATTTATATTCAAAATTAAATAAAAATTTCCACGTTAACTGTCACACAAAAAAATATATTATATTAAGGTTTGGATTTATGTATGTGTGAATTATATATAATAAAATATTTTGAAAGAATTAATTGTATGTCTAAATTATATATAATATTTTGAAATATTTTGAAAGGATTTATGTATGTGTGAATTATATATAGTAATATATAATAAAAATGCTTTGAAAGAATTTTTTCTTTTTTTGATTTATTTACATAGAGACCGCTAAATTATTAAAAAGTATCATTTTACCTCTTAAATTATAAAAGTGTATAAATGAATTCCCTTAAGAAGTATCACTTTATCCCTTAAACTATAAAAGTGTACAAATGGACTCTCTATTGGCGTGTTTCACTTTGACTCATTCTGTTAGAGGGTCCAATTGATACATTTTTATAATTTAAGGAGTTTATTTGTATGCTTTTATAATTTAGGGGTAAAGTGATACTTTTCAATAATTTAGGTGGTGTATTGTATTTTTTTATAGTTTAGGCGGTCAAAATGATACTTCTCAATAGTTTAGAGGGTCTTTGCATAAATAATCCTTCTTTTTTTTTGCTTTTTTATTATTATTACTATTTATTTATTGTTGCTGTTTACCAAAAACAAATAAAGGGTTGTTATTGTTATATTATATGTCACTGAATAAATTTTAATGATATTTTTTCACTTATAATAATGTGAATACACATAATAATAAATGTCATGTATAAAATTCATCAGTACTACTCATACAGAACGTATAACATTTGTTCTTGATTTGAAGTGATAAAAAATAATAGTTTGATTGATATTTTATTTTTCAATTTATTTATTTATTTATTTTTCGTCGGTTTCGAAAAGAAAATATAGGGAGCCATTTGGGCGTTTTAGGAATTTAACTCTGTAATAGTTGTTGGGCCGGTTAATTTTGACTTAGCTTCGATAGAACCGGACTTATTGTTGTAGGCTGGTGACTCGACCCAGCCCTGATTTGGCATGGGCCGCAAAGCAAAATGACCATTTGAACAAACAAAAATACTAATCACTGTCTAATGACAATGTGGGGTGATGCTAAATACACCCACATAATTCCTCTTATTCCCACATTAGTGAATCACGATTCTCAATACATAGAGAGGGAAAGTGGATGTGTAGAGGAATTTTGTGGATGCATTTAATGATATCCAAAACGTTGGAGATATTTCTATTTACACCCACTTATGTGAGGGCATAATTTTGAATGCATATGAGAAAGAGGCGGGTGTAATGAAATATTTAGTGCGTGTAAATAGAAGCACCCGCACCCCAATTGTTGGTACAAGTTCCATGTTTATCCCCTAGTTATTATAGGCAAAAAGGAAAAATACTAATCACTGTCTAATGAGTTTTAGTTAAGATAATACATATGCAAAATGTATACTGAAACTTATAAAAAGTAAATGAAAATTTGTAAAATGTATATTAAAATTATAAAACTTTGACATTATTTAAACTTTAACTAGCGTTTATTGGGCGATGATTAATAGAACAATATGTATCTCATGGTTCCTAACTGACACTAACTTTGCAATTGCATTTGCACATGAACAAGGGGATGGAATAAAAAGATACATAATTTTTCTTCTCTAAAGGCTGGATTTTTCATCTCTTCATTTTATTTAATTTTTGTTGGGGTGTAAATACTCATTCAATTAATACTATATATGATATTTTTTGAGGAGTGGAAGAGATAGAAATAGACATGGAGACAAAAGATAACGGTGAGAGACTACGCCATAGAGGAAAAGAAGGTGCTCAAATCGATCAAGTGTGGAGGCAAAGCAGCCAAGCCATGGCCATACCCAGGAGGCTACTCTCATTTCACTTCATTTTACAAGTACCCTTCTCACATTGTCAACCACTATTATTATGACAAATTCAAAAATGTCTCTCCTGCCAATATTCATAGTTTCTTTCACACTCCTGCAATTTACTCGGTTGCAATTGCCTCGGATGAAGTTGTTGCTTCGCTTTTCAGTGATGAAAATCCTCATGCGTGTACTATCATGTAATCTTGCAGGTTTTTTTTTTTTAATTAAAATTCCCTTATCTTGTGATGTATGTTTGAGTCATGTAATTTAGTTGTCTGTTAATTATATATTTGCATTTTGTACGAGTTTTTTTTGACATTTTTCCCATCCTTGAGTTAATTCACAAGAAGCAAAGTTTGAGTTTTTAAGAGGATTCTTATTTTTATTTTTAAAGAGTTTATTTTCATGACTCGAATACAAGCTTTTATTGCAACAAAGAATCCAAAATTTAGTAACTTTAGCCACAAGGCCAACAACCTCATGCTCATGGCTAACTCTGAGTGAGGAAAGGGGTGGGGTATACAAAAGGGGGGAAGAAGAAGGAAAAAAAAAAACATGAGGGAGCAAGGAGAAAGGAAGAGAGAGAAAAGGGACAAAATTGTTTTTAAAATTAAAGATTATAATTTTGTAATGGGTTCATATTAAAAATAAATAAATGATATATTGTCGAAATTATATTTGTTGTTCATTGTTTTGAAGACAAAGATAATAAAATTAGGTAGTTATGAGAATTAGATCAATTTATTTTTTCACAAAAATCTATACATAGAGATTTAAAAAATAAAACGTGCAAACTTAATAAATTGAATTGGCCTTTCTAATTCAAATAGAGAGAAACTAGTTCCTTTCAACAAATGTGAAATGTGATACGTCTATTGCAAAGCTCCAAACAATGAATTTTATAAGGTCAACTTTGATGGAATTGTGTTAAATTGACTCAAGGCGGTTGGAATTGGTATAATTGTTCTTGATCACAATGGAGCGGGGCTTGTGGCCTTGTCATATAAGATTAATTGATGGGGGGAGGGTTGTGCTAAAGCTTTCGTAGCGTTGCGAGCAGTGATTTTCACTTTCTAATTGGGTATCCGTGATGTTCATTTTGAAAGGGACTTACTTAACACTATTAAAGCTCTTCAAAGAGAGGAATCTTTGCTTTCCCATTACAAAAAGCTTTTGAGAGGTGTCATAATTTTGGTGGTTTGTGTATCTCCTATACTCCATGACTTGATAATCAAATAGTTCATGGTTTAACTCAAATGACTGCTAAAGTTTCTAGGCTATCTGTTTAGATAGAGGAGATTCTGTCGAATTGTAATCTGTTTTTAGGTTTTTCCCATTCTAAAAAAAAAGTAAAAAATTAAAAAACAAACCAATTATGATATTTATATGTTCAAAACATTGGGTTCTTTGGGGAAGTTGACCATTTTAGTGGTCATATTAAAAGCCCTTTAATTATACAGATTACTTTTTGGGTGAAATTATACAGAGTACTTGTGAAGGGATAAAGTTTGTCCGTTACAACTTTACAACTTCTGAATAACAGAATCTTTAAAAAAGTGAAGCAACACCAACCCTTTTCCCCAGATGATGGCCCCGCCAACTTGGCTACATATTCTATTTTTTTTACGTTTAATTTGAGCCCATTTATTATCACATTAAAAAATTTAGGTAGCATTTGGTTTTATCTTATAATTATGATTCTAATTAAAAAAATTTGGATAAATTAGAAATACATCTCCTGAAATTTACTTAAATTACAAATTGTCCCCTATGATTCTAGAAATTACATTATGTTTCCTAAGATTTCTAATTTCATAACAAATAGGTTATTTTATTAATAAATCATCAAGTTAATTAATAATGTTAAAATTTTATTTCAACTAATAATTTGGATAATTTTATTATTATATAGGTGAACAGTTAGAAATTTCACTTTTTAAATTAATTTTTTTAAATAAAAAATTCTGACAGGGACGTATTTGTAATTTTCCAAATCACAGGAGGCAATTCGTATTTTAAGCAAACCTTAGGGGGTGTATTTGTAATTTATCCAAAAATTTCAAAACTCATAACCAAATATTCAATTCAAAACTCTTTTTCAAAACTCATAATCAAACTCTTTTTAAAACTCTATTTTTAAAACCAAATATATATATATATTTGGCTCTTTAAAATTATTTTTTTATCTTTTATTCTTTTGAAAAAAATATTTTTTTCAGAAAATATTTTGTTATTTTTTAAAGTATTGGCCAAATAATTTGTTATGATTTAGAGAGATATATATATATATATATATGGGCAATCCATAATTTTATAAATTTTAAAAAAACTATTTAAACAATTTATAAAATAAAATATAATATGTAAAACAAAAAAAAAGAAAATATTAAAATAAAAATTATATATTTGAAATAAAAAAATAAAATTTTTGAATATTTAAAAAAAATACAAAGTGCAAATTTAGTAAATACAACGCACATTAAAATAAATAAATAAATATTTAAAATAAAAAATATTTACCCTAAAAAATAAAATTAAGAAAATTTTAAGTATTTAAAACAAAAATCCGAAATAATTTCAAAATACAACTCATAGCCAAATAAATTTTCTCTTTTTAAAACTCATTTTAAAATTTTATCTTTCAAAACAGAATTTCATACTCCAATCATAATTCTTAAACTAAAGAATATATATCATTTATTTTTAGGAAAATTACAACAATAACAAAAATAAAAATAATAAAAAAACTCTAGGGTTTTATTATTGTAACAAAATAAATACTGAATTTTTAATTTTGTCAATTTAAACTCAAATATTTTGATTTGTTTTCAATATAAACCATTTGTCTATTTTTGTTAAATACAATTAACAAAAAAATAATATTTCAGTTAATAATCTCAATGTAAGTGAACATAAAATATTTAAAAAATCATTTTTATAGCGATTCCGGTTTTGACCCGACTCTTGTGATGTCCCGAATTCGGGTTTAATCACTACAAGAAATGTCACTTTTAGCTACCAAAAAATTGGTAGCCAAAAGTCACTTATTTAGTCGCCAAACGTTTTAGCGACCAAAATTTTTCGTCGCTAAGCTCGTCGCCTTTACTCTGTCGGCGATAGTATTGGCGACTAAAATTTTTTTGGTCGCCGAAAGTGTACACATTTGGCTACTAATCTTAGTTTAGTCGGCAAAAGGTATGTTTCCGCTACTAAAGTATTAGTCGGCGAATGTGGCTTTTTGGCTACTAACTTGTTGTGGTCGGGAAAGGTATCACTTTTAGCTACTAAATAATTGGTCGCCGAAAGTACACATTTGGCTACTAATCTTAGTTTAGTCGGCAAAAGGTATGTTTTAGCCACTAAAGTATTAGTAGCCAATAGTTTATTTCTCTCATTGTCAAATTTTTTAGCTACTAAATATTTGGTGGCAAAAACATTTTGAGTTATGTTTTTGCTACTAAATTATTAGTAGCCAAAACTTTTGATTACCTATTTGGCTACCAAACATTTGGTAGCCAAATAATTTTCTATTTTTTTTAAAAAAAAATAAAAAATTGTAATTATTACATGAATAACCATTAAAGCATATAATCCATATAATCCATTAAAAAAATATATATTATCAACCTGTACCCTGTATAAACAATATAATCTATCAACACTAAAACATATTATCAACCATTAAAGCATTCAACATAATACATGAATAACCATGATTTAAATCCATACATAATACATGAATAACCAACATCAATAATTTCAATTACATCCTGTACCCTGTATAAACAATATAATTCATCAACACTAAAATATATTAGGGTCAATAATCCATACATAATCCATACAAATTCCATACACTACAAGTCTAATCCAACATCAATAATTTAAATCCATACATAATACATGAATAACCAAATTAATTTGTTCGAACCACTGTTTGTCTTTATCATTGCGCTTCTGCCACTCCTCCCAAAACTTCCATGAATAATAATGGATTGGATTGATTCTTCTCACGTGATAGATCCTCAAATAATTTTCCACAACGGGCTACTAAAGTTGCAACCCCTTCAATCAAGAGTTTCAAACTATTATCCTTCGGAGGAGGAATTTCTGGACGTGGGGTATCAGCAAATTTGTTGTTGATGTCAAGAGGAGTAGGAAATTCATGAAGGGGTACAAAAGAACTTTGGAATAACAGGAGGATCAAATCTGAAAAGCAGTTTGCATAATAGATTATATCAAAATAAAATGAATAATAAATAAACTAAGTAGTCATATAAATTTTATTGGACAATATATCAAAAAAGTAGTTGAACAATATTTTGTTGGATATCATAGAAGACTAGACAATGTCACTCATGGGAGGAAATATTCATGCATACAAAGCATAACTGTTTAAAATTCTCAAAATAAATATGCATAATGGGATCGAGTAGCAAGTTCAGGACTTGTTCATCTCCAAAATTACTATCAAGCAGATTAAAATTGCTAATATATATTATTTCCATGTTTTGAGATTCATATCACATGTTTTGAGATCCATGTTTTAAGATTACTATCAAGCACTGTGGAGAAAGTAGTTCCTCTGGAGCACGATCTGCAATAGCTTCCCAATCTGCAGTTTTTAAAACATTATTTGGGTCAAAATCATCAACAATGTAATCTATGGGAAATAACAATTAGATATTAGAATTGGAATGTCGTATGGTTAGTAAAGATTATGGTAGTTGAGATAAGGATACTTAGTTGGATCTGTGGAGAAAGAAAAAATTTTAAAAAAATGACCATTCAATGTGTCCAGCGGTCATTGAATACTTCAATGTGACCTGAAAGGTAAAAAAATGAACAAAACTTTAGCAATACGTCAATGTGTCCAGCGGTCATGACCATTCAAACTTCTCAGTGTAATCAGAAAATAAAAAGGATTAAAACATGAAAAATACCTTCGCATGTCCGGGGTTCCGCAGCACCACATGATTCACATTTTTCAGATTCAAGCGGCAAACCAAGGAACGGATTTGAAAGCTGACTAGCATGGCTTATAGGGAAATCACTATTGGATGATGTGCACTAACAAAAAAATAAATAAAAGGAATCATACCAACTTATTCAACCAGAATGGTCACAAGATCCAAAAACATGAATAGACTAATTTCCCCCAAAAGCATGTTCAAAGAATTTTACAGGCACATTTCCTGAATTTTAAAAACTAAAAATGTGTGAAAATAACCCAACCAATACAATTGCAACCATTTGTGTAATATATATATATACAAAAACAACTTCAAGAGAAATCTGTGTAATATATATATATTAGTGAGGCCAACCTGTGTAAACAGCATTATGAAATGAAAATATAACTAGTTCACTGTGTAACTAACCTGAATTAACTTGTGCTTACCACAGGTTATGAGAAAAAGCATCTTATATGGTTCAGAGAATGCGAGATCATTTACACCACCAACATGGGCATCAATCTAGATAATAAAAGTCAGTATTAGAAGCAAATATAGAACTCTAAAAAGAAATATTAGCAAAAGAGAAAACCATCAGAAATGTACCTCCAAGTGCACTATTTTTTTTTAATATGCGACCCCTGCTTAGGGAAAAAGAAGATAGCTGAGGTTCAAAAAACTAAATGTAAGTTTCAAACTCACTTGGGTTCTTCTCATCTTCAAACTTACCGAATAATGAACCATCAAAACTAAATGTATGATTAACAGAGACATGTGGATCTTTGAGCAGACCAACTTGCTTATTCAACTTTGACAAATAAATTGAATATGAAATGTGAGAGGAAACAAGAATAGGCAAACTGAAGTATGCCTCCATGTGAAACAGATAACCACTTAGTTTGCACCACCACTGTGAAGTGAGATCCTTATATTCCAAATTAAAGGATAGCTGTTCTGAAGAGAACATATTCTTCATGGTAATCTAAAGAACAATACAAGAAAAAGTAATAAAAATTAAGGAATTGGATTGGTTGATTTATTTTTTTATGAAATCTCATTTTTGGGTTGTCACACCAAGAGATATAGTAAGCATATCCTCAAGTTCCATACATGCGTTTTAGGATGACCTAAGTGATACATGTCAATGAACCTACATATCATTCAAACCCAACAAAATGATACAAGGAAACTGTGAGCAGAACATATTTCGGCTACCATTTGAAGCTAATAAATAAAAATTACCAATAAAAGAATCAATAAGAAAGATTACAAACTCACATCAGGAGAGAGATCATATCCGGTTGCATTCGTCCCGACTCCAGACAAAAGTAATAGTGGGTGATTCCTTGGAGGCGCCTGTAAACACACACACACAAAAAAAAATAATATTATTTCTGTATGTATCTAATCGGTTATATAAATGCCCATAGAATTGCTAAAAGAATCACAATAACTGCCTAATCAATTTTTTCAAAATTAACCCATATTTCCAAAAAATGTAGACATAAAATTGAATCACAATAAATGCCCATAGAATTTAGACACAATCTGCTTGAATTAGCCAGGTAAGGAATCAGACCAACACAAACCCGTAAGAAATAAAAGCAATTAAATTTAACAGAGAATTAAAAATTTGGCTTCTGGGTATCTATAATATACCAATAAATCTTAGAAAATATGCATACACATACACAGAGAAACGCAAATATACATAAGTACATACAAATATATGTAAATCTGAGACATGAACATACCCTCTGTAGAACATGATCTCTACTACCGACAGGGAAAAACAGAGCCGAGAGGGAGAGAGAGGATCTCAGGCGACGGTGACCAACAAGGAGGTGAATCGGTGCTCACTACTGCTCACTACTGCAAATCGAGGTCCATCCTTGTTTAAAAAAAACAAACAGAGGTCCATCCTTGTTTCCCATGCTCACTACTGCAAATCGACAACAACGACAGAGAGCATTCTTGCGATTGAGGCAAAATCCCTAAATTTAAAACCCTAAAAATCGGGGAAAAACACTCACCAATGTCAAGAACAGAGCTGCTACCAGAAAGAGAGATAGAGCTAGACGAGGGCAGAGGCGTGATGGCGGTGATGCTCCCGTACCCGACGCCGACGGAGACAAAGGCGAGAGAGAGATGGAGGAGGGCAGAGGCGTGAGAGAATGAGAAAGAGGGAGAGAGTCAGAGAGTGAGACATAAAAATGAAACTTACACATTTCCCTCCCAAGTTTCCCTCCGAAGTCTGAAGCATAATGTTTAAAATTTTTAATTATAATCGGCGACTAATATTTAGTCGGTAAAAGTAAAAATAATAAAAAAATATGTATATAAAAATAGGCACTATAATAAGAAAGAAAAAAAATATATATGTAACAAATATAAGGAATAAAAGTAACAAATATATTAAAATTATATTTAAATAAAAATATAAGTAATAAAATTATAAATTTAAAAATTTAAAAATATTAAATTATCTTAAATATTTGTTGTAATATTTTTTTTACTGAAAAATATAATAATATATTTTAAAATCTTATTTTCTTATATTGTTATATTTTATATATATATATAAAATAAGAAAGAAAAGAAAGAAAGAAAATTAAAAAAAAAGAAGGAAAAAATTAATACTAAAAAATATTTTAATGAAAAATATTTTGTAGAAGTAGGGGTAATATATATTTTAATGAAAAATATTTTTCACTAAAATAAAAGTTAATTTTTTGTAGTCAATGAAGGTGGTGGATAAGAGATGATGGTGGTGGTGGTGGTGGTGGTGGTGGTGGTGGTGGTGATGGCGAAAGAGATTAGTGGTGAAGTTGTGATAGTGGTAGTGTAAATGGAGTGGCAGGGGTGAAAGAGAGGTAGCGATAGTAGCGACAGTAGAAGTAATAGACAGAAAAGTAATAGTGGTGGTAGTAGTATTGGTGGTAGTAGAGTGGTAGCGATAGTAGTAGTAATGGTAGTCGTAGAGGTGAAGTAGCGACAGTAGAAGTAATAGTGGTGGTGGAATGGTGTTTGCAGTAGTGGTGAAGGTGGTAGAAGAGATGGGTGGTGAGAGAGAGTGATAGACAAAAAAGAAACATAGAGAGAAGAGAGCTGGACGAGAGAGACAGAGAGAGATAGCGAGAAGAGAAATGAGCGAGAGAGACAGAGAGAGATAGAGAGAAGAGAGATGAGCAAAAGAGACATAAAAAGAAGAGAGATGAACAAGAGAGATAGAGAGAAGAGAGATGAGCGAGAGAGATAAAGAGAAGAGAGATGAGCAAAAGAGATAGAGACAAGAGAGATGAACGAAAGAGACAGAGAGAGATAGAGAAAGGAGAGAAGAGATAGATGTGTGAGAGACACAGAGAGAGAGACAGACAGACAGACAGATAGACAAACAGATAGATAGATAGACAAACAGATAGATGAGTGAAGGCCTTGAATGCCCAGCCCCCTACTTTGCTCGCCACTCCCATTTCCAGTCTCTTTCTCTCTCTCTTAATATACAAAATAAAGAAAATACAACCCTAGAGAGTGAGAGACAGAAAAACTAAAATCTGAAATCTGAAGCCAATGAAAATATTGTAATTAAATCTGAAGCCAATGAAAATACTGTTTCCCTCCGAAGTTTCCCTCCGAAGTCTGAAGCATAATTTTTAAATTTTGTAATTATAATCGCCAACTAAAATTTAGTCGGTAAAAAATATATTAATTAAGATGAATTCTAACCACTGACTCTAGCCTGGAAGGTTTGATATCAAATCATACTAACACTATGTAAAGTTAATTTGCAATTAAGATGAATTCTTCTTTGAGGCATTTCATCAAACACCCTGTCCACCATTGGATCTCCCCCTTGATATGAGAAGCAGAAAACCACTCTGCTATCAAATATGAGAAGCTTCCACACCATTAGTCATTTTTGCTCAGTTCACACTTCCACACCATTGGTGTTTCGGATATCAACTATTGAATGAAAACCCATGGTTTGAATATGAACTACTAAACCATAGGTGGGAGGGATAATGGTCCATGTAACACAGGTGCAATGGAAAGGAAAGAAATAATATGTTAGGTAGTTCAAGCTAAAGCACTCCAAAGTTTCCCTCCGAAGTCTGAAGCTCAAATTTTCAATTTTGTAAGACTAATCGCCGACTAAAATTTAGTCGGTAAATAATGAATTAAAAAAATATATTAAAAGTTACAAAAAAAATTCATTATTTAAAAAAAATTTAAATAAAAGTAACAAATATATTAAAATTATTTTTAAATAAAAATATAAGTAATAAAATTATAAATTACAAATATTAAATTATCTTAAATATTTGTCATAATATTTTTTTTACTTAAAAATATAATAATATATTTAAAAATTTTATATTCTTATATTATATATATATATAATAAGAAAGAAAAGAAAGAAAGAAAATTAAAAATAAAAGAAGGAAAAAAAATTTTAAAAAAATTCTGAACCAACTCAACCCGTGTTTTTTTAGTCGCTAATTACTTTTATAAATCCCTCAAATTTAAATTAGAAATGTCTCCCTCCAAATTTAAATTAACAATAGTGTTTGATTATTGTTAACCGTGTATAACGTAAAAATAATTTTAAAAAGTTGAAAAAATTAAGAAAAAATTTAAAATCTGAAATAATATCAATAAGTCTTACAAATAATTGGGATATTTTGTCTTTTATTAGTACTGGTAATAATATTGAAAAATTTATTGAAATGATAAATAATTGGGATATTTTGTCTTTTATTTGTGAATTTTGATTTATTCTTAATTTATTAGTGTTATTGAAATATGATGATGTAAAAAGTATAAATAGTTTAATTGTACTTTTCATCTCAAAATAATAGCCTATTTTCAGAATTTAATTTCTTTTTATAATACAATTATTACATTTTAAAAATATTAATTTATCAAAATTACCTTTTGATAGTTTATTTTTTTAGAAATATCAATTGTCATAATTGTAAATTTTTTATTATTAATGGATTTTAAAAAGCGATGACAGTAAAATTTTACTCTATTATTGTGTATTTCTGTTATTTGTTTTCAGAGCAATGAGTTCAAGCGATAAAAGCGATGAAACAGAGTAAGGGAGACAAACCGTTCCATCGTTTGATATTTGCTCATTTATATGGAAGGGTATTTCACTCTTTTTATCATATTTTTTTTATTTGAGGGACTTTTGAAACCAGTATTTTATTACATAGTTTCACACAAAAAAGGCCCAATGGGAGGGGCTTTCACCAAAAATCACACATTTATTTAAAATGCTATTCTAAAACGCTAACATAAAAGAATTTTATTGTAAAAACTAATAACTATTCACCACCAAAAAGTTTAGAGCCAGAATTTTAAAATCTATTTTCTTATTTTCTTAATAATGTACTTTAATTGACAACTTATTATCGGATGTGCAATATATTAAGTCTTGTGTTTTCCAAAAAAAGAAAAAAATCTTCTTGTCTTGGGTATCAGGGACGGAACTAGGAGAAGACTATGGGGGGCCATGGCCCCCCTATTTCTCTAAATATTATTTTTTGCCATTGAATTTTGAATATATATATATATCATTTTATACATAAAATGGCTCACAGTATAAAAAAATATATATGTCATTCTTCTTCGGATGTTTTGTCTTTTATTAGTACTGGTAATAATATTGAAAAATTTATTGAAATGATAAATAATTGGGATATTTTGTCTTTTATTTGTGAATTTTGATTTATTCTTAATTTATTAGTGTTATTGAAATATGATGATGTAAAAAGTATAAATAGTTTAATCAAAAGATTCATCTCAAAATAATAGTCTATTTTCATAATTTAATTTCTTTTTATAATACAATTATTACATTTTAAAAATATTAATTTATCAAAATTACCTTTTGATAGTATATTTTTTTAGAAATATCAATTGTTATTAATGGATTTAAAAAAAGGACAAAATAAGAAATTCATATTATTTTAATAATTAATTTTTTTAAAAAATTAATATTTTTGGATGGTGGGTGTACAACCTCTTCATAAAAATAAAAATAAAAATAAAAATAAAAATAAAAAAAAAAATAAAAATAAAAATAAAAAAAAAAATAAAAAAAAAAATAAAAATATAAATAAAAATAAAAATAAAAATAAAAATAAAAATGTAAATAATTAATTTTTTTTATTTACATTCGGCTACCAAACATTTAGTAGCCGAAAGTGGGTCTTTAGCGACTAAAAGAACTTTGGTCGCGGAAAGTTGACATTTGGCGACCAAATGTTTGGTCGGGGAAGATTAAAAATTAATTTTTTTTATTTACATTCGGCTACCAAACATTTAGTAGCCGAAAGTGGGTCTTTAGCGACTAAAAGAACTTTGGTCGCCAAAAGTAGACATTTGGCGACCAAAACTTTGGTCGGGGAAGATTAAAAATTAATTTTTTTTATTTACATTCGGCTACCAAACATTTAGTAGCCGAAAGTGGGTCTTTAGCGACTAAAAGAACTTTGGTCGCCAAAAGTAGACATTTGGCGACCAAAACTTTGGTCGGGGAAGATTAAAAATTAATTTTTTTTATTTACATTCGGCTACCAAACATTTAGTAGCCGAAAGTGGGTCTTTAGCGACTAAAAGAACTTTGGTCGCGGAAAGTTGACATTTGGCGACCAAATGTTTGGTCGGGGAAGATTAAAAATTAATTTTTTTTATTTACATTCGGCTACCAAACATTTAGTAGCCGAAAGTGGGTCTTTAGCTACTAAAGTTTTTTTTAGTCGCCAATTGTGATATGTTTAGCTACTAAATAATTTTTTAGTCGCCAATTGTAATATCTTTAGCTACTAAATTTTTTTTAGTAGCCAATAATCAACATTCCCCTACTAAAAAAAATTAGTAGCTAAAAATTTGACTTTTGGCGACTAAAATTATTTTTGGTAGCCAATTCCCACACTTTTGGCGACTAAATTAGTTTTGGTAGCTAAAAGTGGTCGGCAAAAATGCATTTTCTTGTAGTGAATGCTTTCACATTGTTGTATATTTCTTTCCTTCCTTGTATACCTTTGAAATTGGTCTTTGGGTTGTTGTGATTATGTTTGGAACAGGTTGGTTGGTTAGTTCTCAAACATTGTGTTATCCAGATTTTTGGTCCTCTGCTCAAATGTCTATTCTTACGCTCGAGCGGGCTATGCAAAATTTGGTCCTCCACTCGAGCGGTCTTTCTTGCGCTCAAGTGAGAAGTTGCAAACTCTCAATACTCTGCATGTCTGCAAAAGTGCTAGAGAAATGTCTTTTACGCTCGAGCGGCATTTCCTACGCTCGAGCGGGTGGGTGCTCGAGCGTCCTTTCTTGAGCTCAAGCGGGCGGTCTGTCGTCTGCAAAAAAATAATGGAAGTACATATTCTATGGTTGAGCGGGTCCTTTCTTGCGCTCGAGCGAGACAAGTCTTTGTGTCTAACGCTCGAGCGTCAAACTCTCTGCTCGAGCGGACTGCACGTATATTAGATCGCAAAAAGCACTTTTACATCACTTTTTCATATATTTTTAGCCAAAACCCTAAAGTTGAAAGCCTCCCTCTCTAAAATGCTCTCTCTTTCTCTCTCTCTCTCTCTCTCTATATATATATATATTTTCGCCTAGGTCCTTTGATCTCTCCACCCTACTCCCTTTGATAAAAAGGTGGAGCTTCTCAAGATCTTCTCTTTGAACCGATTAGAGTTGGATTTCAGCACTTTTGATATTTCTCTCTTGCTTGGCTTACCTTCTCTCTTTGAGGTAGGGATATTCTACACTTTGGTGCAACCTTTAACCTAGTTATTTGTTGTTATGTATAAATGGTGGAAATTTTGGAAGTTTTTGGGTAAACCTAGGGTTTGGTTTCAAATTGAAAGAGAGGTTTCTATGTTATGCTTCATAGATGATTACGGGGTTTTAAATATGAGGATATATTGTGTTAGAATGGTAGATTTTAGCCTTTGGGTTAATATTTAAAAAAAAAAAAAAGAAAAAAGAAGGAAATTTGCCCTAATATGTCTTGAATATTACTTTGTATAAATAATGAAGTTGATGTGAGAAATATGAAATTGGGGAAAAGTATAAATAGATGGTGTAGTTGGATTTGTTTAATCACTCACCCATGGAATTTTGACAAATTATCTGTTCTAAAGATTGTATATCTATTTACAAATATCTGTGTTGGGCTATCAGTGGAGGATAGCTATGATTGTTGTAGAAATTACATGAGGATTAGGTGAATTGAAACTAATTATTTAAGTTGTGTCATTGAATATGACGGTATGATTAAGGCATTGAATATGTGTTATGGATAGTCATTGTATATGACGAAGTTTTTTTTAAATACATTGTATATGTATAATGTTTTGGGAGAAGAAAGGGGATATACTCCATTGTTTGGGAGGAGATAGGAGATGGACTCTATTGAGAATTAAGTTGGGCGGAGTGTCCAGAGTGAAAGTCCCGAAATCTTATGCATACATGGGTGCCGATCCCGTGGACGAAATTTTCATAAAATGGTAAGTTTGAAGTGTTCGTATGATAGTTATGTGGATAGAAAACCACTGAGTTATAGTCTCAGTTGGATCATTTGGGAAATTATCTATATTTGTCATATGACTTGAAATGAAATGAATTAACTCGAAATAAATAAATGAAAATGGATCGAGATATGAATATCAATATTGAATGGTTATGGGAAGAATGTAAGTTGGTCATGACTATTGAACATTTATCTGACACTTATATCTTAGTTAAACTTCATATATTGTGATAAACTGTTTCTATTGGATTTTGGCTCACCCTACTTGGGAAACCATTTTCAGGTACTGGTGAGATGTTTACTCCAAGAACATAGCTTGGAAGGACCTCGAGGCTGGAGGCTCGAGGCTCGATTTTGTTTTGTAAATGTTTAAATGTTTATTCAAGCCAAGGGCTTTACATGTATTGAGCTTAGATCTCTTTTGTTGTAACCAAGTAATGTCTTGAGAAGATGTAAGCCCGTAGGGCATTCATTTTGTTATTATAAACTAATGTTACATGCTATAGATTCAGGATGAACATTTATGAATGGATAAGGCATGTAATACTTTCCGTAATATAAACTCTGATGAATGGAAGTATATCAATGCTACTATGTTCATAAATCTTATGGATTGGGTTAAATATAATATTTTGAGGGCGTTATAACTTGGTATCAGAGCATACCGGGTTTGAACACTTTGGGTACGTGGGAGGTGGTTAGTACCATAATGGGTTTGTCTCCCTTGTTAGAGACTTAAGTATGAATGATATGTGCTTACATGATAACATGATTATGTGATTATATGGGTATGGAATTTACTTCTTAAGATGTTGATTGGGTCTACAGGTTTCTGGAAGTCTTATTAGAGGAGCACTTGATCATTGCTGTTTCTTAATGGAACTCTAGTAACACCGCGGGACGATCATTATCTAGGAAGGAAATTCATATGGGTTTATGTGATTATGTGATTACTTGGAGTGAATTACAGTTGTCCATCATATTAGGACGTGAGTGAATTAGCTTCGGTACATTTGTAAATGTGCTAATGCTTTTCGTTACCTTTATTAGGATGTCAGGACGTGGACGTAGTAGTGGTAGGCGTGGTAGGCACGAGATGCCTATACCTGATGAAATTCCGGCACAAGAGGAAGGAGTTGGTCAGGCCAATGTGGCCGAGCCAGTTGGTCAATAGGCCATGGATACCTTAGCCCGTGAAATGGCCAGAGCATTGAGGGAATCCATGGACTTTCTTAGGGCTGAGAATGAAGTCCAGGCCTAAATAGCATTTTCTTCAGAAATTTTTTTTTTTATATGCACACTGAAAGCGTGGTTTTTAAGAAAAAATTTTTATGTTAAAAGCGTGATTTGCAACCGCGCTTTCTTAATTAAAAGCGTGGTTTGCAATAGCGCTTTCACTATTCATCACATTTTGGGCTCCAAACAGTGAAAGCGCGATTTGTAATAGCGCTTTAGCCTAGTTTGGGAATTCTGTCCAAACTAGGCCTAGTTTGGGAATTAAGATACAAATTAGGCTTAATATGAGAAAAGCCTCATATTTTGTTGTCCTCTCTCTCTCTTCCATCCTATCTAGGGCCTTTTCCCAAATTAAACCAAAATAGCAATTTATTTTCCAAACTAGGCCTAGTTTGGATGGAATTCTCAAACTAGGCTAAAACGTGATTGCGAACCATGCTTTCACCCTTTATCTGGCCCTCCCACAAAAAATTTGTAAGATTGTAAAAGCGTGGTTACAAACCACACTTTTAATTAAGAAAGCATGGATACAAACCACGCGTTTAAAGAAATTTGATTTATACATAAAGCGTTGTTAGGAACCACGCTTTTAAGTAAAATTTATTTTTTTTCAGAAAACGTGGTTGCAAACCACGCTTTTACTGTTGACCAAAGAAACTTTTAAGCAAAATGTGAAAACGTGTTTTCAAAACACGTTTTCAACAAAAAAAATCAAACCCAGCACTCACTCTTCTCTCTCTCTCTCTCTCTCTCTCTCTCTCTCTCTCTCTGACGCACTCATACACTCACATCCATATATAATTTTTAATATACATAAATTTTATTTTATAAAATTGAGACCAATATTAAATATATATATTTATATAATAATTTATAATAGCAAATAATAATCAACTATATAATTTATATATAATTTTGAAAAAAAATAAATTTTAGCAGGGCCATCTTTCTTGAAGAGAAAGTTCTTCCAGTTGAATTCGGATGAGTTTCTGGGTGACCTTAAGGGGCCACTGAAGGTTAATGAGTGGCTGGAATAGATGACGAAGACGTTTGAGATGCTCGGCATCGAAGACGGAGGTTTGAGGGTGACCTTGGCTTCCTTTTAATTAAAAGGAGACGCGGGTCAGTGGTGGAAGTATGTGCGGGGGTGCATTGGAGGAACTTTGGAGGCTTTTGTCGACGCCTTCCAAGATAAGTACTTACCTGCTACAGTCAGGGAGAAGTTAAGGGGTTAGTTTTTTCAGCTCAAGCAGTTGAACACACCAGTGGCTGAGTTTGAGGCCATGTTCACTAGTTTGTCTAGGTTTGCACCAGAGTAATTGGCGACTAAGGAGCGCCAATGTTTGGAGTTCGAGAAGAAATTGTGAACTGGGCTCATGTTTAAAGTGGAATGATCCATGATTAGGGACTATGGGCGCCTTGTGGAGGCCACAACCCATCTCAAGACTATCATACATGCGGAGGGAGAGAGAATGAGGGGCTCCAAGAGGAGTCAGGATGGTTAGGGAGACAGTAAGAGGTAGAGGGGTTCTAATCCCCAGCAGTCCCAGGGAGCACATTCGAGGTCTACCTTTCTAGTGCCGCGTTCGGGTTCTGGGAGAGGTGGTCAGGGAGACATCACTTGTTTCAAATATGGTCAGTTGGGCCACAAGTCTCCAGCTTGCCCACAGAGAGGAGGTAGGCAGCGAGCAGTTTCATTTTTGACTTGTTCTCAGGGCCAAAGTTAGGGGAGAGACCAGTCACTCACTTGTTATCAGTGTAGGCAGGCGGGGCACTTGAAGAGATTTTGCCTACAGTTGGGTGGCACACCTTGTGCATTTGGCTTGAGGCAGACACAGAGTCACCAGCCAGCACAGTCAGTACAGGCCCCAAGGGCCAATCAATGAGCATCTTCGGCTCAGTTAGTGCAACAGTCTTATGCTCTGAGAGGTGAGCAGGTAGATCAGAGGCCAACAAGGCGCGTGTATGCTATTACCGCGCCAGACCTTGTACCGCCTCCATTTGTTATGAGAGGTACCTTCTTGTTTTTCAATTCAGTTGCTAGTGTGTTGATTGATATAGGTGCATCCCATTTCTTTATTTCTTCGGCATTTGCATCGGTTTTGGGTTTAGAGTTAGCACAGCTAGCATCTCCTATTTGTGTAGAGTCACTTATTGGTGGTGAGATGATTCTGAAATAAGGGTGTCGGGGTTGTGACATAGAGGTCGCCGGTCGTCGGTCATCGACTCCCATTTGCATTTGTTTTATTTGATATGACTAGTTTTGATGTTATCTTAGGCATGGATTAGTTATCGTCATACCGGATTGTTATAGATTGCTACAGTTAGAGGGCTACTGTATGTACCTCGAGCGACGACTGCTTTTATTTCTTGGGGACCAAGTGGATAGAGTCTTATCACCGGTGTATGATCCGCGAGGACGAGGTGAGCTTAATTGGCTTCTCGCTAGCTTTTTGAGTAGTGAGTGTGATGAGGCCCAGGTTGAGTTACCAAGAGTAGTTTGTGAGTACTCGGATGTCTTTTCCGAGGATCTTACTAGTTTACCATCTCACCGAGAGATCGAGTTCTCTATTGATCTAGTGCTTGGCATGGCACCGATTTCTATGGCACCGTATCGTTTTTGCACTAACTGAGTTGAGTGAGTTGAAAATTCAACTCTGAAAATTATTAGATGAGGGCTTTATTCACCTTAGTACTTCGTCTTGGGGAGCACCGACTCTTTTTGCTAAAAAGAAAGATAGAGCCTTGCGACTTTGTATTGATTACCGGAAGTTGAACCGGGTTACGGTTAAGAACAAGTATCCAATGCCAGGTATAGATGACCTGTTTGATCAGTTGAAAGGGTCTCGTTGTTTCTCTAAGATAGATCTGAGATTGGGTTACCACTAGTTGAGGCTAAGGGAGGAGGATATCCCAAAGACGGCATTCCATACACGGTATGGCCATTATAAGTTTCTAGTGATGCTTTTTGGGCTAACCAATGCCTCGGCTGTGTTTATGGATTTGATGAACCGAATCTTCCAAGAGTTCTTAGACCATTTTGTGGTCATCTTCGTGGACGATATCTTGATTTACTCACCATTTGAGGAGGAACATAAGGAACACTTGCGAGTGGTGCTTGAGTTGCTTAGAGCCCATAAGTTGTATGCTAAGTTTGGGAAATGTAAGTTCTCGCTAAGGTAAGTTAAGTTCTTAGGCCATGTGGTATCTGAAGAAGGGATGATTGTAGATTCATCCAAGATAGAGGCAGTGCAAGATTGGGCATAGCCTAAGAATACTTTCGAGATTCGTAGTATTTTAGGATTGGCCGAGTATTACCGTCGATTTGTGAAGGACTTCTCAAGATTAGCCTCACCTTTGACTAGGCTGACAAGGAAAGGAATCAAATTTGTGTGGAGTGAGACTTGTGAAAAGTTGTTCCAAGAGCTTAAGGTTAGACTTACCACTGCTCCAGTCTTGATTATTCCGGAGAGGGGTCTGGGCTATTTAGTGTATTGTGATGCTTCACGGGAAAGTTTGGGTTGTGTTTTGATGCAAGAGAGGAAGGTAGTAGCCTATGGCTCACGGCAGTTGAAAACCACGAGAGGAACTACCCTACTCACGACTTAGAGTTAGCAGTGGTGATTTTCCCCTTGAAAATTTAGAGGCACTATCTATATGGTGAGAAATTTGAGGTGTTTTTTGATCATAAGAGTCTGAAGTATCTGTTTACATAAAAGGAGTTGAATTTGAGGTAAAGAAGGTGGATGGAGTTCATAGAGGGATTATGATTTTGAGTTACATTACCATCTGGGAAAGGCCAACGTTGTGGCCGATGCCTTGAGTAGGAAGTCTATTAGTAGTGTGGCTTGTATCAGCATCCGATAATGGAAAATGTTGGGTACTCTTGGGGAGTTTGACTTGCATCTTGGTGAGTCCGTTGAATCTGGAACCTTGTTTTCTATAGTTGCACAACCTACACTTGTGAACCGAGTGTTAGAAGTGCAAAGGGGTGACCTTGAGATAGAGTCCCTCCGAGAGAAGGTCTCCAGTCGGAAGGTAGAGAAGGGTTTAACTGTGTATTTCGACCAGAGTGTGAGATACCGTGATCGTTTGTTCGTGCCGGAGTCTTGCCGAGAGGGAAGTACTCCAAGAGTTTCACCATTCACAGCTTGCAGTGCATCTGGGAGGCACAAAGATGTATCATGATCTGAGTCGCCAGTTTTGGTGGAGAGGTATGAAGAAGGATCTGGCCGTGTTTATATCGAAGTGCCTTGTCAGCAAGTAAAGGTCGAACATCAGAGGCCAGCGAGTTTGTTAGAACCCTTGCCTATAGCCGAGTGGAAGTGGGAGCATGTCATGATGGATTTTGTTGTGGGTCTTTCTAGGACTCAATGGGGCAGTGATGCCATTTGGGTGGTAGTTGACCAATTAACCAAGTCTGCGCACTTCATACCTATGCGTGTGAGTGATTCGATAAACTATCTTGCCGACTTGTGTATCAGGGACATAGTGAGGTTGCACGGGGTTCCTATGACGATTGTTTCAGATAGAGATCCACGTTTTATAGCTCAGTTATAGTAGAGCTTGTAGAATGCATTGGGTACTGGATTGACCCTTAGTACTGCTTACCATCCTCAGACTAACGAGCAGTCTGAGCGTACTATTCAGATCCTTGAGGATATGCTTCGTGGTTGTGTCCTAGATTTTAAATGGCCGTCGGAGAGACACTTACCCTTAATGGAGTTTGCCTACAATAACAGCTTCCAATCAAGTATAGGCATGGCACCATTTGACGTCTTGTATGGTCGACCTTGTAGATCTCTAGTTTGTTGGACCGAGGTGGGTGATGCACCTCTGTTGGGTCCAGTGTTGGTTCAGGAAATGACGGAGAAAGTTGCACTTATCCGTAAGAGGTTGGTTACAGCCCAGAGTCGTCAGAAAAGTCATGCCAACTGTAAGAGGAGATCCTTGTCTTTAAGGTGGGTGATCATGTCTTTTTGAAAATATCACTTAGGCGGGTTTTGATGAGATTTGGGGAAGAGTGGGAAGTTATCCCCTCGCTTTATTGGCCCTTTTTGAGATCTTTGAACGAATTGGGGAGGTTGCCTATCGTTTGGTGTTGCCGCCATAACTTTCCGGAGTGCATGACGTGTTTCATATTAGTATTCTTTAGAAGTATGAGCCGGATCGATCGCATGTATTGGATTGGACCGATTTAGAGATAGATGAGGATGCCTCGTATAAAGAGAAACCGGTGAGAGTCTTGGATAGACGAGACCAAGTTTTGTGAGGAAAGACAATTCTCTTGGTCAAAGTATTGTGGAAACATCAAGAGGTTGAGGACACAACTTGGGAGCGTGAATTGGAAGTCCGTGAGAAATATCCGGACGTTGAGATTTTAGTTTTGTTCATGAACTGTAAAGGCATTATATATGTTTTGAATTATGAGACACTACATATGTTGAACATGTTTTGGAAACGCAAGTTTAATATGAACATCGTATATGTTGTATATTTTGGAAATGCAAATTTATCATAAACATTGAATATGTTTTGGAAATATGAGATATATGTATTGAAATTGATTAAAACTATGGGAGATGCATATTGGTAACATATGTTGAGACGTATATTGTGGATTTGTTCATTGAATGACCGGTAGATGGGTTATGGTGTTGAGTATTGATTTGTAATCATTTTGGAAGTTGGCTAAACCTGATTTTTGAAACTTAATTTGTAAATTTCGGGACGAAATTCTTTAAGGGGGGGGGGGAGGGGAGGTTATAGCGATCCCGATTTTGACCCGACTCTTGTGATGTCCTGGACTCAGGTTTAATGCTTTCACACTGTTGTATATCTCTTTCCTCCCTTGTATACCTTTGAAATTGGTCTTTGGATTGTTGTAGCGGACTACGCGTATATCAGATCACGGAGAGCACTTTTTACATCACTTTTTCATATATTTTCAGGCAAAACCCTAAAGTTAAAAGCCTCTCTCTCTAAAATACTCTCTCTCTCTCTTTACATTTTTTCCTAGATCCTTTGATCTCTCCACCCTACTCCGTTTGATAAAAAAAGGTGGAGCTTCTCAAGATCTTCTCTTTGAACCAATTAGAGTTGGATTTCGGCACTTTTGGGGTTTCTCTCTTACTTGGCTTACCTTCTCTCTTTGAGGTAGGAATATTCTACACTTTGGTGTGACTTTAACCTAATTATTTGTTGTTATGTATAAATTGTAGAAAATTTGGGAGTTTTTGGGTAAACCTAGGGTTTGGTTTCAAATTGAAAGAGGGGTTTCTGTATTATGCTTCATAGATGATTATGGGGTTTTAAATATGAGGATATATTGTGTTAGGATGGTAGATTTTAGCCTTTGGATTAATGTTTTTTTTTTTAAAAAAAAAGGAAATTTGCCCTAATATGTCTTGAATATTATTTTGTATAAATAATGAAGTTGATGTGAGAAATGTGAAATTGGGAAAAAGCATAAATAGATGGTGTAGTTGGATTTGTTTAATCACTCACCCATGGAATTTTGACAAATTATCGGTTTTAAAGATTGTATATCTGTTTAGAAATATATGTGTTGGGCTATCAGTGGAGAATAGCTATGATTGTTGTAGAAATTGCATAAGGATTAGGTGAATTGAAACTAATTATTTAAGTTGTGTCATTGAATATGACAGTATGATTAAGGCATTGAATATGTGTTATGGATAGTCATTGTATATGACGATGTTTCTTTTAAATACATTGTATATGTATAACGTTTTGAGAGAAGAAAGGGGATGTACTCCATTGTTTGGGAGGAGATAGGGGATAGACTCTATTGAGAATTAAGTTGGGCGGAGTGTCCAGGGTGAAAGTCCTGAAATCTTATGCATACATGGGTGCCGATCCCGCGGACGAAATTTTCATAAAATGGCAAGATTGAAGTGTTCGTATGATAGTTATGTGGATAGAAAACCACTGAGTTGTAGTCTCAGTTGGATCATTTGGGAAATTATGTATATTTGTCATATGACTTGAAATAAAATGAATTAACTCGAAATAAATAAATGAAAATGGATCGAGATATGAATATCAATATTGAAGGGTTATGGGAAGAATGTAAGTTGGTCATGACTATTGAACATTTATCTGACACTTATATCTTAGTTAAACCTCATATATTATGATAGACTGATTCTACTCAGTTTTGGCTCATCCTACTTAGGAAACCATTTTCAGGTACTGGTGAGATGTTTCTTTCAAAAACGTAGCTTGGAAGGACCTTGGGGCTCGAGGCTCCATTTTGTTTTGTAAATGTTTAAATGTTTATTCAAGCCAATGGCTTTACATGTATTAAGCTTAGATCTCTTTTGTTGTAAATAAGTAATGTCTTGGAAAGATATAAGCCCGTAGGGCATTCATTTTGTTATTATAAACTAATGTTACATACTATAAATTCAGGATGAACATTTATGAATGGCTAAGGCATGTAATACCTTCTGTAATATAAACTCTGATAAATGAAAGTATATCAATTCTATTATGTTATCTTATGGATTGGGTTAAATGTAATATTTTGGGGGAGTTACAATTTTTATTGATTTTAATGATTAAAATACATTTTTAATCAATTTTACTTAACAAAAATACGTAAATGGTTTATATTGAAAATAAATCAAAAAATTAGGATTTAAATTAATAAAATTAAAAATTCAGAGTTTATTTTGTTATACGGCTCAAATTTTAGATTTTTTTTTTTTTTTTTTTTGGTAACCCCTAAGATTTTCTTAAAATATAGATTACCATCTATGGTTCTGGAAATCATATTTTTCCCCTTCAAGTTTTTAATCATATAATAATTGACATCTTTTATTAATAAATTATCAAGTAAATAACAGTTTTTAACGATATCATAAATATGTTTCATTTAACAATTCATGTAATTTTATTGTTGTATAAGAGAATAGTTAGGAGTTTTATTTTTTTATTAATTATGTTAAATAAAAAAAATTTATAAGAGCGTATTTGTAATTTTTAAAACTACATGAAGTTGTTCGTATTTTAAGTAAACTACATGGGATATATTTGTAATTTATCTTTTTTTTCCCACTTGGGTTAACGAGTCTCATTATAATAATTCTAACCATTCATTTTAAAAAGTTCTTGTTTTATATCATTTATATTAAAAAAAATAACTCGATCGAATAATCGTAACATTTTTATTTTATCATGTTTGTTTTCAAAAAATAGACAAAAAAATATATTTTTAAAAATAGACTATTCATTTTTTTAAGAGATAAACACAATACAATGAAAGGCTATGATTATCAAATTAACATAATTTTTCTCATGAATAATATATACGAATGATCATACAAAAAAATTATTTAAATTATCAAAATGAAACATGTAATAGATTTCATAGGTCAAGCCGAACCCTATACAAAATGAGGACACATAGTATTTCTCTGAAGCAAAATATTTTTAAAAAACTAGATAAATAATAAAGGATAGCCCCACCAATCTAGTGATTTGATTGGTGAAATATCCGAATTCCTTTTGTGCTCGAATTTTGAAAGGCATCTATTTTCCCCATACAGTCTTCATGCACACTACTAAAGGCAGACGGCCTTTATGGGGATGGGCTAGTCTTCTTCAAGGGCGCCAACTCTTACAGCAAGGAATTAGGTGGCAAATTAATAGTGGCTTGAATGCTTTGTTTTTTGGAGGATTGCTGGGTTCCGGGTCTCCCAGATTTCAAAATTTACTCATGTAAACCCGTTGGGACTAAGGTAGTTAAAGTTGAAGATGTTATTGATCCTGAGAGGGTGATTTATGATCTGTAATTGGGCTGAGGGTAACGGCCGAGAAGATTGGTAGCCAAGTGGATCATTGGACCGAAATGATCCACGGTCCGCCCAGAATTGGGCTACTAGGACCTGGGCTAGGCAGGTGTTGGGCCAAGTATGCGCCACCCAGTCCGGATATAAGTTGCTCGGTTAAGGCGACGCTCGGTTAGACCGAGCTACGTGTATGGCATAGGCGAAGCCAGTCAGGTGGGCTGAACGGCGCCCAGAAAGGCGTCATCGATTGAGGTACTTGCCTGCCCGGCAAGAAGGCCAACCACAGTCGAGTTGAATGACCGGCGCCTGGAAAGGCGCAGTCAACCGAGATACCTGTTTACTCGGCAGGGAGGCCGACTGCAGGAGCTCACGAGATGTCTCAGGCTCGGCTATGCCGAGGTGCTGCCTAGCCCGTTCTCTTGAGCGTGGCCAGTGAAGTGCATGGGTGTAAAGCGCAGCCCGGCCATGGATTGAGCAGCTCGGCTGCCTAGCTCCAGCAGAGAGGGCTGGCAGTTGAGATTAGGTAATGTTCAGCGAGGTTTATGCTGACAGATGGGATAGCAGAGCCACGTGTCAGGAGATGACTGGGAGTGGATATGGGGCGCAGAGGGTATATAGGCATGTCTGCACCCCCCATACGCGATGGACGAACACTTTGTAAGACATTCTTACACTAAAACACACTCTCCTCCTTCTCTCTCTATCCCAAGGTGTGTGCTAACTTGATCGTCGGAGGGGTTTTCCGGCCACACACCGCCGGGTAGCTCACTGCCGTTGTGCTTTCAGGTGATCAGACAGAAACGGAGCTTGGAAGAAAGGAGTACGGGCTCGCCGGAATATTTGCTCCCCGTACAATTGGCGCCGTCTGTGGGAACCTTGCAGATAAAACCTTGTCTTCCGAAGCTCTTCAGATTGCCTTCAATGGCGAACAACGAAGAGATTCAGGTGTCCGCCATCGTCGGAGTCACTTCGGAGTCGGGCCGGCGTAGAGAGGGACCCCCCACCATCTCTCCGATGGGGGACTTGGAGACATACCAGGGAGGACAGTCAGGCGACGCGCGGGATAAGCGCGAGAGGAGTTATGGACATTCGCGGAGTCCGGAGGGTCATCGGCGGCGGAGAGATTCACACGCCCGATGCCTCGAAAGCAAGTTGAAGGACCAGGATGCCGTCATCCGCCGAATGGCAGCAGAGATGGAGGAGTTGAAGCGGCATGTCAAAGGGAAGGGTGTAGCTGGAGTGGGTGACCACAGTGAGCGCACCCAACCCCGCCGTTCAGGTAGCCAGAGTCAGCGACACACTCCGTCCATCTCCATTACCAGAAGCTACAAGGTTGATGATTCCGATGTGCGCGCAGAGAAGTCCAGCGCGCAAGATAGTACCTACCAACCCTCACGCCCGGCGACGACGTCGAGGTATACCTATTCCGCTCGAACAGAAGATTTGCGAGCAGTTCTTAGGGAGCGGGCTCACTGGTGGGAGGCTCAGAGGATACCGGCGTTTCAACGGTTATCTTATGGGGTTCATGCCAGCGAGGAGGTCGGAGTGCCTCCGCCCCGCCAAGCAGCACCGCTCCTGGTGGATTCCAACTTGGCAAGGTTGAGCGCCACCCCTTTCTCATTGGAGATAGAGACAACACCTCTTCCATCGGGCTTCCATCAGCCAAAGTTTACATTGTACGACGGGAAGACAGATCCTTACATGCATGTAAGTCATTTCCGACAGGTCATGGCCGGACATAAGGCGAAATGACGCTCTTATGTGCCTCATCTTTCCTTCAAGTTTGGGCGAACTGGGTTTGAAGTGGTTCGAAAGGTTGCCGGAGGGGAGTATCGAGAGGTGGCATCAGTTGGCCGAAGCCTTTGTGACGCGTTTCAAAACCAACACCAAGACACCCAAAGAAGTGGATCACCTACTGAGTGTCAAGATGGAACCGAGCGACACATTGAAGGCATACAACTCCAGATATTGGGAAACCTTCAATGAGATCTTGGATTGCCCGGTCAACCTAGCAATCACCCAGTATAAGCGTGGTCTCCCGGTCGGACATAGACTGCGGGACAAACTTACCATGCATCAGCCGACGTCCATGGACCAGCTCATGCAACGCATCAATGAGCACATCCGGGTTGAGGATGATGCTTTGGCATCTACCGCGAAGACAACTCTGGGAGCAACAGACAAGAAGACAGCGGGCAAAGTGCACGCAGTTGGGCAGGAGTCCAGCCGCTCAAGTGACAGAGCAGAGGAATCAGACCGTGGTTCGAATCGTAAGAACCGGGGTAGAGGACGTCGGAACGACCGGGATGACAGCACCAGAGATGATGTTGAGGATGCCAACAGGAGGTTGAAGGCAAGGACTAGCATCACCACGGTCTTCAAGATTCCGATCTATCGCATACTAAGTGAAATCCGAGACGAGGAGTATGTCCGGTTTCCTGCTAAGTTGGGCGATGGACAGAAGGGTTACAATCCGCGGTATCGATGCACATTCCACCGGAAGAGAGGTCACCAGACTGAGGATTGTTTGCCTTTAAGGCAACACTTAGAAGAGCTGGTCGCGGCCGGGCACCTAGACCTTTACATTGATGGCGGCATTAAGCCGACTCATGCTCCGGTTGATCCCAGGGGACAGGATGACCGAGATGCGCCCCCACAAGGAGTTATTAATGTGATACACGGCATAGTGGAGCCGGAGCGTGTTTGTGAACTCCGGGGAATGATCAAGAAAGCAGAACACATGAGGGAAGTTTTGTCAGTACAACCTGCCATTAAGAGGGGGAAGACCGAAGAGAAAGATGTGATTAGTTTCACCTCAAGGGATCTAGAGCGCATCCGAACGCCGCACAACGATGCCCTAGTAGTGACACTTCGCGTCAAGGAATTTGATGTCAAACGGATCTTGATCGATCAGGGAAGCTCGGTCGAGATCATGTATTACGACGCGTTCAAGCAACTCAAGCTCCGAGAAACAGACTTGGCACCGGCAACTTCGCCACTTGTTGGTTTCAATTCTCAGCCAGAGTGGCCTTTGGGAAAGATTATCCTGCCGGTCAAAGCTGGATCCGTGGTCAAGCAAGTGGAGTTTTGGTTGTTACAAGTGCCTTCGACTTACAACCTCATCCTTAGAAGGGGATGGCTCCACGCCATGCAAGCTGTAGCATCGACCTACCACCAGGTGATGAGATTCCCCTCGGCTATGGGGGCAATCGAGGAGATTTGGGGGGATCAGGTCATGTCCAAACAATGTTTCGTGGCAGTGAACGGCAGCCGGGCTGCCAAAGGCTTTGTACAAATGATTGAAGGACCAGAAGACCGAGGTGTCCTGGAGGATGTGGGCACTAGGGCAGAGGAAAAAGCTGTGGAGGACTTGGTTGAGGTGCAAATCGATATGGAGCAGCTGGATAAGTTCTTCCTGCTCGGTTCCAGCCTTACCGCCCAAGAAAGGACCGAGATGGTTGAGTTTTTGATGGCCAACATCGAAGTCTTTGCATGGTCGCCTTACGACATGCCCGGCCTCGATCCAAGTTTTATCTGCCATCACCTCAACGTCTTCCCTGGAGCAAAGCCAGTCATCCAGCGAACAAGGAGATCAGCGTTGCATCACGCCGAGGTAGTAGCGGAGGAAGTCAAAAATTTGCTTGAAGCACGAGCAATTCAGGAAGTGCATTACCCTCGATGGATCTCTAACACAGTAGTAGTGCCCAAGAAGAATGGAAAGTGGCGAGTTTGTGTTGACTACAAGACAGTCAACCGAGCTTGTCTCAAAGATAGCTTCCCTTTGCCGCGCATTGACCAGCTGTGGATTTAACGGCTGGGCATAATAGGCTAAGTTTCTTGGATGCGTACCGAGGCTACCATCAGATCGCCATGCATGGGCCTGACCGAGAGATCACCTCCTTCACGACTCCAAGGGGACTTTTTTGCTACCGAGTCATGCCTTTTGGTTTGAAGAACGCCGGGGCAACCTTTCAGAGGATGGTGACCAAGATGTTTGCTCCTTTGCTCGGCCGGACAATGGAGGCTTACATTGATGATATGGTGGTAAAAAGACGACTTGAGTCAAGCCATTTGTCCGACCTAGCCGAGATGTTTGCCATCCTAAAGAAGCACAAGCTGCGCTTGAATGCGTCAAAATGCGCCTTTGGCGTGGGGTCTGGCAAATTTTTGGGATTCCTAGTCACGAACCGAGGCATCGAAGCAGACCCTGGTCAGATCAGAGCCGTGCAAGAGTTGAAGCCGCCCAGCTCGGCTAAGGACGTGCAGCATCTGGCCGGGATGGCCGCCGCGCTTAATCGATTTATAAGCCGGTCATCAGATCGCTGTCGCCCTTTCTTTCAAGCATTGAAGTCCAAGTTCTCATGGGACGAAGAGTGTGACCAAGCTTTGGCTGAGCTCAAGGAATATCTGTCTTCTCCACCGCTGTTGGTTACTCCTACGCCGGGTGAGGAACTCTACCTTTACCTTGCTGTCTCACAGCACGCAGTCAGTGCGGTGATCGTCCGAGCTGAAGGAATCAAGAACCTCCCAATCTTTTTTGTCAGTAAAACCTTGCTGCCGGCAGAAACGAGGTACTTGCCGTTGGAAAAGCTTGCGTTGGCATTGATGATGGCTTCTAGGAAGTTGGCGCACTATTTTCACGCCCATACCATCATCGTACTGACCGAGTTTCCCCTTAAGGCCTTGTTTGAACGGGCAGACTTCTCTGGCCGAATCCTCAAGTGGGCGGTCAAATTGGGGCAGTATGATGTGAAGTTCCAGCCGCGCACAGCTATAAAGGCCCAGACTCTGGCCAATTTCGTTGCGGAATTCTCCCCAGGTACCCATCCGATATGCCCAGTCGATATTGTCGTGGTAGAAGATGAAGAGAATGCAAGCCTGACCAAGGTACAACAACTTGGTGGAGTTGGCGACGCGGAATTTGCGCGCCCCACCAAAGTGCCCTCAACTTGTCCGATTCCACCAGCCGGTGACACGATGACGGAATCAGGTATTGTTGTCCCACCCACTCTGTCTGGTACCGCATCACCAGAGGGGGGAAGTAATGGAACTACTCAGCACAGAGCCCGTGGCCGGCATAATACCGCAGTTTGGTGATTCGCCTACGGACTTATGCATTCCAGACCGACTTGCTGAGTCCGGTGCCGAATCACTAAGGAGGGCTGGAGTAGAGCCAGTCGACGCAGAACTTGAAGCCAGACAGTCGAGCGACCATGATCCCCCCACCCTTCACAACTCTCAGGACCCATCAGACTCTTGGAAGCTTTTCGTGGGGGAGATGTGGAAGCTTTTCATTGATGGAGCATCGAACCGTCACGGTGCCAGCTTAGGTATCGTTCTTATCTCCCCGGATGGCCTAACCGTTGAACATTCTATCACGCTTGACTTCCCAACATCTAACAACGAGGCTGAGTACGAGGCCCTTTTGGCCGGGCTCAAGAGCGCTATTCAGATAAAGGCTACCGAGCTGATTGTGTACAGTGATTCCCAACTTGTGGTTAACCAAGTCTCTGGGATTTACGAAGCAAAGGATGAAAGAATGGCGAAGTACCAAGCTCTGGTCAGGGAACACATCAAACAGTTTCTGGCAATCAGAGTCCAACAGATTGGCCGTGAAGAAAACAGCCGGGCTGACGAACTGGCCGGCCTCGCTTCGATGGTAGATAGTACGTCTCCAAACCCCCTGTTAATTGACTTTCTTCCACGGCCAAGCATTGAAGATGCCGGGCAGACGGATGTACTCTGCGCCGCGCTAGGTCCTTCTTGGATGGACCCCATAGTCTTGTTTCTCAGAGACCGGACTCTACCAACGGACAAGAAGGAAGCGCACAAAGTCCGGGTGAAGTCAGAGCGGTTTTGGCTCTCCCCATCTGGCGCGTTGTATAAAAAGTCCTTCACTGGTCCCTATCTAAAGTGCATGCACCCGAGTAGTGTGGAGGCCTTCCTGTTCGAAATTCACGAAGGCATTTGTGGCAGCCATATAGGGGGCAGGTCCTTGGCCTACCGAGCTATTTCGCAGGGATACTGGTGGCCATGCATGTAGGCCGACGCACAAAAGTACGTCCGCAAATGTGAGAAATGCCAGAAATTCGCCCATCAGATCCATCAGCCTGCCAGAGAACTTCTTCCCCTCACCAGTCCTTGGCCCTTCGCCATGTGGGGGCTAGATATAGTGGGGCCACTGCCAACAGCGCCGGGCAACCGAAAATTCTTCATTGCGGCCACAGATTACTTCACGAAATGGGTTGAAGCTGAGCCCTTGGCAACAATCAAAGAGAAAGACGTGAAGCGGTTTGTCTGGCAGAACGTGGTCACACGGTTTGGCGTCCCAAAATTTTTGATCTTTGACAATGGCACCCAGTTTGACGGACGCCTATTCAGAGGATTTTGTGAAGATCTGAAGATTGAGTTCTACAACTCTACTCCGGCTTACCCGCAGTCCAATGGTCAAGCCGAAGCGTCGAACAAGACTATTCTGGATGGGTTGAAGAAACGACTGGAAAAGGCAAAGGGAAAATGGGCTGAGGAATTACCCAGCGTCCTTTGGGCATACCGAACAACCCCGCGGCGATCTACCGGGGAGACTCCATTTGCTTTGGCTTATGGCATGGAGGCGGTCATACCTTTGGAAGTTGGCATGCCCACCCTAAGAAGCGAGAGTTTTGAGCCAGAATTGAATACCGAGGCAATTGCCTTGGAGTTGGATCTAGTGGAAGAGCATCGGGAGAAGGCTCTCATCCACGTGGCCGCTTACCAACAAGAGCTCTCAAAGAAGTACAACAAGATGGTGCACCCCAGACCGTTCAAAGTTGGTGATTGGGTTTTGCGGAAGGTTATGGGCAACACCCTGGTGCCAGGTGAAGGCAAACTAAGGGCAAATTGGGAAGGACCCTACAAGATCACCGGTCTGGCGGGCAAGGGGGCTTACCACTTGGAGGATCTGGAGGGAAGAGCCATTCCCCGGCCATGGAATGCGGCCAACCTTAAACTGTATTATTTCTAGCTTTAGCTTTCTCTTCTTGTGCAAAGGAGTTTTTTGGCTTGCACTTCAGAATGTAAATTCTTTTTGTCAATATATAAAAGTGATTTTGCTTTAGATTGTTGTTCTTAAATGTAAAAACCGAGATGTTCTGCTCCGGTTGGAAGAGTTGGTGTTTTGTCCAACTTAGGATTCCCAACCGAGATGTTTTGCTCCGGTTGGAAGAGTTGGTGTTTTGTCCAACTTAGGACTCCCAACCGAGATGTTCTGCTCCGGTTGGAAGAGTTGGTGTTTTGATTCCAACTTAGGATTCCCAACCGAGATGTTTTGCTCCGGTTGGAAGAGTTGGTGTTTTGTCCAACTTAAGACTTCCAACCGAGATGTTTTGCTCCGGTTGGAAGAGTTGGTGTTTTGCCCAACTTAGGACTCCCAACCGAGATGTTATGTTCCGGTTGGAAGAGTTGGTGTTTTGCCCAACTTAGGACTCCCAACCGAGATGTTTTGCTCCGGTTGGAAGAGTTGGTGTTTTGTCCAACTTAGGACTCCCAACCGAGATGTTCTGCTCCGGTTGGAAGAGTTGGTGTTTTGATTCCAACTTAGGACTCCCAACCGAGATGTTCTGCTCCGGTTGGAAGAGTTGGTGTTTTGTCCAACTTAGGATTCACAACCGAGATGTTTTGCTCCGGTTGGAAGAGTTGGTGTTTTGTCCAACTTAGGACTCCCAACCGAGATGTTTTGTTCCGGTTGGAAGAGTTGGTGTTTTGCCCAACTTAGGACTCCCAACCGAGATGTTATGTTCCGGTTGGAAGAGTTGGTGTTTTGCCCAACTTAGGACTCCCAACCGAGATGTTATGTTTCGGTTGGAGGAGTTGATGTTTTGTTCAACTTAGATATTTCTTGCCGAGATGTTTTGCTCCGGTTGGAAGAGTTTGTTTTGACCAACTTAGGATTCTCAACCGAGATGTTTTGCTCCGGTTGGAGGAGTCGATGTTTTGTTCAACTTAGATATTTCTTGCCGAGATGTTTTGCTCCGGCTCGAAGAGTTGGTGTTTTGCTCAACTTAAGCCATACTAACCGAGATAATTTACTCCGGTTGAAGAAGGTGGTGATTTGTTAATTTGCCGTTCTAACCGAGATGGGTATTCCGGTTTACGAAGTTGCTGTTTTGTTATGCTTTGTACTTCAACCGAGTTATTTATTCCGGTTGACAATGTGTTCAAATTTATGATTTATACTGAGATGTTTGGCTGAAGATGGAATTAATGACAACTGTGCAAACACTTGGCAAAAATATCAAGTTCTTCATTGATAGAAGTCAATACAAAAGGTGGGGACTGAGCCCGGTTACATCAGAAGTGCAGTAAGCAAACACACAAAAAGGAAAGAAAACTAAACTAAGGGAGAGAGATTGGTAAACTCGTCCTTGGCGGCCTCAAGGTTGATGGTTGGACTTTTATCTTGGGCACCGGGCTCATCATGGCCGGACTGCTCTTGCACCTCGGCATCCTCCGCCTCTGTATCTGTCTCGGCGCTTCCCTCTTCAAGCCCTTCCTCGGCCTCAGCTTGCAACGCGCTGAAGACGTCGTTTGCATAAGGCACGAGGTAGACTGGTAGGGAAGCAGCAGGAGGATTGGCGAATACGTCGGTGCCAGAGCCCTAGCCGAGATGCTCACAGGCAGACTTCCAGCCGGCTTTGAAGTAGATGTCTTGTGTTGCAAAGACCTGTTTCTTGTAGCTCTCCTCGGCTTCGTTGAAGCCGACATTGTTAGCATCCCGGCAGTCCTTCTTCCTTGACTTCTTGAGCGCGTCTAGCTCGGCCTGGAGCTCATCTCATTTTTTCTCGGCCCGCTTCCAGCTGACCGAGCAGTCTGTTGTTATCTGCATTGGCATTTTCGAGTGAAGTCTTTGCCCGGCCGAGCTCGGTTTGGAGGCTCTGGACTTGGCTGGCTGTGTCATTGGCCTTTTGCCGAAGTCTATGGATGCGCTCCATTACTAAGTGTTGTTTTTGGATGGCCTGCAAGAAGCAAAGTTCGTTAGAGAAGGAACTGGGCAAACACTTGTGGAAATTTCAAATTTCAGAGGAAGATTGACTTACCCTTGCCATGGACTTCACAGATGATTTTACCAACCGAGTGTCAGAGACGTGGTCGCCGCCGACCACGTCGCTCGGTAGTAGGAGTGCCTTGGAAAGATCGAAGGCGAGCAAGTGCTCCTTGTCAGCCTTGATCGAAGCGGTTGCCGGGATATCCTGACCCCGGTGTTTCAATTGTGGGCGCCAGGTCGGTATTGGGTTAACTGTTTCAGTTGGTTGCTCGGTGGTGAGTTCGGCCTCCAGCTCGGCGGACGGATCCGCGCGAGCTCTTTTGCTAGCCCGGCGTTGAGTTGGTTGCTTACTGGATTGCCTGGCTGCTGGGGAAGAAAGAGCGATCACGGCGTCGCTTGCTTGTCCGGTGGCCGGTGAGCGGGTGACAACGCTCGGTATCTCGGCCGATGTGGCGGTGAGCAAGTTCTTGATTCTGCTTCTTTTTGCCATCTCTTGCTCCTCGGTCAGACGGATGAGTGGAACGTCTGGCAGGGTTGGATCTGGTGGAGGTGATGGAGCGCGAAGGAAGTCTGTGACTTTACTCCGGCGGGGAGCGGAGTATCTGTATGTGGGAGTGTAGCCGAGCAGTTGGTTGCAATCTCGGTCGCGGTAGCGAAGCGCGGTCCTGATTGCCTCAACGCTGGGGTAATGATAGTTGGCTTGCAAGGCTTGGATTGCTGCAAAAGAAGCGAGGGGAAAAAAAATTATTAAGTACAGGAACAAGAGAAAAGTGAATTAACCGAGCTAATGTGCGCGGCTTACATGTGCTGCCAAAATTCTTGCTTATCATCCAGCCCGGTACTATGGCTGTCTCGTAATTGCCTGACACCCAGAAGAAATCATCATCGTGAAGATCCTTGTCTGGAGTGCCGGTTACGATTTTTTCCCTGCCCGGTCTAATTTTAAGATAATAGGCGAGGCCGTCGCCGGTGTGGCCTAATGTGTATTGGCGAAGGATCTCGGCTAGACCTAGGCTTATGCCTAGCCGGTTGTTCAGTTCGTGCACGCCGTTTATTATCCGGTATGTGTTGGTGAATACTTGGGTTGGCGCCAGCCCGGTTCGGCGCAGGAACTCGGTCATGAGGGGATTGACCGGGAAGCGAAGGCCACCTTCTACTATTGACAGCACGGTGAAGGGGCATTGGTCAAGTCTGCCCCAGGGAGTTGTCTTATCTTCGGCCAGTTCGAGATGGACGTCGGCCGGGATGCCGTACTCCTCTCTGAACGCATCCAGCGCGGCCGGAGTGTCCACTAAAAAGCGAAATTTTCCCATGTGGCTGGCCTAGGATATCTCGGCTGAGGGGTTTGGCACTATGCTAATTGGATGTTGCTCGGTCTTGAGAGCCTCAGACGTGGTCAAAGGTCCCCTTGGACTCTGCAGGAAAAGGATGGCAAGTGTGAGTGTGAGCGCGGTCGCGCAAAGTGAGCTTGACTATAGCTCGGTCACAAGGAGTACCAAACCACCTCGGTTGTCTAAGCTTATCAAAGAGCTCGGTCGCCCCAGCGGACCAGATATTAGCCCGGTTGAGCGACCAGGTCCTTTTTGCTATCTCGATTTTTGCTGGATTTGTGTCAAACATGTTATTTGCTCGGTTCTTAGAGTTTTTTGGATTAAAAGAAGACCAGGAGCCCGGTCCACCCCAGTTCTTCAGTGTTCTTCAGGAAGAATGAAGAACACCATGGATGTTCGAAAGTTTAGGGTGGTTTTTGGTGCCCAAATCCTAAAAGCTACGTTTTTCTACCCTAATGTGTGAAATACCAGTAGAAATGGCAACAAAAGAGAGGTTAAAGGGCATACCTGTGAAGGGCAGTGGATCTTCCGTCTTCCAACACAAGCTCAACGATGGTGAGGGAGAAGGGGGCACAGGAGCTCTGGGATGCTTGAACGAGGAAATGGCAGTAGGAAGGAATGAGAGAGGGGAGTGGCCTGTATATAGGCTGAAAACCGCCAAAATTTGAATTTCATTCGACGGCGGTTGGCCGTTCGAGGACGAATGAGAGGGCGCCACCTATCACCATTAATGGCAGCATCAGAGTTGAAGAGACGGGGGATAGGTGAGGCGTCAGCCGAGCAAAATGAAGAGACAGGCTGGAGAGTCGATGAGTCAACCGGGCTACATTTGAAGCAGGGATCACCAGCCGTGGAGTATAACCGGGCAAGTTTGCAAACAGGAACGTTTAACTAGCCCGGTCACCATTTCGCATTCTGACAACCGAGGAGGTGTAATCCCGGTCGAAGTGAATAATCCCAGTCACGCTTTTGTGGACGGAATTAAGGGGCAATTGAGAGGGTGATTTATGATCTGTAATTGGGCCGAGGTAACGGCCGAGAAGATTGGTAGCCAAGTGGATCATTGGACCGAAATGATCCACGGTCCACCCAGAATTGGGCTACTAGGACCTGGGCTGGGCAGGTGTTGGGCCAAGTATGCGCCGCCCAGTCCGGATATAAGTTGCTCGGTTAAGGCGACGCTCGGTTAGACCGAGCTACGTGTATGGCATAGGCGAAGCCAGTCAGGTGGGCTGAACGGCGCCCGAAAAGGCGTCATCGACCGAGGTACTTGCCTGCCCGGCAAGAAGGCCAACCACAGTCGAGTTGAATGACCGGCGCTTGGAAAGGCGCAGTCAACCGAGACACCTATTTGCTCGGCAGAGAGGCCGACCGCAGGAGCTCACGAGATGTCTCGGGCTCGGCTATGCCGAGGTGCTGCCTAGCCCGGTTCTCTTGAGCGTGGCCAGTGAAGTGCATGGGTGTAAAGCGCAGCCCGGCCATGGATTGAGCAGCTCGGCTGCCGAGCTCCAGCAGAGAGGGCTGGCAGTTGAGATTAGGTGATGTTCAGCGAGGTTTATGCTGACAGATGGGATAGCAGAGCCACGTGTCAGGAGATGACTGGGAGTGGATATGGGGCGCAGAGGGTATATAGGCATGTCTGCACCCCCCATACGCGATGGACGAACACTTTGTAAGACATTCTTACACTAAAACACACTCTCCTCCTTCTCTCTCTATCCCAAGGTGTGTGCTAACTTGATCGTCGGAGGGGTTTTCCGGCCACACACCGCCGGGTAGCTCACCGCCGTTGTGCTTTCAGGTGATCGGACAGAAACGGAGCTTGGAAGAAAGGAGTACGGGCTCGCCGGAATATTTGCTCCCCGTACAGATCCTATCCGTCAGAGTTGGAATTTGAACTTATTGCGCTCTTAAGTGTCGGAGCCAGAAGTTCAAGCAATCAGCTCTATTCCCATCTCGCTAGCACCAATCGAAGACTCTTTTATCTGGCATTTCGAATCAGCAGGTCACTATACTGTGAAATCTGGGTATCATGTTGCCAAGTTGGGAAATTCTGGGTCTTCAGGCCACAATCCATCTTCTTCGTTTCAGGTTTCGAGTTCCTTTTGGAAGCAAATTTAGAGGTTGAAGGTTCCCCAAAAAATTCGTCACTTTTGGTGGCGAGTGTGTCGAAATGTGCTTACATCGAGGGAGAACTTGTTCAAACGAAAGTGTGCTTATTCCTCAACATGCCAACTTTGTCATACGAAACCGGAAACTGTGGAACATATTCTCTTCGGCTATGAGTGGGTCCGTCCAGTTTGGTTTGGTAGCAATCTCAACTACAGAGTAGATTGGGGTGCAATTCACTCGGTACTGCAGTGGTCTAGTGTTATGATGGATATCCTTGGGGATGATGAGGACCGAAATTATTTCCTCAATACGGTGGCATGGATTGGCTAGTATATTTAGAAGGATCGTAACAATTTTGTTTTCAATCATCTTCCTGTTGAGCCCTCCTTGACTCTACATCGAGCTAGAGTGGCTATGGCCAAATTTGAAGCGGGGGTCTCTCGCCAAGTTGTGGGTCATTCTCGGCAACCTACTCAGATAGCTACTACAACAAATAGTTAGGATCGTCTTGACCCTGGTTTTTACAAAGTTAACTGTGATTTGGCAATTCTACAAGGTTCTTCTCGTGCAGCAGTTGCGGCAGTGTTAAGGGATGAGAACGGCCATCTGGTAGACGGGCTCACAAAGATGTTGTGTATTACTTCACCTTTCCAAGGGGAGGCTTAGGCGTGCCGGTTGGTTTGTCTTCTTGTCGACCAGCTCAATCTGTTGGATGTTCTGGTTGAAGGGGACAACAAAGCCGTGATCCATCTCTGTGTTACCGAAACGGTTCCTCCATGGGAATGTGGAGCAATTCTTAGTGACATCAAACTTTTGGCGTCCCCGGGCAGGTTCTCCTTTCAGTGGAGGCCCAGGACTTCGAACAAAGTTGCTCATTGGGTAGCACAGGCACGCCTTCATGATCAGCTCCTCGCAGATTGGGTGTCTAATCCTCCTTCTCCCCTGCTTTGTTTGTTGGCAGCTTCTTAGTTTTGGTTGTAATGATTTCCTCTGTTCAAAAAAAAAAAAAAAGAAATAATCTTGCTCTTTTAGATTTTTGTATCTTATATAGGATTAAATAAGAGAATAAAGCCCAAAAAAAGAAATAATAATAATAATAATAATAATTCATAAAAAAGTTCTAAGAATGATTATGTCAACACTATTGAATCAAGGAGTTCTAACCTAATTGGCTAATCCTCTAGCCATCAAGCCTCTCTTTAAAGGAGAGGTCATGGGTTCTATTCCTACAAATGAAATAATACGACCAGATTTTTCTAACAAATATATGGATGTGCATTTTAACTCTTCCGATGTACTAACTTGACAACTAACTATTGATTTTCGTCAATTAAAAAAAAACACTATTGAGCTCACTTCTTTTTACCAATCAAGATACTTACAAATAAAGGAATCCTAAGTTTCATCATGTTGTACTGTATCATTTTTATACTTTAGGCGAAATTACAAAAACAAATTTAAGAGTTTGAGCCTTATAAGAAAATACATTTTTAATTTTGTTTTGAATTTTGCATTTTTGATTTATTTTGAATTTAGATATATATTTTCTCATCAATTTTACTTAACATAAATAAACAAATGATTTAGATTAAAAATAAATCAAAAGATTAAGGTTTAAATTGATAAAATTTAAAATTTAAAATTTATCAAGACTCAAATCTTGAGGTTTTTTTATTATTTATTTATATATATATATAATTGTCCCTATACTTTATTATGGTAATTTAATTTTGTATATATAGAAAAATAAAATATACAAAATCTTAAGCGGTAAAATATTCTCACTTTGGGTGGGACGCACATTTAATGAGTCTCATTAATAAATAGGAAATACTATAGGTTTTAAATTTTCTACCAAATAAATGATTAAATGTCTCATATCTATGTGAGGTTCACAAAATTACGGATCTCACAACCATATAAGACATTTCGTCATTTATTTAGTAGAAAATTTGATATTTCTAACATTACCCTTAATAAATTTCACCTCTTATAAAAAGACTATAATTGAATTTTGTGCGTGTAAACAACCGATAAAAGGGGTTTATATATAGATCTCAATGGGTGAATTTATTATTCAATAGGTGTTATGATAATTGATAATGTTTTTCATCAAATATTATTATAAAAGTGACTAATTGTATATGATAAAAATTGTCACAAAAAATGTCATTAATTATAAATTTTAGTGACAGTTTAAAAAATCGTTACAAAAAAATATACCCATTTTTTAACTTTAAGCGATAATTTGAAAATTCGTCACAAAAAAGTCACTAATTATCAATTTTTAACGACATATATAAAAAATAGTTGCAACAAATTACTTTTAGCAACAATTTTATAAAAATTTATTTTTAATAGGATTTGTTGGTAATCAAGAACTATTAGGACTTATACGTAATTTATTCAAATAAAATAAAATAATTGACTATATATACACTAGATGCTGCCTAACCAAACCAAGGCCTCACATCTCACCCTTACAAAAACCCCAGAAGCATCTTCATTCATTTTTTGTTCTGTGTCCAAAGGGTGACATTTCATTGTGTCTTATCTTCCAGACAACTACAAACCTGCATCTTCAAATGGCTCAGGTAAATTTTTTTCATAATTGTTATTTACATAGCTATATATGATGTCGAGAACCAATTTTCTATATTTTTCCCTTCATTTTTATTTATTTGTTCTAGGGGGTCTTATAACCGTCAGATTTTGATCTTTTGATACCAACGCACCCGATATATTAGTGGGATATATTAGTGGGATTGAAAATCGCATACTGTCAATAGAGCTGATTTGACTGCGACAAAAACTCTCTTTTAATAATTTCAAATTCACAACTGTGTTACTCGATCTTCAAAGGCAGCATTTGATTAGGGAATTTAGAAAGGGATTTAGAAAGATAAATAGAAAAGGTCGGTGAAATATTAATAAAATATACTTATATTTTATATAGTTTTTATATATATTTTTTTTCAATTTTCAAATCTCTTTTCAAATCTCTCAATCAAACGCAGCAAAATGTATTGATCAATACTGATACCATTACACCGCGACCGTTACTGATTCGTCATCTCTGTCATATACACATACAACAAAACCATAGATGAGTTGATGGTTAATTAGGTATTGATGTTGATTTGTTTCTTATTTTGATGGGTATATATGGGTATTGAATTTTTGAACAACAGGAGTAGATTCGATAGCGGCGGATCTGAAGGAGCAGAAAATAACGGTGATCGGAGAGATGGACACTGTGGCAGTGGTGAAGAAGATGAAGAAAGTTGGGAAGGTTGATATCATATCAGTTGGTCCAGCCAAAGAAGAGAAGAAAGAAGAGAAGAAAGAGGAAAAGAAAGAGAAGAGAAAAAAGAACAAAAGAAAGAGGATGACAAAAAATAAAAAGCACTAAATTCAGCTCTCTCTCTCTCTCTCTAAATATGTTGTAGTGAGCTCTTGTTGTCTTCACATACTTGAACTATGTCCGTAAGTCTGTTTCTCTCTCCTCTTTCTCTCTCTATCTCTCAATACAGTTATGATTATGTATATATATGCGCGTGGTGTCTGAATATGGGTGTTTTGCAGATGGTGGAGGTGAGAGTTCCAAACCTGGATTGCGAGGGATGTGCTGCTAAACTTAGAAAATCCATTTCTCAGCTCAAAGGTATATTTTTTGATATGCTATTGAGAATATTTACTAAATAATAAAATTATTATTCTCTTGATAAGTTGACGATCATCAATTTAATATATCAAAATAGAATTTTCGTACGTTAACATTGTTTTTTAACACTGGATAGATTTTGAAGAAGAAATATAACGTCCAACATTGGGTTTTTATATATATTTATTCATCCAAAACCTCATCCAATTTGAATTAAATTGGGCGTGCTTTTATAAGTAATGGCGTGAGGCGAGGCAAATTGTTGTAGTTGCCTTGGCAAAAATGCATTGAAAGAATTTTTTTTTTTTTGGTTATTTACATAGAGATCCCTTAAATTATTATGAAGTATTATTTTAACTCCTTAAACTATAAAAGTATACAAATAAACCTCTAAATCATTATAAAATATCATTTTGACTCCCTAAACTATAAAAGTATACAAATAGACGTCCCAAACTATTAAGAAGTATCACTTTACCCTCTATACAAATGGATCTCCTAAACTATTGGTATATTTCACTTTGACCCCTTCTGTTAAGGGTCCAATTGATACATTTTTATAATTTATGGAGCCTATTTATACGTTTTTTATAATTTAGGGGACAAAATTATATTTTTCAATAATTTAAAGGTTTCATTTGTACACTTTTATATTTTAGGGGTCAAAGTGATACTTTCCAATAGTTTAGGAGGTCCTTGTGTAAATAATCTTTTTGTTTTTTTTTTTGCTTTTTATTATTATTTATTTATTTATTTATTGTTTCTGTTTACCAAAAATAAATAAAGGGTTGTTACATTATATGACACTGAATAAAATTTAATGATATTTTTTCACTTCTAATGTGAATACACATAATAATAAATGTCATGTATAAACTTCATCAATTCTACTCATACAGAACATATAACATTTGTTCTTTATTTGAAGTGATTTGCTTTTAGGATTTTGAATTCACTTTTCAAAAAATTAAATTTTTTATTTTTTCTTATTTTTTTGTTTTTATTAAATTTTTTTAATATTTTAAGTAATTTTTTTTAATTTTTAGATACTGCTAACATAAATACACCTAAAAAGTATAATATTTGTATAAAAAAATCTTTAAAAAAATCACTAAATGCCAAAAATACAATATATATATATGTAAATTCAATACATTTTTATATTCTTGTGTACTTATTAATTTTTTGAAATATTTTTTTTTATAAATATTTTACTTTTTAGATACATTTAGGTTAGCTACATTTAAAAAGTAAAAAAATTACTTAAAATATTTTTAAAAATTCACAAAAAATTTTAAAAAAAAACATGAAAACAAAATAATTCAATTTCATAAAATTTGAGTTCAAAAATTGGAATTAAACAAAGTGTAATTTGATTGATATTTTAATTTCCAATTTCTTTTTTGCTTTCGTCCAGTTCAAAAAGAAAATATGGGGAGCCACTTGGGCGTTTTAGTAATTTAACTCTGTGATAGTTTTCGGGCCGGTTAGTTTTGACTTAGCTTGGATAGAACCGGACTTATTGTTGTAGGCTGATGACCCGACCCATCCTTGAATGGGCATGGGCCGCATAGCGAAATGACCATTTGAATAAATGAAAATACTAATCACTGTCTAATGACAATGTGGGGGTGATGCAGAATAATACACCCACATAATTCCTGTTATTCCCACATTTGTGAAACACAATTCTCAATACATAGAGCGGGAAAGTAGGTCTGTAGAGGAATTTTGTGGATGCATTTAATGGCATCCGAAATGTGGGGATATTTCTATTTACACCCACTTATGTGAGGGCATAATATTGAATGCATATGACAAAGAGGCGGGTGTAATGAAATATTTAGTGTGCATAAATAGAAGCACCCCACCCCAAATGTTGGTGCAATTAGGGAATATATATCATATAGAGTAGCTGTGGTGGAGTGGTTGGTGTGCATGGATTAGAGGTCAAGGGTTCAAGACATGGGGTGCAAGAAGAGAGAATTATTTCTTTTAAAATTTGAACCTATTTACGGCGGTAAAGAATTGTCGTTTTTGGTTATATTACTGCCGTTTTTAGTCGACTTTTAACGACGGTAATTTACCCTTTTACGACGGTTGTACCTTTTCCGACACGAATATAAACGGCGGTCGTAATTACCGCCGTTAAAGACTTTAACGACGGTTTTACATCTTTTAACGGCGGTAAAAAACCGCCACTAAAACCCAATTTTGGCGTGGTGCAAGTTCTATGTTGGTCCCGTTGTTGTGTTATAGGACAGAAGGAAAAATACCACTCACCGTCTAATGAGTTTTAGTTAAGATAGTATATGTGCAAAAAGTATACTGAAACTCATAAAGAGGATATGAAAATTTGAAAAATATATATTAAAATTAGGATAAATTATAAATACATCCCCTGAGGTTTGATTAAAATACAAATCCTCCCCTGTGGTTTTAGAAATTACATTCCACCCGTTGAGATTTCTAATTTCATAACAAATCACTTATTTTATTAATAAATCATCAAATCAATTAACAGTTTTTAATGATGTTATAAATATGCTTCAATTAATAATTTAGGTAATTTTATTACTTTATAGGAGAGCAATTATGAATTTCTTTTTTTAAATTAATTCTGTTAAATAAAATTTTTTAACAATGAGGGTATTTGTAATTTTTCAAATTATAAGGGGCAATCAGTACTTTAAGCAAATCTCAGGAGATGTATTCGTAATTTACCCTTAAAATTATAAAACTTTGACATTATTTAAACTATAACTAACGTTTACTTTGCAATTGCATTTGCACATGAACAAGGGGATGGAATAAAAAGATTTAATTTTTCTTCTCTAAAGATAGGATTTTTCATCTCTTCATTTTATTTAATTTTTTGTGGGGTGTTTATTTTTAATGTTTATTCAATTAATACTATATATGATATTTTTTGGAAGTTGAAGAGATAGAAATAGACATGGAGACAAAAGATAACAGTGAGAGGCTACGCCATAGAGGAAAAAAAGGTTCTCAAATCAATCAAGCGTGCAGACAAAGTAACCGAGCCATGGCCATACCCAGGAGGCTACTCTCATTTCACTTCATTTTACAAGTACCCTTCTCACATTGTCAACCACTACTACTATGACACATTCAAAAAATGTCTCTCTAGCCAATATCCATAGCTTCTTCCACACTCCTGCAGTTTACTCGGTTGCAGTTACATCGGATGACGTTGTTGCTTCGCTTTTCAGCGATGAAAATCCTCATACATGTACTATCATGTAATCTTGCAGTTTTTTTTTTTTTTTTTTGAAAAAAAAAAAAAAAAATCCCCTTATCTTATGATATATGTTTAGGTCATGTAATTTAGTTGTTTGTTAATTATATATATGCATTTTGTATGAGTTTTTTTGACATTTTTTCCATCCTTGAGTTAATTTACAAGAAGTAGAGTTTGAGTTTTCAAGAGGATTCTTATTTTTATTTTTAAAGAGTCTATTTTCATGGCTCGAATACAAGCTTCTGTTGTAGCAAAGAATCCAAAATATAGTAACTTTATTCACAAGGCCAACGACCTCATGCTCATGGCTAACTCTGGGTAAGGGAAGGAGTGGGGGTTACGGAAGTGGAAGGAAAATAACAATAATAATAAAAAAAATGAGGGAACAAGGAGAAAGGAAGAGAGAGAAAATGGGCAAAATTATTTTTAAAATTAAAGATTTTATAATTTTGTAATGGGTTCACATTAAAAATAAATAAATGATTTATTGTCAAATTATATTTGTTGTTTATTGTTTTGAAAACAAAGATAATAAAATTAGGAAATTATGAGTGTTAGATCAATTTAATTTTTTATATAAATCTATACATAGGGATTTAAAAAATAAAACGTGCGAACCCAACAAATCGAATTGGACAGTCCAATTCACATAGAGAGAAACTAGTCCCTTTCAACAAATGTGAAATGTGATACGTCCGTTGGAAAGCTCCAAACAAGGGATTTTATAAGGTCAACTTTGTTGGAGTTGTGTTCAATCGACTCAAGGCTGTTGGGGTTGGTATGGTTGGGGTCAGTATATGTTGAAACAATCTTCTGTGTACAATAAATAAATTGAAACTAAGGTCAAGTTTGGCATCTTCAAAAAAAGTTAAAAAGTCAAAAAGTCACTATCCTATTTAAATCACATCATCTTATTTAAGTCACATCACATCTCTACCACATTACTTCAAATCCAATCCATATTTCATAAAAAGTCAAAAAGTACACTTATTTAGAACATCTCAAACAACTCCTAAGTCAAACAAATAAAATAAATAACGTATCGAAATTATTTTACCGAACCGAATGAATTATAAAAAGATCTAGTCAAATGTGTGACACTCTGTCCTTAAGACAGATTCGCCCCTCTACGGTGCTTAAGATTAATTGGCGTTTATCTCCCAGGATACAATGATCTTCACAAATTGTAGTAGCACTCCAAACAATTTGTTCAGCGAACAAAAACCTGTGTTCTTACTCTCTAAATTTTTTTCCTAAAATTAATATGAAGATTATATCATGCAAGAGAGCAAAACTAGAAGGAAAGAATGAATTTTCGGAATACCAAAATGCTAGAACAGATCTGGTTTATATAGACCCGAACTGGTGTGAAAAACAAATTGAACAGGTGGGTTTTTGAATTGAACAGATGTTGTTTGAATTTCAACAGATCTGCTAGACAGTTTGATCTGTTTGAACTGTACAGATTCAAATCTGTGTAACTGCTGCAGAACCTGGCAGTTTCAAAACTGTAAAACAGTTTGAATCTGTTTAGGAAATTCGGACAGAAGTTGGTAAAATATGTACAGAAAATTAATTTTAATTTTGGCACAAAATTGGAATTTAATTTCATAAAGAATTTATGAAAAAAAAAAATAAATTTTATCCAAAAAATTAATATTATAACCGACCCGACCCACAACCCACACCCGCGCCCCGACACGGCTCGATTCGGCGGGCTGATCAAATTGCCTCGGTAGCGCGCGTGCGTATGTGGTGGTTTGAGCCAAGGTTCCATTTGTCCATAACTCCTCTCTTCTACAAACTTGGAGTGCCCCTTAAGGCCCAACTCAAGTGTTGCCACCTAGAGTTTATATACATACAGAAACTCTCTTAAGATTTAATGTGGAACAACTCACTTCAAGGAAATCCACATTTAAATCTTTAAATGTCCAATTCCACAAACCCAAAAATGACGTCAAGTTCTCATTCACTCATAAATGGTTTTGACGAACCGTCTTTACTGTGTGACTTGCCATATGACAAGCAACACGTCACCTCTTCGGACCCACCCAAAAGACGTTTGGAGCCCACTCAATTTTGGGCTCAAAGTTGGCCCAAAATAAGCTTTATAAAACCAAAATTTCCAACAATCCCCCACATGAATGGAATTTGACAAAAAGAAAATGCAACAACATGATCTAATTACAGAGAGTACAGAAATTGGAAATATTCTGCAAAGGATAGGTAGTTTTTGGCTTTGAACCTTCCTTTATGAGACACTATCGGATTTACTAGCTAACCAGTGAACATGATGTCTTGAACTGTTCGGCTATTTGTGTAAACCAAGACAATAGAACTCACACAGTATATTACTAGACACAGTTTTGTTCTCACTATTGTGTTCATTTTGGCCTTGAATAACCTGGTCTTTCATGAGTGCTCTAGAAAATTGTAGCCCTTCACAAATCTCATAGAACCGGCCCAGTTCACACTTACATAGGTATTCTTATGAAGAGTATCCTGTCATACTCCATTAGGTTTACCTAGATATAAGAATCATTAATAGTATTACTTAACCTAAAACGCTACAGACATCACTATTTCATCATAGAAATGGGTAAGAGTTTGACTCCCCAGTGATCCTTCTGAGTCATACACAACTCAGTTGTCCCTTTGAACCTAGATCTTGGGATCTCCAGTCAACTAGGTTAGGTTGCCGTTGTTTTAACTCTAATTTAATAGGCTTAAGTCCCATTCCCCTCGATGAATTTTGAACTAACTCTCTTGCTAACCCTTTGGTTAGTGGATCCGCTATGTTGTCTTTAGACTTCACATATTCAATGGAAATAATTTCATTAGAGAGTAGTTGTCTCACGGTGTTATGTCGACAACGAATGTGTCGTGACTTACTGTTATACATATGACTTTATGCTCTACCTATTGCCGATTGACTATCACAATGTATGCATATAGCAAGCACCGGTTTTGGCCATATTGGAATATCTTCAAGGAAGTGGCGAAGCCATTCTGCTTCTTCCCCAACTTTATCTAAAGCTATGAATTCTGATTCCATAGTAAACCTAGCAATGCAAGTCTGTTTGGAAGATTTCCAAGATACAGCCGCACCACCAAGAGTAAAGACATACCCACTGGTGGATTTTGACTCTCTAGTATCCGATATCCAGTTTGTATCACAGTATCCTTCAAGTACTGCTAGATATCTAGTATAAATTAGGGGTGCAACTCGGGCGGGCTCAACCTGAGCAACCCAAGCCCAGCCCGAGTTTTTTTAGGGCTTGAGCAACTATATCTTGTAATCTGGACGGGCCTGGGCAGATTTTTGTTGCCCGAATTATAATTCGGGCCGGGCTTGGGCAGAACTAATGGCCAACCCGAGCAACCCGAACCCGAATTGAATTTAATATATTATATAAATTATATAATATATATAAATTAAATAAAAGAGTTATTCTTATTTTTTATTTTTTATTTTTATTTTTTGCTTAGTCTTTCACCATTGGATTAGCATCTTTTATGTGTACCCTTAGATTAAATCTAAAGAAAACCCTACCTTCCTTATCTCTCTCTCAGACTCATTTCATTTTTTGTTCAACTGTGAAGAACTTTGAAGAACGGCGGAGGTGAATCTCCTCCTTCTCAACCTTCCTCTCTTCGCTAATCTACAAAACCCTATCGTCCTCGATCTCCACCTTTACTTTCTCCTTCTTCAGCCCTGGTAGATCCGCCTTGGGTAAGCTTCCTCCTTCTTTGTTCTTGCATCAGGAATATGTAAATGATTTATATATAAATATATATATATATAATCTGGGCGGTAGTTTTGATCTTCGTTTCTTATCGATGCATGTACTACCATTGTTGTTGTTGTTTTTGACATTCGGTTTGGTTGATGATGTTTGTGGTGATTAAAAAATGGATGAGAAGGGAGGGAAATTGATGATGTTGATGCCACTGTTTTTGGCCTTTGAGAATGATGAAAGTGATTTTGGCTTTTGGGTAGTGTTGAGAGGCGTGGGTTTCAGGTAGATGTATATAATATATACATAAGTTAGATTATCCATTTTATACAACCAAGCAGATTACCCATTTTACATAAGTTAATCTATATAATAATTTTACACAAGAAAGCAGATTACCCATTATATATATATATATAATTTAGGCTAATAAATATATATAATTAGCTCTTGCAAGATTGTGACTTCTATATATATATAATCTTGTGTTTGATTCACATTAAATATATATATATATTTATATGAAAAAAAAACAGAGCCAACCAAGCCTGTGCTCTGCTTGCTTGTGTTTGATTCCCAATTGATATATATATATATATATATATATGTATATATGTATATTATTTAGTAAATATTTGTTCTTGTGTTTCTTTGGTTATGTTATACATGTTTGTAAATATCATTATCTTTCTTTTTTCAGTGTAGAGGAAGCTCTTGCAAGATTGTATGTCATACATGATGGGGGAAACTGATGGAGAGAATAACAAAGAGAAAGATCCAGTTGGGGGTGGTGCAAAACCAAAGGACGGTAAGCACAAGAAAGCATATAAATCTAAGTCTCTAGTGTGGGATCATTTTACAAAGATTAAACAAACTAATGAGAGTAAAGCAGAACGAGCAAATTGCAACTATTGTGGACGTGAATTTGCTTGTCCAAGTGTTTTAGGTACTAGCACACTTTGGAGACACCTTAAGCAATGCTCTTATTATGATGGTAATAAAGACCCAACCCAACAACATTTGTCTTTCTCCTGAACAGTTGATAGTCAATCTCAAATTGTGAATTGGAAATTTGATCAAGAACATTGTCGTAGGGAACTTGTTTGTATGATTATCATTGATGAACTACCTTTTAGGTTTGTGGAGAAAGAGGGTTTTAAAAGGTTTGTGAATGCCTTCCAACCAAAATTTCACATTGTCTCAAGAACCACAATCACCAAAGATTGCATAGAAATTTATAATTTTGAAAGGAAACTTTTGAAAGCAATCTTTCAGAGTTCAGCTTCATGAGTTTGTCTCACCACAGATTTGTGGACTTCCATTCAAAACCTTGGGTACATGTGTCTCACAGCACATTACGTTGATATTGATTGGAAGTTACAAAAAAAAATTATCAATTTTCGTGTTCTTTCAAGTCCACATCGTGGTGAGGTAATTGCACAAGCTGTGGAAACATGCTTACTAGAGTGGCAACTGGAAAAATTAGGCACACTTACGGTAGGTAATGCAAGCTCCAACGATGTAGCAGCTTTAAGTTTAAAAAGGAGGCTTGTTAAGAGGGATGGGTTGTTATTAAATGGTGATTTTTTTCATGTGAGGTGTTTTGCTCATATCCTAAATCTGATTGTGGGGGATGGAATTAAGGAGGCTAAGAGTTCAATATTGGCTCTTAGAGATTATGTGAAATATGTGAGGAGTTCTCCATCTCGATTGCAAATGTTCAAAAAATGTGCCGAGGAGGAAAGAGTTTTGGATAAGAGGGCTTTGTGTTTAGATGTACAAACATGATGGAATTCAACTTATGTCATGTTAAACAAGGCAATTGAATATCAATTAGTATTTGAGAGATTGGAGGAGAAGGATGTGTGTTTCAAAATTGAGGTTAAGAATGTTATGACAGAGGAGGATTAGATGACAGTTAAAAGTCTTCATAAGTTCCTTGAGAACTTTTATGTGATAACAAAGCGTGTCTCCGGTTCCAAGTATGTGACTTCTAATTATTTCTTTCTTGAGACCAATGGGATTCAAGCTCTCCTCTTGAGTTGGGCAAATCATGAGAACGAGTTCTTTTCTAGCGTGGCCATGAAAATGAAATTGAAGTTTGAGAAGTATTGTAACATCAAGAAGATTAATCCTTTGTTGATTGTTGCTGTGGTTTTAGATCCACGTTACAAGTTGAAGTATGTTAAGTTTTCTTTCACTAGATATTATTCCATTAGTGATGTTGATGCTATGATTGAAAAAGTGAAGCTTATCATGAAGCAACTTTATGAGCATTACTCCATCTCTGTGTTAGAATCTATGGAAAATGTGGGTGTCTCCAAAGGTGGAAATGATGTTAGAATGGATGATCTTGGGGTTTCAAGTGTTGGGGTTGATATGCATAAACAAGATTGGCATCAATTCTTGAAAGCTGAAGAAACCGTGGTCATTAAATCCGAGTTTGATCGTTATTTGGAAGATGGGGTTGAAAGAGGAATCTGAACATTTTGACATTTTAGCTTGGTGGAAAATGAAAGCTTCTACATATCGTGTGCTTTGTCTTATAGCACGTGATATTTTATCCATTCCTATATCAACTGTTGCTTCAGAATCGGCATTTAGCACCAGGGGTCGAGTACTTGATCAATTTCGCAGTTCTTTAACTCCTAAAATTGTGGAGGCTTTGATTTGTGAACAAGATTGGTTAAGGAGTTCATCAAGTCCAATTGATGTTGAAGAAAAATTAGAGGATCTTGAGAAACTAGAGTCAAGTAAGTTAGTCTTTACACTTGTGCTTTGTTTTTAATTAACAAATCTTATTATATTATCTCAAGTATTTTAATTTTCACAACCATAAGGGATGAAATTGGTACTCTTTCTATATCAAGTTCAAGTAATGTTTGAAAGAAATTTTACCACGAGGTAAGAATAATTTAATATTTCATTTGACTTGTATTATTTTATTGGAGTTATTTGTAATTATGTTCTTTTTTTTTTTTTTTTTAGGACATGATTGCATTGAGATGAAGATGTGAAGATCAAAATATGAAATTTATGTTGGATTGAAGTTTCTGCTGGACTGCGACTTGGATCACTTCTTTTTATTTTGTTGTTTTTAGTTTATGTATGAAATAATGAACCACTGTTATTTTCAGTTTATGTTTGGCATCTGAGATGATGTTGAAGTTTGTATTGAAGTTTGATGATGTTGAAGTTTGTTGTGTGGAAGTTTTATATGTACTAGTGTTTGTGGTTGTTGTTTGATTTATGCACCAGATGTTGAAGTTTGATGTTGAAGTTTGTTGTTTGATTCTTTCTTATGTATTCTATCTATTCACTTTCATAAGCTTGTTAATTCTTTATTTTACCTTTGTATTTTAAATATTAGATTTAGGGACTGGACACCATGGTAGGTGAGCATGGGACTCAATTTTCTAGTGGACACAAGCAGAGAGTTTCATTTGGTGACCAGAAAATAACTTTGAATAATTAATTACACGTTTTGGTCTACCTACAGGTTGTGAATTTCGGGCAATTCGGGCTAACCCGAGTTCAAAATACAAAGCTTGGTCCAGGCTTGGGCAGCAATGCTCGGGTTCATGGTCGGGCTTGGACGGGCTTAGGCACTGCCAAATACAATTCGGGCTGGGCTTGGGCAAACCCCTAACCCGACCAAACCCACCCGAGTTGCACCCCTAGTATAAATCAGCCCAATGTTACGAGTAAATCAGAGATATCTTAAACCCTTATAATTGCTTTTCAGTGTTCTACTCCTGGATTACTCGTATATCTACTTAATTTACTTACTGCATAAGGTATATCTGGGTGAGTGCAGTTCATCAAGTACATTAAGCTTCTAATAATTTGGGCATACTCTAATTGAGAAATACTTTCCTGTACATTCTTAGAAAGAAACAAATTAACATCCATAAGTGTTCTAGTATGATGATCATCACCATTGCTGAATTTGTCAAGTATTTTTTCAATGTAATGAGATTGTGACAAAACATATCCTTCTGATGTTTTGGTACTTTTCATACCAAAAATTACATTAGCACTGCTCATGTCCTTCATGTCAAAATGTTTATTTAACATTTTTTTTGGTAATTTTAATCATGTCATTATTATTACCTATGATAAGCATATCATCCACATAAAGACATACAATGACATAACCTTTGTCTGTGTTTTTAATATAAACACATTTGTCACACTCATTAATTTTAAATCTATTTGACATCATTGCCTTGTTAAATTTCGCATGCCATTGTTTTGGCGCTTGTTTTAAACCATATAATGATTTAACCAATTTACACACTCTCTTTTCTTTTCCTGGAACAGAAAATCCTTCTGGTTGTTCTATGTAAATTTCTTCATCTAACTCACCATTTAAGAAAGCGATTTTCACATCCATTTGATGAATTTCTAGATTGTACTTAGCATTCTAATGGATGTTATTCTAATAACCAATGAGTATGTGTCAAAGTAATCAAGACATTCTTTTTGTTTAAAACCTTTGACCACAAGTCTTGCCCTGCATTTATCAATTAATCCATCCACTTTCATTTTTCTTTTGAAAATCCATTTATATCCAAGAGGTTTACACCCTGTGTAGACTCAACTTTCTTCGCGCGCCCCCCTTTCGGAGAAGGCGCGAATTGGTCTCTTACAGTTCGGACTCCTGTCACAGTTCTGAATCTAATCTCACAAAGTGCAATGTGAGACTGATAAACACCAAAGAGTCTAATCCGGCAAATCATTTTGGAAAATCAATTTTTAGATCAAATAATGCCAAAACTGGACTGCTTTGTCAGATTATAGAGTCACCACCTAAATATTTTATTTTTGTAAAATTTAGGAAACCCTGACTCGTGCCAAAGGCCATGTGTCTGTCATCACCAAGTAAACAATCAGTGGCACCCAAGTTTTAAGGGCGGTCAAAAATTGGGTGTCTACAGTTGCCCCTCTTTGACAGAGCTCGAAAGTAATGAAATAACGTAAGTGAATGTCAAAGCTCAGAGATGACCCATTTTTAACAAGGCCGAAGACTTGGACAAATAATCAAACAAAATACAGATAAATAAATGATTGCGCCCGCAAGCTGCCTACGTATCCCTTTGCAAGGAATCAAACTAGCGTAGTTCTGGGGTAAGATGCAAATAATATGTACAATGCAGAACATAACTTACGATCATGCACTGAGGGCTGTAATGAAACATCTTGATGCAAATGTTATGCAAAGAAATGCTACAGCAAACTCATACATAAGCAAGTTAACATGAATCAAACCACATTTCCTGCAGAAAGGATGTAAGAAAATTATGCAACCTTAACTGTGCCTCACGCAGAAAAGGCCAAGAACAACGACCGTCGGGCACACCCGAGGCGGCAAACAAGATCCCAACGCGTGGCACACGCGAGGAAAAAAAGTAATGATAACAAGTGGAACACATCCAACCATCATGCAATCAAAGCAAAGAGCAGTATAAGCATCGAAATCTATCCAAATGCACTTAACCAAAGCATCCTAACACGCCACGCGTGAGAGGGAAAAGGGAGCGGTGCAAGCACTAGAGGGTGGTATAAACATCAGAGCACATCCCAATGTTTCTAACCAAAACAAAGTGGTATAAACGTCAGGATACAGTCCAAACACTTTTAACCGGAAAGGAGGTAGGTATAAACACCGGTCATACCCGAGTGTTTCTAACCAAAGCTAGGTATAAACATCGGGCACCCAACCCAATGCTTCTAACCAATAGGGGGTCGGTGTAAACACCGGGCGTACCCGAGTGTTTCTAACCAACGGAGTGGTATAAGTGTCGGGCACACATCCTAAACACTTCTAAACGAAAGAAAGGTATAAGCGTCGGACACACATCCTAAACGCTTCTAACCAAAAAGGTGTCGGTGTAAACACCGGGCGTACCCGAATGTTTCTAACCAACGAAGCGGTATAAGCGTCGGACATACATCCCAAACGCTTCTAACCAAAAGGATGTCGGTGTAAACACCGAGCATACCCGAATGTTTCTAACCAATAAAGGAGTCGGTGTAAACACCGGGCGTACCCGAATGTTTTTAACCAACAAAGGAGTCGGTGTAAACACCGGGCGTACCCGAATGTTTCTAACCAACGAAGTGTCGATGTAAACACCGGGTGTACCCGAATATTTCTAACCAACGACATGTCGGTGTAAGTGTCGGACACACGTCCCAAACGCTTCTAACCAACAAGATGTCGGTGTAAACACCGGGCGTACCCGAATGTTTCTAACCAACGAGATGTCGGTGTGAACACCGGGCGTACTCGAATGTTTCTAACCAATGAAAGAGTCGGTGTAAACACTAGGCGTACCCGAATGTTTCTAACCAATAAAGGAGTCGGTGTAAACACCGGGCGTACCCGAATGTTTCTAACCAACGAGGTGTCAGTGTAAACACCGAGTGTACCCGAATGTTTCTAACCAACAAAGGAGTCAGTGTAAACACCGGGCATACCCGAATGTTTCTAACCAACGAAGGAGTCTGTGTAAGCGCCGAACGCACGTCCCAAACGCTTCTAACCAACGAGATGTCGGTGTAAACACCGGGCGTACCCGAATGTTTCTAACCAATGAGGTGTCGGTGTAAACACCGGGCATACCTGAATGTTTCTAACCAACGAGAGAGGAATAAACGTTGGGCACACGAGCCAAACGCTTCTAACTGAAAGAGTGGTATAAACACTGACCGTACCCGAGTGTTTCTAACCAAAACAGGGTGTTTCAAAGGGCATGAATGATCTTACCTTGAGTTCCTCTGAATGAACTATACGTACAATATCATGCCTTATGCTGTTGGGGATCTTCTGCTTTTTGATTGTGCTTCCAAACCGCAATTACTACCTTTCTTCCTGGCCATGTTCATAACTTTCCCTATTCTCCAGCAGAGTGACAGACTAGGTTGGTTCAGTATCCAGAATTGAGGTGTATACCCGCTACCTCAACCTGTGGGGCTGCCATACAGATTTCAGGTCGAGGATATACCTCTAGGTATTTAAACCAAACTTTAGTCTCGGAAATCCCAAAGTTTTGCGTTTTAGGCATCGCCATTCGAACTCTAGTTTCCACTGTCGTAGTTGGTCTCGTAGGAACTCATTGTAAACACAACCAAGATGTCTCTGGCAAGGAATGGTACTTCGGGAGAACACTTTTGATAGCCATTCTGGCTTGAAGCAGGCTTGAACTTGAGCTTAAGGTAGAGGCACACTCATACTTCAGAGCATTGACAAGGCCTGAGGAGGTACATCCGGAGCACAATCTCGGAATTTTCTAAAGTTGAAACAAACTCGGATGCTTCAAATTTTCCCTCTTTTCTTTTGCTTTACAGTCTGGAACCTATATAGCTTTAGTTAGGTCCTTGTTCTAATGTTCTCACATGACCTGGGTTGAACCCTGCTGTGTTATGAAAGAACAAATCCTGTTTTGCACATATGTGGAGAATGATACAGCACTCTGAGCACAAAACAATTTATTTTTGAAATTGAAATTAAGAATGAGTTTTTAATCGGGTATTGAGCCTACGACTGACAACAGCCAAAACGACTCAATAAAGGAAAAACAAAGGTAAAACAACCTAAACACATCCATTGACACTCAAAACGACTCAAAACTAGAATCGAGACAAACAAAAACACACACACAACACTCAGATGTGTTACAAAGGCGAGAGACCTCTCAGTTCACGGGGAGCCCATAGCTTCTCCAGGTAATATTTCCCACCATTTCTCATTTGTGATTTTCACATCACTCTGGTATTCCATCTATTTTTTCTCTAACAAGCCATTTCCTCACTTTTTCTCTCGGTGCACATCTCTCTATTCTTCATTCTCTCTTATTTTTTATTCCTCCCCTGGGTGGTTGATGAATAAGCAGGAAGTTGTGGGCTCTTGCCCCTAGCATTCTACTAGATTCTCCTTCTTTTGCTCACAACTCGTGAACTTTCCCACAGAGGGGTTATGATGTGACATGATGTGTAGGAGATCTGCAACTGACATCGGTTGATGATGCCCTTGGCTTAGCTTGACCGAGATGAGTTACAATACGTCTCACCGACCAGGTATACAATTGATTGGTCTCACACATTGCATTTTCTACGTCCCCATTTCAAGTTAGACGCCAATTTGAGCGTGATCGTCCCAGATGAGGGAAACGAACATCTAGCTCCATTTTCAGTTCGTGCTTCGCACTTGGCTTGACACCTCGCTGCTTGGAGGATATGAGAGCTTTCGGCCCTTTGCTGTTAGTTTCAGTTGCGCCCTTTCTGGCGAGTATAGTGCCCTTTCTGGCGAGTATGCTGACAACAGGGAAAAGACAGAAAACCTGACTCAAATGTGCCCCTAGTTCATCATTTTGACCATTTTTTTTGTTTTTGGCTTCTGCTAAAACAAATTTTGACCAACATGAAAGTTAGATTAACATGCTTGTTCGATTTTCTGATTCGAAATCATGCAAGTTAGGTTATGAGCATTGAAAATTTTCCTTTTTTGGGTCCAAGAAATGGTCCAGTTTGGGGAAAAAATGGAATAATTTTTAAGAGAATTAGTCAACCTGATTAAAAATCCTCAAAACTGTTTTGCAAATGGCCACTGCTCAACCAACATAGAATTTGCTCTTGAGATGCACAACCTCAGATCTGAACTTAAATTATCTTGCTGCTGAATCTTCTAACAGAGTAGGATAACTGAGTCTGAACAAAAATGATCATGAAAATGAATTACTTCACATGGACAGAATAGCCGAGTTGAACAAGGATAAACCAATCAACATGGATGAGCCAAGCAGGCTGAAAATGATTGGGGCCGAACTTCAGGATGAAGTTGCCTACGTATCCCAAAAATGGGAATCAGGCCGTACGTAGTTCCAGGTTAAGGTTTGCTCGGGTGTTGGCACTCTCCTTTTGCGCTCTAACTTTTGCCAAGGTTGCCCTTCCGGGTTTTCAACCTTGCAAGCTCTGTTTTTCTTTTCTTTTCCTCTTTTCTTTTTCTTTTTCTTTTCTTCTTTCTTTTTTTTCATTTCTTTTCATCTTTTGAATTTTTTTTTTCATGCTCTAACTTTTTCTTGGGTCGCCCTTCTAGGTTTTCGGCCCAGCGAGCCTTTCAAGGATTAAAAAAGTTTAACTTGTCCATGTTGATCGGTTTTGAGATCTCGAAGCTATCTGAATCCAGTAGAATGGCTGCTATTCCCTGATGATAGAGGAGTCCAACCAATCGGGTCTGAATTTGCCCCAAGTGTTGTGGACAGGAACTCGGTTGTCCTTCAGCAATAAACTTTCTTCTCTCCGTTGCTTGGTTTTGGCTTTCTTGCCAGTCTTCATTGGTTTGCGGAATGACCCATCTTTTGAATCTTTAAGCACATCTGACATTTTTGCCCCTAGTTCAAGGGATGCTTCTTGTAGACGTCCCCAAACGCACCCCGGGCGAGGAGTGAGCCCCCCCCTCCCGTTCTGGTTCGATATTGGGTCACTACAGTTCAAGGACTCAAATGTCACGGTTCTAAATCTTGAACCAAAGAGTCCAAATCCGGCAAATCGTTTTGAGAAAACAGTTTTTTGAAAAGAAGTGCCAAACATGGACTGCTTTGCCAGATACAGAGTCGCCACCTAAATATTTTTTAATGGGGGAATTTAGGAAACCCTGACTCGGTGCCAAAGGCCACGTGTTCGTCATAACCAAAGTTGCCTCGGCTCGGGAACTTGGGTATGATCGGGGAAGGTCAGCTATGAGCACCCCCTCTCGCTTGGTCCGAAGACCGGCCTCTACTAACCATGATATCCATTTTTGAAGACTTTATGCGTTCTTATTCCGGTTATTAGCCTAGATTTACTACGTTATGCGCACAGCAAACAAGTATAGACCAAATCGCCTAAATTGGAATAAAACATTTCATGTTTGTTTTGAAAATGATTTGCTACTCGCAAGTAGGCTAAAATGCAGGTTTTGCCACCCTCGAGTGGGCTTTAGAAAAGATGGTTTTTCCACTATCAAGTGGGCTTAAAACTTACAGTTTTAATGCATTATCCCAATTTAGGTAATTCAACCTCCATCCACAGGCATTCAAGTAGTTATATCACATAAGCAGCTAGCCTCATGGTAATCATACTGTCATGGCAACATTCACACGTATGCGATATGCTAAAGCATAAAAGCTCACCTAGTACTCCAAGCCAAAACAGAAACCAGTTAGTAATCATGCATGATCCTAGTTCATGTTAAGATGGCTAATGCAACACATGCAAGAATGTAATTTAGACAGGCTCGGCTACCCTAAGCATGGCATGTGAAATGCTACAAATAACATGTATTCAATTTGGAATTGAAGTACAATGCAGTTTGTATGATGAGCCGAACCTGATGCATGTATAACAAATGTATGGATGCACGTATGCTATCATACTGTTATGCTAAATTAAATATGCCCTAATCTACCATCATAAGCAGGTAAATAAAAGGGAAGAAAGACGTGGGGTTGGAAGACATACACACACCTACACACACTTATTACAAATTCGCCCTCACTCGGAGAGACCAAAAGAATATATAGTCCCAAATAATGAATAAATAAATTATTACAAAACTTCTAATTACTTTGTAAATAAGTGCAAAAAGGAAGGAGGCCACAGCCCCCGTCTCGGGATGCACGAATGATGCATGCTCGGATTTGACTCGCCCAGGAAATCCGTACCATGCCACTGTTGCCTCTGTTTTCACTATCCTGCCTTTCTGAAAACTGCCAAAGTCCCAGGACACCTTCTATGCACACTGCAGTACACCATCGGCTGGATGAAATGACCACCGGCCGTTTAAAATGACCATCGGCTTCTTGAGAGGTTATCGGCCACCAATACATTGCCGGTCGGCACTATGTTCTGCCGGTCGGCAAACAATTCCTATAGAAGACAGTTTTGACAGCAACAACGCCAGAGAGTGTATGGCATGGAATTTCAAGGCAATGTATGCATGGACACACTCCCTATCATGCAATGGACTCAAGGGAGCATGGCCCTTGACCCCCGGGCCATCAATGGTGCATTTCGACGCATGATGGCCTAAGAGGCCAAGTTTGCATTTCAATGTCAAATGCAATGCACACAAAACACATCAAAAGACCCCAACCACTGTCATGCTTGATCAAGAGGCAAGGGATACATGCTAAATGCAACCTAAGCATGCGAGCTAAGTATGCAATATGAGTATGCGAACAAGCATGCAAGGCATGACGCAATGCAACAACATAACATGCACAACGCATTGTAACATGGCATACGCAATACAAGATGGGCTTACACCAATACAAGGAGGCCATTAGGTGAAATGAGGCAACCGAAATGCACACAAACATGTCCAATGCATGGATCAATCCTAAGATACAACATGCAACTCTAACAAGGCATGGCAAATGATGAAACATGGCATATAAACATGCAAACTCCAGTGCTGGAATATGATGCACAATGACCCCGAAACATGCAAATACGTCATACAATACATGCTATAGGCCCCGAAACCCAAAACTAGTCGGATGCATTGAACTATAACTATGCAAAGCAAGCATTTTTAGACTATGAAGCATGAAGATAGAAGCAAGGAAGCCCCAAAACAAGCATGTTTACAGTTCAAAACATGGCCAAACAGTGAATAAAAGTGAGGCTAAGCTATCATGCAAAAATGGCTCCGCAATGGAGGTAATGAAGCAAGTGGTAGATGCAAAGCCCAAACTGAAAAAGACCCTTCTACAACACTGAAGAGGGACCAAAACCATGACTACTTACAGTAGATGACAAGCCCCAAATCAACATAAAAACATGCTCAAAATGCAATGCAAGATTAAGGCCACAAGAGGGCTATAACATGAAGTATACAAAACATGCATCAAACAGCAAAAGACCCTTCATGGGACATGGAGAGAGGGTCAAAATAAGACCCTTTTCAGTTCTGATTATGGTCAAAAAACAGAAGCTCAATGTGCTAACAAGTCATGCAAAAATGGGGAGCAAAGAGGGGTTCAATGGAAAGTGACACATGGAGGTCCCCAACAGTGTTGAGTCCTTCTTCAATGTTGAAGAAGGGCTCAAAATAAGCCTACTTTCAGTTTACATCATGCTCCAAAACAGATTATACACAAGCCAAATATACTATGCAAGAAAAATGGCATAAGAGGGCTAATGAAGGAAGTGCTAGCTGCTGCCCTCAAAAGGCAAGAGGTCCTCAATCAAACATGAAGAGGGCCTCAAAATATGATGATTTAAAGTTTGGGTTGGAGCCCAAAAGTGCAAGCAACTATGGCTTAGATATGAAGCAAGAAAAGACTAGAAAATGGAAGAGGAGGACTCACCCTTGAAGACCAGCAAACCAGCACCTCTTGGACCAAGTTTAGGTGCTCCTAAGCTCTAAAGAACAGCCCCAAGCTGCTGGAATGGATATTGGAGGTATTGTGCTATGGGTTGATGAAGAAATGGTCCAAGAACAAGGGTGTTTGATGGTTGAATGGAAGAGATATAGTGAGAGATGGAGGGATATAGGTGTATATATCAGATATGTATGTCTATATCTGGTTTTTTTTGCTCCAAAAAATCCAAACAAAACAAATGAGAAGGGACCTCTCTTATATAGGCAATGCTAAGCTTCTAAGACAAGCTTCAAAGGGTCAAAGGGGTCTAAGGGGAGGTCAAGGCTTATTGGAGAAGCTTGGACAGCTGGTAGGCTTCTTGAGGAAGCCAAGACAAGGGGTCAAGGCTTCCTCAAGAAGCCTTGAGCAAAGGGTGCAAAAAAAAGGGGTCCAAAGGTGGTCAAGGGCTCAAAATAGCAACATATATGCACGGGGGAGTGTGCTGGTGCATTCCAACTGGCACAGCTAGGATGCACCAGGCTTGGAGGGTGCAAAGGGTGCAAACCAACCAGAAAATTTGGTCGTCGGCCAAAATAAAGTACCGGTCGGCATAATATTTTGCCGGTCGGCAAAAGAGATTTCTGATACATGATTCCAAGGTCAAAAAACGTCTGGTGGGTATGTAAATTAAAGCCCCGGAAGTTATCTTTCCAATGGCGCAAACCTTGCATCAAAATTCCTCCTGTGCAGAAAGTTATGCCCTTTTTGGTGAAGCCGCGCAGACTCGATCCAAACGGGATGATGCCCAGCTTCAACCAATCATATCTCCTCCACCCGGACTTGGCTTTGGGAGATTCTTGAGTACAAAGTGAAGCCCCGGAAGTCTTCTTTCCAACGATTATGGCCTCATAGCTTAACTCCAAGTGTATAGATAGATGAGCTTGATTTAGCGAGGACTACTCGCCCCTCTCTTAGCAATTCTTGCCTATTTTCTTCTCTGGCCTATTTTCTCCTCTCCTTTCCTCTTCTCCTCAACTTCGAACCCCTAAGTAAGGTGTTTTGAAAGATTTTTCAAAGATTTCATCTCTCTTTCATTCATCCCCACTTTGTCCTTGCTCGGTTTACCGAAAAGCGCAACATTTACCGAAATGCGAGCATCGGAACATCGTGAGAATTTTATTTCAAAAATGTTTTGAAAGAGAGGGTTTTAAGGTCTAAAAACCATCCAAAATAATTGTGGCCCAAAATGGGGTGTGAAGTTGAGATTCGCCTCTCTCCTTGCCGAAGAAACTGAACCTGTGCCCTGCACACCTTTCTCCAACAAGTAAACCATCAATAGTGCCCAAGTCTTGTGGGCGGTCAAAAATGGGGTGTGTACAGTTGCCCCTCTTTGACAGAACTCGTAAGTCATAACAATGACGGGAGTGAGTGTCAAAGCCCAGAGACGACCCATTTTTCATGAGGCCGAAGACTTGGACAAACAAAAATACAAATGAATAAGTGGTTGTGCCCGCAGGCTGCCTACGTATCCCTTTACAAGGAATCAAACCAGCGTAGTTCAGGGGCAGGATGCAAACGATATACAGGAAGACTTTGATAATTGGACTTACACGCTACGCGAAGCCGGTTTGTATGCAAAACAATGTAATGTACTGACAAGTACAGGTAAGGTGCGCAAGATAGCGCGAATGAAATGCTGAGGAAGGAACAAAGAGAGAAACATAGGGACTTATCCCAGTGTTTCGGAGTGGTTTAAGCATTAGAACGTATTCCGAACGCTTTTGACCAAAGAAGGAGAAACATAGGGACGTATCCCGGTGTTTCAGAATGATGTGAGCATTGGAACGTATTCCGAACGCTTGTAATCAAAGAGGGAGAAGCATAGGGACGTATCCCAGTGTTTTAGAATAAGGAGAAGAAGCATAGGGACGTATCCCAGTAAGAAGAGAGAAACGTAAGGACGTATCCCGGTGTTTTGAAAATGAAGGGAGAAACGTAGGGACGCATCCCGGTGTTTAGAAAGGAAGGAGAGACATAGGGACGTATCCCGGTGTCTAGGGACGTATCCCAATGGTTAGGGACGTATCCCAGGGTTTAGGGACGTATCCCAAGGATTAGGAACGTATCCCGAAGATTAGGGACGCATCCCAAGGATTAGGGACGTATCCCAAAGATTAGGGACGTATCCCAAGGATTAGGGACGTATCCCAGAGGTTACGGAGAGAAGATAGAAGACACATAGGGACGTATCCCGGTGTTTCGGAAAGAAGGTGAAGAAACCTAGGGACGTATCCCGGTGTTTCGAAAAAGAGAGAGAAACGTACGGACGCATCTCGGTGTTTCAAAAAAGAGAGAAACGTAGGGACGTATCCTGGTGTTTCGAAAACAGAGTGTGCATAACAATGTGATTGAAACGTGCATCACAATGCAAGTGAAGTGGGTGCATAACAATGCAATTTAGAGTAATCATAACAATGCTATGAAAGTACAAACACATGTAAGTAAAGAACACGCAACAACGTGTACAATGTGTGTGATGGGAAAATTGAACACATGTAAGTAAAACGATGCACGCATGCAAGCAATGTGTAATGAAATCTGAAAATACATATGTAAGTAAAGCATGCAGTCGCGCAGGCAATGTGTAATGAGACTGGAAATTGAACACATGTAAGTAAAGTAAGCGGTCAACGCGAGCAATGTGTATGAAAAGGAACTTGAACACATGTAAGTAAAGCGATGCACGTATGCACGCAATGTGTATGAAAAGGAACTTGAACACATGCAAGTAAAGCGATGCACGTATGCACGCAATGTGTATGAAAAGGAACTTGAACACATGTAAGTAAAGCGATGCACGTATGCACGCAATGTGTATGAAAAGGAATTTGAACACATATAAGTAAAGCGATGCACGTATGCACGCAATGTGTATAAAAAGGAACTTGAACACATGTAAGTAAAGCGATGCACGTATGCACGCAATGTGTATAGCAAGGAACTTGAACACATGTAAGTAAAGCAATGCACGTATGCACGCAATGTGTATGAAAAGGAAATATAATGTGCATAACGATGTAGGTGTAACGGTGCATAATAATGCAAGTGGAACGTGCGTGACAACGCATATTTGAAACAAAATGCCGAATAAGGGAATACAAGCCTTAACGAGACCAATTCAAACACAGCCTTCGATTTATCTCTCGGAGGGGTTTGTAACACACTCTGCCTGAAAAGGGGACACCCTGTTTATGTTGGCAACAGATAACATTTGCTGCTGCTTTAATTGCCATTCTGACTTGAAGCAGGCTTACACTTGGAATGGAGGCACGCTCATTTTTCGGAACACTGACAAGGTCTGAAGAGGTACATCCGGACTACAATCTCAGAGTTGGCTGAAGGTGAAACACACTCAGATGCTTCGATTTTCCCTCTTTTCTTTTGCTTTGCAGTCTGGAACCTATATAGCTTCAGATAGATCCTGCTTTTACTGTTCACACTTATCGGGGGTGGACCCTACAGTTTTCAAAAGAACAAATTCCCTTTTTGCACAAATGTGGAGAATGGCACAGCACTCTGAGCACACAACAAATCATTTTGAAATTGAAGAAAATGAGTTCTCGACCGGGTATTGAGCCTACGACTGGCCATAGCCAAAAAGACTCAACAATAGAAAACAAAAGGTATACAACCTAAAGACATCGAGACACGCTCAGAACGACTCAAAGCAAGAATCGAGAAAAACAAAACAAAAGACACGACACACAGACGTGTTTACAAAAACAAAAGACCTCAGATTACGAGGAGCCAGTTTCTCCGGGTATGCTTTCCCACCCTTTTCTCATTTGTGATTCTCACATCACTCGGCCCTCAAGCTCGGTTTTTCTCACAAAACCCCTTTTCTCACTTTTTCTCTCATCGCACATCTCTCTATTCTTCAATCTCTCATTTTCAATCCCTCCCCTGGGTGGTTGATGGACAAACAGAAAGTTACGGGGTCTTGCCCCTAGCATTTCGCTAGACTCTTTTTCTTCTGCGCACAACAGTGAGTTTCTCCTACAGAGGGGTTGTGCTACGACTGGGTGTGTAGCAAATCTGTGGCTGACATTGGTTGATGATGCTTTGCTGGGGAGTTTGGACGGGATCAGATCTGTCCATATGAGGAAGTGGAACATCTTGATCCATTCCAATTCGTGCTTCGCACTTGACTTGATACCTCGTTGGTTGGAGGGTAAGAGAGCTTTCAGCCCTTCGTTGTTGACTTCAGTTATGCCCTCTTTTGGTAGGTAGAGTGCCCTTCTTGGCGAGTATGTTGACAATGGGGAAAAGACAGGAAGCCTGACTCAACTGTGCCCCTAGTTCATCATTTTGACCATTTTTTATTTTGGAGCTCTACTAAAACAGTTTTGACCAACATGAGAGTTAGATTAACATGCTTGTTCGATTTTTGATTCGAAAATCATGCAAGTTAGGTTATGAGCACTGAAAATTTTTCCTTTTTTGGGTCCAAGAAATGGTCTAGTTTTTGAAAAAGATGGAACAATTTTCGAGAAAATAGTCAACCTCAGTAAAAATTCTCAAAAACTATTTTTGCAAACGGCCAATGCTAAACGAGCACGGAACCTACCCTCGAGATACACAACCTCGGATCCGAAGGAAAACTGCCCCTTGCTTGAAAGGGCTGCATGGCAACGGAAAGTTGCCCCTGGTTTGAATGGCACCGCGGCGCGTTGAATGGCAACGGAAAGTTGCCCCTTGTTTGAATGGCACCACGGCGCGTTGAAGTCAGTCCTCAGAGCGACGAACACGCCAAATCCTCAGATATAGAGAAGACAAAGATGGCCAAAACCATCGCATAGACACAATTGAATTTGAATTGTTTACGGCTGGACTTCAGGATGAAGTTGCCTACGTATCCCAAACATGGGAATCAAGCCTTACGTAGTTCGGGGTTAAGGTGCACTCGGGTATTTAACCTCTCCTTTTTATGCTATAACTTTTGCCAAGGTGCCTGTTGCAGGTTTTCGACCTTGCGAGCTTTGTTTTTCTTTTCTTTTCATTTTCATTTCTTTTCTTTTTCTTCTTTTTTTCTTTTTTTCTCTTTTCTCCTTTTTTCTTTTCTTCTTTTTTCTCTTTTCTTCTTCTTTTTTGCATTTTTCTTTTGCATTTTTTATCTTTTTCTTTTTTTCATTTTTTTTTGCTTTCTTTCTCTTTGTATATATTTTTCCTTGCTCTAACTTTTGCCTGGGTCGCCCTTCCGGGTTTTCGGCCCAGCGAGCCTCTCAAGGGTAAAAGTGTAGCTTTGTCCATGTCAAATGGTTCTGAGATCTCGAATCCCCCTGAATCCAAGAGAGTGGCTGCTGTTCACTGACGATGTAGGAGTCCATCCAACGGGGGGCTGAATTTGCCCCTAGTGTTGTGGATAGGAACTTGGTGACTCATCTCTGACTCTTCGAGCGCATCTTGACACTTTTGCCCCTAGTTCGAGGGGTGTTTCTGTTCTAGCTTCGCACACTTCTTCTGATGAGGTCTGATCTTCTTGATCTGACTTTGGTGCCTCTTGTTCGAGGGCTGTTTCAAATCTGGCCACACAGGCCTCATGTTGTGGTTGACCGTTGAACATTCTGGATGCGAGTTCAAGGTTTGAAAGCAAAGGGTTGAGTCTCGAGGCCGAGAGCGATCCTAAGCTGCACAATCTCAAGAGCGATTCCATACATGTCTTCGCAAGACTGCGCAAAACATTTTTTTGAAAGTTTTTACGAAAGCAACAAATCGCTCGCACTGAAGACAGTGCAGAACCAATCTGGATCAAAGCTAGGGTCCTTCCCAGTACTCATACTAACAAGCATGATTTCATTCATTAAGGGCTTAGCATGCCTCTCTTTCTCTCAGTTTGATCAAAGTTTTGCAAATCCCGAGGAATTCCTCCCTCTTCGTTTTCACCGCAGTGTTCAAAAAGTTTTGAAAAAACTTAGGTCAATGCAATGATTTAAAAGCACAGAAAAGACACAGCTGCTAGTCAAATACTGCCATTTCATTTAGAAATTCTGGCACAACTGGCACACGGCAGAAGCAAACACAAGAGTGTGAAAATCACTGCTGTTCCATTCAAATCTGTTGGCACAACTGGCTCCTCGGCAGAAACAGACTCAAAAGAAAGTGAAAAGACAAACACAAAACAAAATAGTGAGATCCGAGGTAATATCCCCGGAATCACCCAACTCCAATACAACAGGACTGACTCGAAACCACCACAAGACAGACCCAAAACAAAAAGACTGACTCAAAACAAAGAGACAGACTCGAAATAACACAACAAGACTGACCCAATACCCAAGTTAGAATGTACAAAAACCAGCATTCACAAATGCTCAAAATGATGTGTGCCATACGCCACATCTGGAGTAAACTGAGCGCCGCTCACAGGTGGTCCATCCCCTGATCACATCACATTATCCCCCCACAGGTTCACTGATCAAGTGCCGATAGACTTTGCAGAGCTTGGTGCGGGGATGACCCCAATGTCAATCAAATTTTGTATCTCATGGCGGAGACGGACGCAACTGTCAGTGTCATGATCGGTTTGTTGATGGAAAGCACAGTACTTAGCCGGGTCATGCTTTGCAGGGAGAGGATCGGGTAGGGGTCGTTGTTCTAACGGTTTCAGATGTCCTTTCCTGAGTAGGACCCCTAAAGCCTTAGACAAAGGCATAAAGAGTGGGGTGAAGACCCTCTTGCCTCGGGGTAGATAGTCTGAAGTTCGGGGGTTTGAAGTGGGCGCACCAACAAAGGGGGTGGCTGCTCTTGGTGTGGTGGTGGTGACCATGCCCACGTCTGAAGTCCTAGCAGCTGCATCACTACCGGTGGTTGCATTCGAACTGCGATTGAATGCCCTCTTGGGCTGCTCTCGGTCTTGGTCAATCAGACCCTGCTTCATCGCATCCTCGATCTGTACTCCCATCTCATGTAGATCTAAAAAGGTGGGAAAGGGGAGCACAATCATCTTTTGCATAAGCTTGGGTTGGAGGTTGCGCACAACCATCCGTATTTGATCCTTATCCGTTGGCCTAATGGTCATCATTGAGGCCTTTGCTCTCCATTGGGTCACAAATTCAGAGAAGCTTTCCTTAACCTCTTGTCTCGTCGTCTCGAGATCACGGGTTGTAATCTTGATTTGTGTTATACGAGTATTGTAAAACGAAGGCCTCGGCCATCTCATCCCAATTCCTCTTAACATCGTCTTCCAACTTGGCATACCAGATGGCCGCCACACCCGATAGGGTCCGGCCGAACAGAGACAGCTTCTGTAGTCTGGTGAGGCCCATCGGCCTTAAGATATCTGAAAACAATCTCAGGTGCACCATGGGGTCCCCGGACCCATCAAATCGGTCAATTTGAGGCATCTTGAACCGATCTGGTAGCGTCACGGCTGCGTCCGTATATCTATCCTCGATGTCGGGAATAGACCTGACTCCTTGGGATTTCTTAAACATTTTCTCCAGCTTGCTCACTTTCAATGCTGTGGGGTCTGTCTTGAACTCAAAGAGAGGGTCTGATAGGTTGGTGGGTGTTTTAGATAGCTGGGGTAGAACCGGGGCGGAGCTGGCTCGACTGGAATGTCCGTATCATCCTGGACATTGGGTGTTTCCCCAGGCGTCTGAACCCCTGGTGGTGAAGGAGCTTGATGCGAAGCAAATGCTCCGGTTTGCTGCTCTAGCCTGACAATTGTCTCTGCCTATTGGGCTATGACCACAGCCTGTTGCTTGGCGGATTCTGCTTGACGGGCAGCGTCTTGCTGCATGGCTTTCATACTATCCTGGAGTTGGCGCACCATCTCTTCCAGACTCGCCATATTGTCCTGATCTAACTGAGCAACAGGTGTATCTGTGTCTGCAGTAGGCTCGGAAATCTCAACCCGACCGCTCAAAGATCACTGATCTGGTAGCTGTTGTACTGGTGGTCTGTGCCTGACTGGCCCTTTTACCCTGCCTCTGGCAAATGAACACTGATTGCCCTTGAACTGAATCTCTGACCTGACAAAGTCTATCAGCACAAGTCCAATGTACCTAGGGGATAGTGGAGCCTTCTGAAGCTATAGTTCCAGGACGACCCTAGCAAAAGAGAAAACAGACAGCATCTCAGCTCAACTTCACTAGAACGGATATGAGCAAAGCTGAACGACTGTATTCTATTACTGATCACTGTTCCCCGAAATCACTGCCCCAAATCTGAATCTGATACCCGCAGATATAACTGATTCTCAAAATACTGATACTGGTGCCCGCAAGCCGGATACCCAGACTCGCAAACTGGTATATGCATTCCCTGTAGAGACGCACTCCAAAAAGCACATAGCAAGTAAATGAGAGCCAATACACCCCTATGTTGGGGTAGGGTTTCCCTGTCCTATTTTTGTCAGGAGCTAGGGTTTCACTATGCACACAGCAGTTTCAAACAACCTATAATCGGGTAAGCAACCTGTCCTAGTTTGGAATGGTCACTATGGATTCCGAATATGCACTAGGTCGAATGGTCGAAAAGGGTGCCCCGGTAAAACCGGGGTTTGTGTTCCCATGCTGTCAGAGCCCACAACCGGCCAGCCTTATGGACATGCCTTGACAAGACAAGCCTCCGGCAAACCGTTCAGGAATGGCAGATGGCCAACACGGTGTCCTAGGCGCACCAATGCACATGCAATGCAAAGAGGCACATAAATGAAATCAAAACAGGATATCACGAGTTCGAGTCAAGCTCTCTAAATCCCCAGCAGAGTCGCCAGAAACTGTAGACGTCCCCGAACGCACCCCGGGCGAGGAGTGACCCCCCCGGTTCTGGTTCAATATTGGGTCACTACAGTTCAAGGACTCAAATGTCACGGTTCTAAATCTTGAACCAAAGAGTCCAAATCCGGCAAATCGTTTTGAGAAAACAGATTTTTGAAAAGAAGTGCCAAACATGGACTGCTTTGCCAGATACAGAGTCGCCACCTAAATATTTTTTAATGGGGGAATTTAGGAAACCCTGACTCGGTGCCAAAGGCCACGTGTCCGTCATCACCAAAGTTGCCTCGGCTCGGGAACTTGGGTATGATCGGGGAAGGTCAGCTATGAGCACCCCCCCTCGCCCGATCCGAAGACCGGCCTCTACTAACCATGATATCCATTTTTGAAGACTTTATGCGTTCTTATTCCGGTTATTAGCCTAGATTTACTACGTTATGCGCACAGCAAACAAGTATAGACCAAATCGTCTAAATTGGAATAAAACATTTCATGTTTGTTTTGAAAATGATTTGCTACTCGCAAGTAGGCTAAAATGCAGGTTTTGCCACCCTCGAGTGGGCTTTAGAAAAGATGGTTTTGCCACTATCAAGTGGGCTTAAAACTTACAGTTTTAATGCATTATCCCAATTTAGGTAATTCAACCTCCATCCACAGGCATTCAAGCAGTTATATCACATAAGCAGCTAGCCTCATGGTAATCATACTGTCATGGCAACATTCACACGCATGCGATATGCTAAAGCATAAAAGTTCACCTAGTACTCCAAGCCAAAACAGAAACCAGTTAGTAATCATGCATGATCCTAGTTCATGTTAAGATGGCTAATGCAACACATGCAAGAATGTAATTTAGACAGGCTCGGCTACCCTAAGCATGGCATGTGAAATGCTACAAATAACACGTATTCAATTTGGAATTGAAGTACAATGCAGTTTGTATGATGAGCCGAACCTGATACATGTATAACAAATGTATGGATGCACGCATGCTATCATACTGTTATGCTAAATTAAATATGCCCTAATCTACCATCATAAGCAGGTAAATAAAAGGGAAGAAAGACGTGGGGTTGGAAGACATACACACACCCACACACACTTATTACAAATTCGCCCTCACTCGGAGAGACCAAAAGAATATACAGTCCCAAATAATGAATAAATAAATTATTACAAAACTTCTAATTACTTAGTAAATAAGTGCAAAAAGGAAGGAGGCCACAGCCCCCGTCTCGGGATGAACGAATGATGCATGCTCGGATCTGACTCGCCCGGGAAATCCGTACCATGCCACTGTTGCCTCTGTTTTCACTATCCTACCTTTCTGAAAACTGCCAAAGTCCCAGGACACCTTCTATGCACACTGCAGTACACCATCGGCTGGATGAAATGACCACCGGCCGTTTAAAATGACCATCGGCTTCTTGAGAGGTTATCGGCCACCAATACATTGCCGGTCGGCACTATGTTCTGCCGGTCGGCAAACAATTCCTATAGAAGACAGTTTTGACAGCAACAACGCCAGAGAGTGTATGGCATGGAATTTCAAGGCAATGTATGCATGGACACACTCCTTATCATGCAATGGACTCAAGGGAGCATGGCCCTTGACCCCCGGGCCATCAATGGCGCATTTCGACGCATGATGGCCTAAGAGGCCAAGTTTGCATTTCAATGTCAAATGCAATGCACACAAAACACATCAAAAGACCCCAACCCCTGTCATGCTTGATCAAGAGGCAAGGGATACATGCTAAATGCAACCTAAGCATGCGAGCTAAGTATGCAATATGAGTATGCGAACAAGCATGCAAGGCATGACGCAATGCAACAACATAACATGCACAACGCATTGTAACATGGCATACGCAATGCAAGATGGGCTTACACCAATACAAGGAGGCCATTAGGTGAAATGAGGCAACCGAAATGCACACAAACATGTCCAATGCATGGATCAATCCTAAGATACAACATGCAACTCTAACAAGGCATGGCAAATGATGAAACATGGCATATAAACATGCAAACTCCAGTGCTGGAATATGATGCACAATGACCCCGAAACATGCAAATACGTCATACAATACATGCTATAGGCCCCGAAACCCAAAACTAGTCAGATGCATTGAACTATAACTATGCAAAGCAAGCATTTTTAGACTATGAAGCATGAAGACAGAAGCAAGGAAGCCCCAAAACAAGCATGTTTATAGTTCAAAACATGGCCAAACAGTGAATAAAAGTGAGGCTAAGCTATCATGCAAAAATGGCTCCGCAAGGGAGGTAATGAAGCAAGTGGTAGATGCAAAGCCCAAACTGAAAAAGACCCTTCTACAACACTGAAGAGGGACCAAAACCATGACTACTTACAGTAGATGACAAGCCCCAAATCAACATAAAAACATGCTCAAAATGCAATGCAAGATTAAGGCCACAAGAGGGCTATAACATGAAGTATACAAAACATGCATCAAACAGCAAAAGACCTTTCATGGGACATGGAGAGAGGGTCAAAATAAGACCCTTTTCAGTTCTGATGAGGGTTGAAAAACAGAAGCTCAATGTGCTAACAAGTCATGCAAAAATGGGGAGCAAAGAGGGGTTCAATGGCAAGTGACACATGGAGGTCCCCAACAGTGTTGAGCCCTTCTTCAATGTTGAATAAGGGCTCAAAATAAGCCTACTTTCAGTTTACATCATACTCCAAAACAGATTATACACAAGCCAAATATACTATGCAAGAAAAATGGCATAAGAGGGCTAATGAAGGAAGTGCTAGCTGCTGCCCTCAAAAGGCAAGAGGTCCTCAATCAAACATGAAGAGGGCCTCAAAATGTGATGATTTAAAGTTTGGGTCGGAGCCCAAAAGTGCAAGCAACTATGGCTTAGATATGAAGCAAGAAAAGACTAGAAAATGGAAGAGGAGGACTCACCCTTGAAGACCAGCAAACCAGCACCTCTTGGACCAAGTTTAGGTGCTCCTAAGCTCTGAAGAACAGCCCCAAGCTGCTGGAATGGATATTGGAGGTATTGTGCTATGGGTTGATGAAGAAATGGCCCAAGAACAAGGGTGTTTGATGGTTGAATGGAAGAGATATAGTGAGAGATGGAGGGATATAGGTGTATATATCAGATATGTATGTCTATATCTGGTTTTTTTTGCTCCAAAAAATCCAAACAAAATAAAAGAGAAGGGACCTCTCTTATATAGGCAATGCTAAGCTTCTAAGACAAGCTTCAAAGGGTCAAAGGGGTCTAAGGGGAGGTCAAGGCTTATTGGAGAAGCTTGGATAGATGGTAGGCTTCTTGGGGAAGCCAAGACAAGGGGTCAAGGCTTCCTCAAGAAGCCTTGAGCAAAGGGTGCAAAAAAAAGGGGTCCAAAGGTGGTCAAGGGCTCAAAATAGCAACATATATGCACGGGGGAGTGTGCTGGTGCATTCCAACTGGCACAGCTGGGATGCACCAGGCTTGGAGGGTGCAAAGGGTGCAAACCGGCCAGAAAATTTGGTCGTCGGCCAAAATAAAGTGCCGGTCGGCATAATATTTTTCCGGTCGGCAAAAGAGATTGTTGATAGATGATTCCAAGGTCAAAAAATGGCCGGTGGGTATGAAAATTGAAGCCCTGGAAGTTATCTTTCCAATGGCGCAAACCTTGCATCAAAATTCCTCCTGTGCAGAAAGTTATGCCCTTTTTGGTGAAGCCGCGCAGACTCGATCCAAACGGGATGATGCCCAGCTTCAACCAATCATATCTCCTCCACCCGGACTTGGCTTTGGGAGATTCTTGAGTACAAAGTGAAGCCCCGGAAGTCTTCTTTCCAACGATTATGGCCTCATAGCTTAAATCCAAGTGTATAGATAGATGAGCTTGATTTAGCGAGGACTGCTCGCCCCTCTCTTAGCAATTCTTGCCTATCTTCTTCTCCGGCCTATTTTCTCCTCTCCTTTCCTCTTCTCCTCAACTTCGAACCCCTAAGTAAGGTGTTTTGAAAGATTTTTCAAAGATTTCATCTCTCTTTCATTCATCCCCACTTTGTCCTTGCTCGGTTTACCGAAAAGCGCAACATTTACCGAAATGCGAGCATCGGAACATCGTGGGAATTTTATTTCAAAAATGTTTTGAAAGAGAGGGTTTTAAGGTCTAAAAACCATCCAAAATAATTGTGGTCCAAAATGGGGTGTGAAGTTGAGATTCGCCTCTCTCCTTGCCGAAGAAACTGAACCTGTGCCCTGCACACCTTTCTCCAACAAGTAAACCATCAATAGTGCCCAAGTCTTGTGGGCGGTCACAAATGGGGTGTCTACACTTCTGATCTAGCTTTGCAAGCTTCCTTTGATGACATTTGACCTTATTGCCCCTAGTGTAAGGGCTGCTTCAAATCTGGCTATGCAAGCCGCTGCTTCAAATCTGGCCATGCAAGCTCCACATTGTGGTTGACCGTTGAACATTCTAAATCCAAGTTCAAGGTTTGAAAGCAAAAAGGGTTGAGTCTTGAGGCTGAGAGCGATCCTATGCTGCACAATCTCAAAATCAATTCCACGCATGTCTTCACAGGACCACGCAAAACATTTTTTGAAATCTTTTAAGAAAACGACTAGTCGCTCGCACTGAAAACAATGTAGAACCAATCTGGATCAAGCTAGGATCCTTCTCAGTACTCACATTAACAAACATGATCTCATTCATTAAGGGCTTAGCACGCCTCTCTTTCTATCAATTGATCAAATTTTTGCAAATCCCGAGGAATTCCTTCCTCTTTGTTTTCATCATAGTGTTTAAAAAGTTTTGAAAAACTTAGGTCAATGCAATGATTTCAAGGCACAGAAAAGTAAGTGAAAAGCACTGCCGTTTCATTCAGATCTTCTGGCACAACTGGCTTCATGGCAGAAACAAACTCAAAAGAAAGAGTGTAAAAGACAAACACAAAAAGATAGTGATTTCCGAGGTAACACCCCCGAAATCACCCGACTCTGACACAACAGGACTGACTCAACACAAAAGGACTGACTGAATACAACGAGACTGACTCAACTGACTCAATACAAAAAGATTGACTCAATACAACACAACAAGACTAACCCAATACCCAAGTCAGAAAGTACAATAAACAGCATTTACACATTGCTCAAAACAATGCGTGCCATCCACCATATATGGAGTAAAATGAGCGCCATCATCAGGTGGTTCATCCCCCGATCACATGGTCATATTATCCCCCAAGTTCACTAATCTAATGCCGATAGATTTTGCAAGACTTAGTGCGATGATGACCTCGTTGTCAATCAAATCTTGTATTTTATGGTGAAGATGAAAGCAACTATCAGTGCCATGATTGGTTTGTTGATGGAAGGCACAGTACTTGGCAGCATCATGCTTGGCTGGAAGGGGATCTAGGAGAGACCGAGGCTCAAGGGGTTTGAAATGGCCCTTTCCTATAAGGATTTGAAGAGCTTTGGACAAGGTCATGTAGAGGGGATTGAAGACCCTCTGGCCTCGGGGTTGGTACTTCGAGGTTTGTGGAGTTGCGTTGGATGTACCAGCAAAGGGATTGGCAGGTGCTGACTGGGTTTGATGATCTCTTCCAAGTGTAAGATTAGAGCTGAAAGAGGCATCTCTAGTACGACATCCCTCTTCCCAGCTTACCCCTTGATTTGAACTGCCCCCAATTTGAGTGGCGAAAGTATCATCCACAGTCTTTGTAAGAACTGTAAGCATTTGCTGTTTGTTCAGTCCTTCAGCCTTCAAAGCCTTAACAGCCCACTGAAGATGTTCATAGGGACTAATGTTTGCCACTACCTTATTCTTTCCATTTGCCTCCTCTTTGCCAAAGGATTGGGCCGCTATATCAGAGCGGAGCCCAGTTGTTGTCGACATGCCATTGCCTAGACCCGGGATAGCTTCAGGTTGGCTATTTTTAATTCCAGCTCGACCCAAGATTAGGGAGCCTTTTGGCGTGAAATTTCTGGCATGTGATGTGGTCTATGACGAAGCCAAAACCCCAAAGGCCAAATCTACCACATTTCTCTAAAGATCTTCAATCATTCTCATCAGCTCAGAAGGAGTGGGTTCATAGGTTTAAGATGATTGGGGCTCGAATCATACATGAGTCCATGCTGTCTGGGATAAGCACCTTATGCTTGAGTAGATGGGTCGGGGTGTATATACTAGGATTGTAGGTGGGTGGCAGTGTATGGACAAGGTTGAGATGTGGATGAGGTACTTGGTCATTGGGGTCTTGAGGTGGAGCTATCGTCCGGTTGTCGATGAGATTCTGGACCTCATGACGAAGACGGTAGCAACAATTGGTGCCATGGCCGCACTGCTGATGATACACACAGTATTTGATGGGGTTATGTCACAACTAATAAGATCTTAATTTATGAGTAGTGATAAAAAGGGTAACAGAGATTACTAGGCCATTTTAAAACAAGCAGAATACTTTCATAATAACCCAGAGGGAATATTATCTGTCAAGGAATAAATCAGTCAAATAAAATATTTGTAAGACAAAATAATATAGAAATTTTATTTCTTATTCGGTTGTGTGAAATATTTGAGGAATTATTAGAACAACTACTCAGTTTAGAAAATCGTTTAGTTTCGTTAGAAAGACTAATACTTCCAAAAAGGAAAAGAAGTAGAAGGACAAACAAGTAAAACCCAGTCTCAGATATATGAAGAAGATATAGCTAAATATTTTGAAAAGCTTAAATTACCATTAGGATTAACAATAAGAAAACTTGTTTGTAGAACTTACAGAAAATAAAAATGTTTAAACAATTAATAAAATGAAGTAGTAGTAAAAAGCATAATGAGGATGAAGATATTAGTAGAAAAATTTATGGATGTAGAACAACAAATAGAAAATTTTAAAAATGAAAAACTAGAGTTAATTCCACCTAAGTATATATATAAGCTAGGAAAAATTCATAAAAAAACAATATTTATTTAAACACTATGGTGAACAAATGATTTGTGCAATGCAAGAAGATGAAAGAATAGATCTAAATTTAATAAATAGAGAAAATTATAATTATGCTATAAATGAACATCTCGAAATGACCCATTTAGGATTAGTTATGATAGGAGTTAAGGCTTTAATTAGAGAAAATTTAGGACCTAAAGTCTTTGTACGTCTTTATGATGATAGGTTTAACGATGTAGGACAGAGTATTTTAGGTAGCTATGAATTAGATATGAATTCGAAAGAAGGAATAGTTTTTTTTTTTTTAACAGAGGAATAGTTTATTTTACACCAAATTTCCTTTTACCAACCTCGACCTTTCATAAAAAGATAAAAATAGGAATAAAGAGTAGATGATATAAAATGAAAATAGGAGAAAAAAATTTATTAGTTTGCACAGGGTTTTTAGGCTTAGAAGTCTCAGAAAGCAATACCCATTATAGGCTTAGAAATGATCAAATAGTTAAGATATTAGGTGCAAAAGGACAAAGGCACTACCAGTTAAAAAATATAGTTCTAAAGATAATGCAGCACTAGATTGGAATTTAGGAGATTTCCTATGACAAAAGCGGTTAGTCCCTCAAGATAGTTTATTATATTAAAAAGAATATGGAAGTTATGTAGTAAGATTTACTCAATACACATATGTTGCACCAGAAAAATCCGAAGATGATGAATTTAGTAATATAGATAGGGAAGAAATCAAGATAATCATAGTGGCATAAATCAGCTTTATGTAATGACAGAAGAAAAAACAATATCACAAAATAAGATATATAATATCGATGAAATAGATTTGAAAAATTTTATTCTAAGTGATATGAATAAAATATTAGATACCAAATACCATGAATATATAGGTAGGGGAGATACCCAAGATGAAGCAGTGTTATTTTTAGACCAAGAATTTCATACCGAATATGTAAATAATATTTTAGAAGATAAAATATATCCTAGTAAAATATTTAAAATACCATAACAGTCTAACTTAGAAGACACCTTTTGTATGAACACTCAAACAACAGAAAGCACAGGAATTAGCAACCCACAACATACGGTAGATGAACCAGTAAAACAAATGCAATATGTAGGAAGAAGGAGACCACTAACCAATATAGGACGTAGTAAAGCAGATCCTAATCAACAGTGTAAGTTTCATGGAAAGCGCTGACAACCAGATATGCACATATAATTACAACCAGCAACCAACCAAAGAACCCTTTTAGACTTTGCTAAATTCAACCCACAGATATGGCATAAATGATAGGAAAATGGGAAAAAGGTGCGGTAAGGCATGGATGAATAATCCCTTTGAAGGGAATGATATGTGAAAATATATGGAAACACTTTTAGAAGATTCAGCTTTTAACATATATTTAACTTTTAAAGGAAAATACGAGGAGACCATTAGACAACTTAAAGGATTAGGAGATAACCCATGAAATTTTACTAGTTTTATAAAAGAAATGCTTATAGGATATGCACCTTCTAGAAGAAATGATTATATTCAAAGCGTAGCATTAACTGAGTTAGATCAAATAACATTAGGAAGTTGGAAATGTGTTGTACCTTATAGCAAAGTATATTTAGCCATAACTACCAGAACTGGAAAAGTTTTGACGAAAAAATAGGAAATAAATATTTTAGGAAATTATCAGGAGAACTAGGAAGAGAGATAGAAAATCAATGGTCAATTTATTATGCAAGTTTACTAGCAAGAATAGCCACAGGAGAAGTAAATATAAGAGGAGCTTTAGGAATAGGACCTAGAATAGTTTTTACATTTCGAAGGCTTAGAGAAAAATGTATACAAGTCAAAATACACAAAGATTTGAAAAAACAAAACTATGGTTTCGCTAGTAGTATAATATACACTCCTCAGTAATATGAAGATAAATATAATAGGAAAAAATACAAAAATTATGGGAAATATTAAAAAAGAAACGTATTGGAAGAAAACATATAGGAAACCATGGAAAAAAACAAAAATTTATCGAAAAGAGTAGAACTTTTAATAGAATAAATTATAAGCGACTACCTAAGGAAGAGAAAGATAAAAGAAAACAAAGATATGTTAGGAAACCTTGTAGCAAAAAATGCAATTGTTTTATATCTGGAGAACCTAATCATTTTGCAAAAAAAAACTACCCAAAAAGACATAAGCCTAATACTAATAAACAGATAGAAAGATTACATATTATAGAAGATTTAGAGGAAGATATAGTAAGCATAAACAGTAATGACTCAGAAATCTATAGCATAGTCAGTGATTATAAATATCAAATAGAAGTCATAAGTTCATATAGTGATTCAGAAAGTGAAACCGATATAGACAATCTCTTAGGACAACTTAACCAAGAAATAAGAATATCCTCTCCCCATAATAGTTTCTTTATGATGATGGAATGCAATCCAGATACTGAATGTCAGCATAGTTTTAGGATTGGACTAGGATTTGATACCGCTAGATGCAGTTATTGTGATTGGTTTCCAGCTAAAAATAAGAGAGTTCAATGTTTATTATGCAGTATAACTTATTGTACAGTTTCTTTAGAAAAATTAAATATGACACAAAAGGTAACATTAGAAAATAAAGAGGAGATGCGAGAAGATCATAGTCTAGAAAACAAAGAATTACACCTAACAGTTAGAGAATTAGAGATACAGGTAAGAGAACTTAGACTACGAATACGTGAGATAGAAACTAAGGGTAATTTCGATATAGAATGTTTAGGATTAGAAAATAAACAGCTTAAATAGCAGTTAGAACAATTTCAAACTAAATACCTCTTAAAAGATTAACTTCTTGAAGAACATATGCACTCTTTAGAATTAGTCAACCTCATTGACTGTTAACCCTTTAGTCAATATTTCCGAGCACAGTCTGACAACGCATATTTACTATCCAATTACCTTGTCATACCCAAGCAAAATTTAGTTGAGATCTCTTGTGTAATCAAATTTGCAGAAAAAACTCTTAGTGTAAATGCCATGATAGATACTGGAGCTAGTAAATCATACATTGAACAACATATAGTTCCACCAGGGTGGAGTTCGCCTTTAGCAACCCCAATTTTAGTCAGTATAGCCGATGGCACTAGGCAGGCATATACACGTTGCATTAATGGAGCACAACTTAGTTTTCATCATATAGGCTCACAAACTCAACATATGGAATGGTTCCCTTTACCCCAAGTTTGGATTGGGAATGCTCGACAAAACCATCACTTCATATTAGGGCTTAATTTCATACCTAGTCTATGAGGTGGCATGTTTAGCGACCATAATAACGTCAGCTTCTTCAAACAAACAGTATATACACCAACAACATATGCCCTTAGCACCACTGCCCATTTATCAGAGTTACATGCGAAGCGTGGTGGTACCATAGGAATAGATTTCGTTCCCGCTAGTTTTTTTATTTTCCAGTAGAAACATTTTTCCTAAGCTAGCCCAAAATTATATACCAAATGAGGAGATAGCAAATATTTCTTTAGAAAATTTAGACATAAAAGATTTTGAATTAGAAGAAAAATGTGACTATTGGAGCTTAGACGAATTTCAACAATTTGTAAACTTAGAATTAATTTTCGCAAAAATAGGAAAGCTGAAGCAAAAACCAGTTGTAACAGGTCCCGCGTGGGAACTCACGGGTTACAGTTCGGACTCCCCCTTTTTGTTTGTTGCGGTTCGTAATCTGAACCAAAGAGTCCAACTCTGGCAAATCGTTTTGAGAAAAAACAGATTTTGAAAAGAAGTGCCAAACATGGACCGCTTTGCCAGATACAGAGTCGCCACCTAAATATTTTTTAAAATGGGAAATTTAGGAAACCCTGACTCGGTGCCGAAGGCCACGTGTCCGTCATCACCAAAGTTGTCTTGGCTCGGGAGCTTGGGTACGATCGGGGAAGGTCAGCTATGAGCACCCCCTTTCGCCGGTCCGAAGACCGGCCTCTACTAATCATGATATCCGATTTTGAAAACGTTATGTGTTCTTATTCCAGTTATTAGCCTAGAATTACTATGTTATGCGCACAGTAAACAAGTATGGACTAGATTGCCTAATTTGGAAACAAGCATTGCATATCCGTATGTTTTGAAAAGCGCTTTGGGAATTTGCTACTCGCAAGTAGGCTAAAACACACATTTCAACGAGTTTTTCCAACTCAAACAATCCAACCTTCACCCACAGGCATTCAAGCAATTTATCTCATATAAGCACTTAGCCACATGGTAAGCATACTGTCATGGCAACATTCACACGCATGCGATATGCTAAAGCATGAATACTTACATCGTACTCCGCGCCAAAACAAGAAACTAGTTAGCAAACATGCATGCCCTAGTTCATGTTAAGTGGCTAATGCAACGCATACAAAGATGCAGTCTAGGATAGGCTCGGCTAACCCTAAAATGGCATGTGAAATGCAATCGTTCGGTGCACGTATTCAAGTTAGATTTGAAGATACAATACGGTTTGTATGATGTACCGAGCCCGGTGCATGCAAGACAAATGTATGGATGCACGCATGCATTGCATAAGGTATGCTAAAATAAACGTGCCCTAATCTACCATCGTAAGCGGGTAAATAAAAGGAAGAAAGAAGTGGGGGTTGGAAGACATGCACACCACTCACACACGCTTATTACAGATTTGCCCTCGCTCGGAGGGACCAAAAGAATATACAAATTAATTAACTACGCAAGCTAATTAAATATTACAGATCAAATAAATTAACTAAGCGAATTAATCAATCTAATTAAAGCAGTAAAGCCCTCGGGAAGCGGATCAGATGCAGCGCATGCTCGGGACTTGCTCGGAATCGCACTGCCATGCATAATCTGCCTCTGTTTTCCCTGCTTTGCTCCTCTGAAGACTGCCAAAGTCTCAGGAATGCCTCTCAGGATACTGGGGGATCCCACCGGCTAAGTAGAATGACCACCGGCACTAGGATGTGGCCATCGGCACAAAATGAACCCATCGGCTGATAAATTACTGCCGGTCGGCAGAAAATGTTGCCGGTCGGCAAACAATACCTGCAGAACCTGCAACTCACAGCAGCAGAGAGCAAAACTTGCATGGCAATACAATTCAAACAATGTATGCACCAATCATGCCCCCTATCATGTTTGCGACTCAAAGGGGCATGTGTCTCGGTTCTCGGACCACCAATCACGCATTTCCATGCATGATGGCCCTAAGAATCAAGTGTGCAACTTGATTTCAAATGCAATGCAAACAATCAAACCAAGGCCCAATCCTTATCACTAAATCAAGGGACAAGGTATGCATGCAAAGTACAATGCATCCTAGGCATGTTAGCTAATATGCAACATGATCATGAGGGCAAGCATGCAAGCATGAACATGGACAATGTGCAAACATGTAAGGTAAACATACAACTAAGCTAATGATAGTCTTGCACGTGAATTAGGCAGCTCCAATTAGGCCCAAAATAGTGGCCAAAACCAAGGAAATGAAGGCCAAAATGCACACACATATGCACGCAATCATGGTCCAACACCTTAAGCATAAACAAGGCAACTCTTAAGCACACTTAAAGAGACCAAACCATAGACAATTAGCATGCAACAAAGGCTCTGAAATTGCACAAAATAGAGGTGCCAAACTAACTAATTCAAGCAAGTAAAGCATGCAAATGGCCCAAGTACTTGGGGCAAGCCAAGAGGCTTAAACCAAGGTCAAACCCACCAAGCCTCACAAGGCTAAGGGGACTCAAGATAGGTCGAAGGCAGGCCTAAACAACACCCGAGGGACACCTAGATGGCATCTAAATGGCTTGAATTCAAAAGCATGCACACATGCACTTTCAAGGAGCATACAATACGAGCTCATAAGGCGTTAAAGAGGCATGCAAGGCAAGCATACAAACATGTTAAAGGGACTGAAATAACATGAAAAATGACTCCAATCCACTAAATCAAAGCAAACAAAGCATGCTATACACTTACATACTTAAGGCCAACAAGCCCAAAAATGCAAAGGGGCTATATAATGCATGCTAGGGTCGACTCAAACAACCTAAGACAGACCTAAAGCATGGCAAAATAAGCACAAAAGCTTCACAAATCTAAGCCTAAAACATGCCAAAACAAAGGCACACAACCTGAGGCATATTAAGGAAATCACAAGGCATTACAAGGTAGGCATGCATGGTACACCAAAAACAACTTAAAACCATGTTATATTATGGCAATATAAGCATGAAAGATAGTCATGGCATGCTCAACACACACTTGAACAAAGGCTTCTTCAAGAGGCCAAAAAGTGCCCTTTACAAGGACAACAAGGAGAGGGGGTGACCCTCTCCTTCTTGGGACTTCAAGGCATCATCTTTACCACTGAAATCCCTCAAGATTTCAGTGATGAAGAGACCCAAACACCAAAATCCCGGAGCTAGCACAAAATAGCACAAAAATGGGGCCTTTCAAGGCCTAAGGGTGGTCAAACACACCCAAACCACAAAACACTCTTAACAAACAATTAAGAGGGCCTAAAAACAGAACTTTTTTATGTTATACACTAAACACAAAAACAGCTCTAAGATAGGTAGAAATAGGATGCAAAAATGGGGTAAAAATGACTAGTTTCTTACCCTTGAAGCCTTTCTTCAACAATGGTGATCTTGTTGCCTCATTGAGCTTCAATCCAGTCAAAAATAGCAAGAACAAGCCCTTAGAACCTCAGTAGCCAAAGGAAGGTGGAGCACTAGGTGCTTGTGTGCAATAGTATGGACTAAAACACACACAAGAATAATATAGAGATAGGATATGTATTGAACCCTAACCCTAATACCAGAGCTTCCTCTGTGTTTTCTAAGCAAAAAGCTCTAATTTTTTCTAACCCTTGAGCAAAGGAGAGGAGGGCTCCTCTTATAGAGGAGCCAATCTTGTAAACTTACAATGTAAGCTAACAAGAGGGGCATCCCTCCATACACGTGTATGGAGGGGAAGAAAATGCCAGCCAGCTGTTTCAAAATATCTCCAAAAGCAGCTGAACAGTAGTCGGCCGGCCAAAAATGTCATTTTGACAAAATTGACTGCCGACCGGCAATAAAGAGTGCCGACCGGCAACATACATTGCCGGTGGCAACAAAAACCAGCCGGTGGCCTCTAGCCACTGCCGGTGGTGTGTGGGGATGCCTCACAAGGCATTCCCTGCCCCTCCAAGGCAAAACACAGGTGTTTGATGCAAAACCAAACACAAAACGGTCGAGTTCGGAGATCCTGAGGTAGGGCGCATAGCCGAGACCTCCGGGAACTCCAAATGAACACAAACATGGATAATCACCGAGTATTCAAGCGGTGACGTCCAAGTCTTGAGGACGGTCAAAAATGGGGTGTCTACAGTTGCCCCTCTTTGACAGAACTCGAAAGTCATAACAATGACGTGAGTGAATGTCAAAGCCCAGAGACGACCCATTTTTGACAAGGCCGAAGACTTGGACAAACATGCAAGACAAACAAGGTATGCGCCCGAAGGCAGGGGCAAAATGCAACTGAAAATGCAAGAAGCCGAGCATAACTTATGATCATGCAAAGAAAGCTGTAACGAAGCACACATGCAACAGTTTTAGGCTAACATACACCAAACTACACTACAATGCAGAAAGGATGTAAGAGAATTATGTAATTCTCTATACGTCTCACGCAGAGGATATAATACCTGTGCGGCTCGTCCGGTTGCACCGGCCTCAAATGAACCGTACATACAATATCGTGCCTGAAAAGAAAACAAACTTAACAGGTACAATATCATTAACAACATGCATGACAATGCAATCGAAAGTGCGCGACAACGCATACAATGTGTATAGCAAGATAGTGGGATTGAACACATGTGAGTAAAGCAGTGCACGCATGCAAGCAATGTGTATGGAAAGAGAACTTGAACACATGTGGGTAAAGCAATGCACGCATGCACGCAATACGTATATAAAGGAACTTGAACACATGTAAGTAAAGCAATGCACGCATGCACGCAATGTGTATATAAAGGAACTTGAACACATATAAGTAAAGCAATGCACGCATGCACGCAATGTGTATAAAAAGGGAACTTGAACACATATAAGTAAAGCAATGCACGCATGCACGCAATGTGTATATAAAGGAACTTGAACACATATAAGTAAAGCAATGCACGCATGCACGCAATGTGTATAAAAAGGGAACTTGAACACATATAAGTAAAGCAATGCACGCATGCACGCAATGTGTATAAAAAGAGACTTGAACACATATAAGTAAAGCAATGCACGCATGCCCGCAATGTGTATAAAAAGAGAACTTGAACACATATAAGTAAAGCAATGCACGCATGCACGCAATGTGTATATAAAGGAACTTGAACACATATAAGTAAAGCAATGCACGCATGCACGCAATGTGTATATAAAAGGAACTTGAACACATATAAGTAAAGCAATGCACGCATGCACGCAATGTGTATATAAAGGAACTTGAACACATATAAGTAAAGCAATGCACGCATGCACGTAATGTGTATATAAAAGGAACTTGAACACATATAAGTAAAGCAATGCACGCATGCACGCAATGTGTATATAAAGGAACTTGAACACATATAAGTAAAGCAATGCACACATGCACGCAATGTGTATATAAAAGGAACTTGAACACATATAAGTAAAGCAATGCACGCATGCACGTAATGTGTATATAAAGGAACTTGAACACATATAAGTAAAGCAATGCACGCATGCACGCAATGTGTATATAAAGGAACTTGAACACATATAAGTAAAGCAATGCACGCATGCACGCAATGTGTATAAAAGGGGAACTTGAACACATATAAGTAAAGCAATGCACGCATGCACGCAATGTGTATATAAAAGGAACTTGAACACATATAAGTAAAGCAATGCACGCATGCACGCAATGTGTATAAAAAGGGATGACACGCATGCCAACGAAAAATGTGACACGCATGCCAGTGGAAATGAGACACGCATGCCGATGGAGGTGGGGCACACATGCCAATGGAAATGAGACACGCATGCTGATGAGGATGAGGCACACGTGCCAATGGAAATGAGGCACACATGCTGATGAAAGTGAGGCACACATGCCGATGAAGATGAGGCACACATGCCGATGAAGATGAGGCACACATGCCAATGAAAATGAGGCACACGTGCTGATGCAAATGAGGAGGCACACGTGCCAATGCAAATGAGGCACACGTGCCAATGAAAAAGAGGCACACGTGCCAATGAAGATGAGGCACACATGCCGATGCAAATGAGGCACACGTGCTGATGCAAATGAGGCATACGTGCCTATGGGAATGAGGCACACGTGCCAATGAGAATGAGGCACACGTGCCGATGCAAATGAGGAGGCACACGTGCCAATGCAAATGAGGCGGCACACGTGCCGATGCAAATGAGGAGGCACACGTGCCAATGCAAATGAGGCGGCACACGTGCCAATGCAAATGAAAAATGATGCAAATAGTAACACGCATGCCACAAGGAATGCAAGATGATGCCAATGAGACACGCATGCCTCACGCAATGTGAGATGCAAAATGAAGCCAATGAGGTACGCGTGCCTCAAAGGATGCAAAATGCTGCCAATGAGGTACGCGTGCCTCAAAGGATGCAAAATGCTGCCAATGAGGTACGCGTGCCTCAAAGGATGCAAAATGATGCCAATGTGTGACACGCATGCCACACGGAAATGCAGAACAATGCAAGTGTGACAAGTATGCCACACGAAATATAAAACAATGCAAGTGTGACACGCATGCCACACGAAATATAAAACAATGCAAGTGAACTCGAGTGCGCGACAACGCACGTTTTTTTTTTGAAATGCACGATAATGCGAAACAAGGAGATGCACGACAACACGAATGATGCACGAGGCAACGTATGTTTTGAGGTGCATGACAATGCATGACAACGCTTGTAATAAAATGCATGACAATGCATGAGGGATGTGCATGACGGCGCGACACAACGCAACGCACCGGACAATATGATGAATGCATGCAACACACGCGGGGCAACTTTTGAATCTTGTAAAAGGCAAAAGGATACAAAAGGATACAATTCTGCATGAATTTGAGTGCCACGCACAGAAGACACGGTCTGAGGTCAAAATGGAGGCCGGTTGAACGTCGGAGATACACTTTCTTGCACTTTCTCAAGCTATGAAGACCAAAAACCCCTCATATGGCCTAAACAAGGTTGTGGGAACACCACTGGCCGGGCTAGGAGGTCACCGGCTGTCCACCGGCTGCAGAAAAGTTCCATCGGCACAATATTGTGTCGGCCGGCACAATATTGTGTCGGCCGGCACAAAATGTTGCCGACCGGCAAAAAGTTCCTGGATCGGGGCAGATTTGGCATTTCACCATGGGTGTTTTAAAATAGGGTTTCTAAACCCTATTCTTCACTTCTCCTCCGCCGAAAACAAACTCTCTCTCTCTCTAGAGTCTCTTTCTCTCCTCTTTTCCTCGTTTCTTCGCGTTCTCGCGCCCTTTTCGTTGTTGGATTCGCGAAGTTTATCGCATTTCGAACATTTTGGACCAATTGAAACTTCGTTTCGACGCTCCTTTTGCTATTTACACCTTTTTGGGACTTGTTCCCCTCGATTCGCTCTTCATTTCCGTGCCTTTTCACATCCCGACCTTTCCGGCCATTTTCCATCCTCCCGGGGGTTGACTTTTCGGTTGACTCTTCGTATTCCGACCCGATTCTCATTCTCCGACCATTTTCGCATCATTCTCGACATGGCCGACGACATTCCACGCGGTGGGACTCCCCCGGATCACGAGATGGACCCCGGGGTCGAGCTCCTACCTTTGAGCGAGCGCCCGTTCGACCCGGCGACCTACCGGCCGGCGATTCATGTTCTGCCACCCGACGGACTACGCCAGTTCAGGAGTTTCGACATGGCATTGGATCCCGAGCTCCTGCTACGTGAGCCTGCCTCCCACCTATCCTCCGGCGCTTCCGAGGTAACCTTCTTTCTCTGCTTTATTTTCTGCAATGTAGGATGCTTTAAACTGTCAATTGCCATAACTGATTACAGTCTTTAACTGCTTAGCTCAGATACACTGATATACTGTACATTGTAGTCGATTACAAACACACTAGTAACTGATATTTGTTTAAGACTCACACGTGCACACACACTGCACTAGCCTTGAACCACTCAAACACAGACACCCGATACCTGTTTGAATCTGAAAATACTTGCACGCATGCTAGATTTGCATCGAACCACACAAACATGCTGACGCATCATACGTTGTAGTTCACTGTAAGCACACTGGCACCCGGTATCTGTTTGAATCTGAAAATATGCACGCATGCTAGATTTGCATCGAACCACACAAACACGCTGACGCATCACATGTTGTAGTTCATTGTAAGCACACCGGCACCTGGTATCTGTTTGAATCTGAAAATATGCACGCATGCCAGATTTGCATCAATTTTGACTGTTTCTTCAAAACTGTACATTTTATATTGCTTTGCAACTACTTGTTTGAAAACAGGGAGATTCCCATACCATCCGCGGGTATGGGAATACCGCCGCTCGTGAGTGGTACACCGAGCTTCCCGATGCAGTTCGCCACATCGTGGACCAGGCCGGCTTCGGCGCATTCTGCAGGGGGCTCTCCAGGCTTATGACATGCAGACCTCTCCTTGCCGCCCTGGTGGAGAGGTGGTGGGACACCACCGATTCATTTCACTTGTCTGCGACTAGGGACATGACGATGACCCCTTACGACTTCTCGATGCTCACAGGCATCGGGGTAGGGGGTGATCCGATCCCCTTTGACATTGACATGGACGAGTGGACCGCGGCTCAGGTCTACTTGCTTGGCGCGGCACCGCCTCTTGCGCGTCCCGGCTTTGTTTGATACTCATGGTTCGAGGTGCAGTTCAGGGTCCAGCCCCTCCTTGTTAATGCGGCCCTGATGACCCCAGAGGCCGTGGAGAGATACGCACGTGGCTTCCTTATGTTCCTGTTTGGGACGACCATCTTCGCCGACCGGGCGAACACAGTGCCTCTCTGCCTGCTCAGCGCACTGGTGGACGTCAGGGACATCTTACGTTATGACTGGGGTGGCGCCGCTCTAGCCACCCTTTATGGATATATGAGCTCAGCCTCCCGTGGCAGCGGACAGTTGCTCGGGGGTTACTGGCATGCTTGGGAGGTACATTTCTTCTCTGCTTTACATTTCAGTTCTATATTTTCTGTACTCTACACACTGCACACACTGTAGTCTGCTTTACACTTGCTGTATACTGTACACACGGCACACACATACTCTGCTTTACACTGACTGTACACTGCTCACACTGTACACTCTGCACAATACACTGCACAACACACGGCTCCGCTATTTCTACTTTTATTCTGTATTCTACTTTATCTGATAAATGCACTGGTATTTATCTTGCAGTTGTGGGTTTACGCCTACTTTCCCAGGCTTGCTCCTGTACCTGATGCAGAGACCTCTTTGGCCGTCCCTTTTTCGCGTCGCTTTGACGGGAGATGCACCCGAAGGCCGCGAGAGACATTCAGCTTCTTCCGGTGCTACTTCGATACCATCACCCCCGCAGAGGTATGTTTTACTTGCAATTCATTTAAACTTCGTCTTTCCACTGCATGTTTCAATAACAGTAGAGAACAGACTGTATCTCAATTTCAGATCACCTGGCAGCCTTGGGCTCCTTTGCCAGCCATGATGCGGGATCGGTTTGCCGGTGCTGATGAGACCTCGCGTTACCGGATTCTGCTCGAGGGCCCGGTCTGTCGGGCTTGGTACCTGGGTGAGCGTTTCTTGCGCCAAACCCTAGGCTTACCTGAGCAGATAGTCCCGGTGCACCCTCCTGAGCACATGCGGGATACCGAGAGATTCACCGCCGATCAGATAGCAGACTACACCCTTGGCTGGGAGGCAGAGGACTTCAGAGGCGAGGGCGATTACTCGGAGTACGTCTTGACCTTCATCATGCGACCTCTGAGTGGCGGCCGCCGAGCGGAGAGGGAGAGACCGGCGGCGCCAGCGGCTGGAGTGGGAGCGGGGGCTGGAGGGGGAGCGCCGAGGCGGGCTCGAGTCCGTGGCAAGGGCGGAGTTCAGCGGGGGCGAGGGACCGGTTGGCCTGCTCTGCCCGCTTCATTGACTTTCAGAGGGCAGGGTGGGGCGACCTACCAGATCCCCTTCGCTCCTCCGCCGGCTGATCACAAGTTTGTCGGTATCCCCGACTTGCCTCCGGTATGTATTACTGCATTTTCGTACAGTCATTTCATTTCAGTTTATTTGATATTCCACAGAATACTGATGCATCTGATATTTTTGCAGGCGTCTTCTGAGTATACCCGGCAGTCATTGGAGATGAATGCCTCCATGATGGGGATGCTACAGCGGACATTCGACCTCCTAGCCCTTTACAGCATTCCGGTATGTTCTTTCTGACCACAGCATCAAACCATACACAAACTGCTTTACATAATCTGATGTACGATACAACACTAGATACCCAGCCCTCACGGCACCTTATACACTGTATTCACACACTGCATTCTATACTGATTCATTGCTCATGGCATACATACACTGTACTCATACACTGCATTCTACACTGATTCACTGCTCACGGCATACATGCACTATATTTATACACTGTATTCTGCACTGATTCACTGCTCACGGCATGCATGCACTATATTCATACACTGTATTCTGTACTGATTCACTACTCACAGTATACTGATGCATTCACCTTTCATGCTTTTTTAGCCTCCCTTCCAGATTCCTCCGGTGGGCGGTGCTCCGGCTGGACCTCCCATTTCTACCCGGTATGGCAGGATATATCCCTGCACCAGAGGGAGGCGCACTCATGTCGGGAGCAGCTCGCGGGCTCCAGTTCCAGATGACGAGTCCGAGGCAGAGACAGAGGCGGAGGAGACCAGTGATGGCTCGGACTCGAGCTCAGACGGCGATGCCCCTAGTGGTGCCCCTGTTGATGACGCTCCTGGACCTTCGTCCAGGAAGAGGACCAGGACAGATTGACGGCCCCGGAGCCATTTTTGGCATTTGATACAGATTTTTACTGTTTTTCTTTTCTTTTTGCATTTTCCCCTTTTGGTTAGTAGTTAGGGTACTTTGTACTGCCGCAGGCAGATTTTGTTTCCTTCGAAACTATGTACTTGAAAAGATGATATGAAATGAAACAAACTTTTCGTCTGAAAAAGTGTTTACATTTGTGTATATTTCATACCTTGCACTGTATTGCATCATGTTACACCTCAAATGTAAATGATATTGATCTGTTGTCTGAAAATTGAACAATTGCACTGTGATAATCGGATAACCAACCAACTGACAGCAAACAACTCATACAAACCAACTATTCAAACTGAATACACAGCCCATACTCTACTGGGGATTGATCTGCATGTAGCCCATAACACAGCACTTGGTTCATTTCGCACACAACAAACCCTGAACAAACAGCCCCAATCTGACAAGACGGACCACAAAAGCTGACACGGTTGCAGTTGAAACACACTCGGATGTCCCAAATTTTCCCTTTCCTTCTCTTGCTTCGCGCGAATGTAGAGAATGGCACAGCATTCTGAGCACAAACGATTTTTTTTGAAATAAAGAAGGGTTTCCAATCGGGGTATCGAGCCTACCACAGAACACAGCGGAGGGACTCAAACAAAGAAACAAAAGTCACACGACCTGAACACAACGAGACACACTCGGAAAAGACTCCAAGCCAAAATCGAGACCGACAAATCAAAAGACACGACACACAGACATGTTTACAAAGAGACCTCAAATCTCGAGGGGCCAATTCCTCCGGGTATTGTTTCCCACCCTTTCTGATTTGTGATACTCACATCACTCGGCCTTTAGGCTTGGTTTTTCTCTCAAAACCCTTTTCTTACTTTTCCTCTCAACTTACACCTCTCTATTCTTTATTCTCTCATTTTTCATCCCTCCCCAGGGTGATTGATGGGTAAACGAGAGGTTGTGGGCTCATGCCCGGTACAGCTAGCTTGCAGCCACTTCTTCTGGTAGATAGGGTGCCTTTCTGGCGAGTATGTTGATGGGGGAAAGACAGAAGACCTGACTCGATTGTGCCCCTAGTTCGTCACTTTCACCATTTTGTGTTTTCTAAAACAGTTTTGATCAAAATGAGAGTTGGATTAACATACTTGTTCGATTTTTGATTCAAAATCATGCAAATCAGGCTGTGAGCACTGAAAATTTTCCTTTTCGGGTCCAAACATGGTCCAATTTTGGAAAACGAAATAGTTTTCGAGAAAATAATCAACTTCAGTAAAAATTTTCAAAAACTAATTTTGCAAACAATCAACGCTCAACGAGCGCGAAACTTACCCTTGAGAGGTGCGACCTCGGATCGGGGACGATGGAAAATTGCCCCTGGCTTAAAAGGGGGGAATAAGGCAACGGAAAGTTGCCCCTGGTTTGGACGGCATCTCAGGGCAACTTATGGCAAGGCATGGCAACGGAAAGTTGCCCCTTGTTTGGATGATGCCGCGGCATGCTGTAAGCCAGTCCTCGTTGATGACAATCGGACCCTCGAACGCGGAGGAGACGAAGACGGTTTGAATCAATATATGGACACAGTCACCTGGAAGGTGTTGGTGGCTGGACTTCAGGAGGAAGTTGGTCACGTGGTTCTAGGTTGCTGCAATCGAGACATCGGATTCGGAGGAGGCAAAAGTGATCAAAACCATGACATGGACTGAGACGCTATGGAAGCGTTGGGGGCTGGACTTCAGGATGAAGTTGCCTATGTATCCCAAGCATGGGAATCAAGCCTTACGTAGTTCCGGTTAAGGTACACTCGGGTATTTTAACCTTCACTGTTTAGGCTCTAACTTTTGCCAAGGTGCCCGATGCATGTTTTCGACCTTGCGAGCTATGTTTTTCTTTTTCTTTTTCTTTTCTTTTCTTCTTCTTTTGCATTCTTTGTTCTTTTCTTTTCTTTGTTGTTTTTTTTTTTTGCTTTTCTTTTTGTCTCTTTTTTCTTTCTTTTTTTTGCATTTTGTATTTTTCTTTTGCTCTAACTTTTGCCTGGGTCGCCCTTCCGGGTTTTCGGCCCAGCGAGCCTCTCAAAGGGTAAAAAGTGTAGCAAGCCCATGCCAAATGGTTTTGAGATCGAAGCCTCTCTGTATCCAGGAGGGTGACTGTTGTGTCGATTTGCAGAAAAGTCCATCACGGTTGCTTCACGAGCCTTGCCTGGTGGGATCTGATCTCCTTCATTTGACTTTGATGCCTCTTGCTCGAGGGCTGCCTCAAAATGGGCCACACAGGCGTTTCATGGCACTGTTGAACGTTTTGAACGGATTCCAGTTTGCAACAGATAAATTGAATCTTGAGGCTAAGAGCGATCCTGGGCTGTACAATCTCAAGAGTGATTCCACACAGGTCTTCGCAAGACTGCGCGAAACACTTTGTTTTTGAAAGTTTTTAAGAAAGCGACAAATCACTCGCGCAGAAGATAGTGTGGAACCAGTCTGGACCAAACCAGGATCCTTCTCAGTACTTACGCCGACAAGCATGGCTTCATTCATTAAAAGCTTTGCACGCCTCTCTTTCCCTCAAAATGATCAAAATTTTGCAAATCCCGAGGAATTACTCCCTCTTCGTTTTTATCACCGCAGTGTTCAAAAAGGGTTTTTATGAAAAGCTTAGGTCATTACAACGATGTTTAAGGTACAAGAGAGTATGTGGAATGTACTGTCGTTCCATTCACATCCTCTGGCACAGCTAGCTGAAATAACAACAAGTACGGAAATGTGATAGCCGCGGCTGTTTCATTCAGATTCCCTGATTGTGACTGGCTCCTTGGCCGAGACAGACTCAAAAGGAAAAACAAAAGAACAATTACAAAACGACGTTCGAGGCAACAGCCCCAGAATCACCTGGTATTCTATACAAGAGGAACTGACTTATTACAACAAGACAGACCCTGTAAGCAAAAAGACCGACTCAAGACAATGAGACAGACTCAAAACAAAACAACACAAAAGACTGACTCGACACCTAAGCCAGAATTTACAAAACTAGCATTCGCAGATGCTCAAAAATGCGTGCCAGGCGCCACATCAAAAACACTGGGCGCCGCTCACAAGTGGTCCCACCCTGATCACATACTCACAGTATCCGCATCCTCAAAATCCAATAGCTGGGTAGTAACGGACTTGGCTGAGGTGGGTGGGAGGATAACCTCGTTGTCAATCAAATCTTACACCTCATGACGGAGGCGGAAACAATTGTCAGTAGCATGGCCTGTCTGCTGGTGGTACGCACAGTACTAAGCAGGGTCATGAGTAGTAGGGAGATTTTTCGGGAGAGGCCGAGGCTCCAGGGGTTTAAGGTGTCCCCTCTCGGCGAGGATCTGAAGTGCCTTGGACAATGGCATGTAGAAAGCATGAAAGACCCTGCGCCCTCGGGGCAGGTACTTAGGAGCCTGAGCACTCTTGCTAGATGTACTCGCAAACAGATCGACGGGCGCGGCCTTGGATTTCTGATCCTTTCCGGATGCAAGGTTGGGAGTGGGAAGAACTGTTTTGGCATGATGGGGCCTATCCCGATTCTCTGATTGACTGGAACTGCCTTCAGGCGGAGTGGGGAAAGCGTCCTCCACAGCTTTTGTCACAACTGCGGATATCTGTTGCTTGTTCATTCCCCCGGCTTTCAAAGCCTCTACTGCCCACAACAGTTGTTCGATAGGGTCGGCATCTGCCTTCATCTTGCCTTTGTCCCTGGCCTCAGCCTGATCTAGGGTTTGAGTTGGTACGTCATTGCCATAACTGGAGGCCATCTCCGGTTAGCTGAGTTTAATTACTATCCGTCCCAATAGCGGGGGCTCCTGGGATACAAAGCCTCCGGCATATGGTGCGGCTGGTGGCGAAGCAGACATTCCATAGGCGAGATCTGCCACGGATCTTTGGAGATCACCTATCATCCCCATTAGCTCGAATGTGGTGGGCTCGCGAGCCTGATATAGCTGGGGGGGTCCAAATTGGGTGCGCAGCGGGCGACCTGGGTGGATGTGGCATATCAATAGTAGTCTCACTGTGTAGGGTGATTCCCTGGTCGAACGCGGCCGTCATGACCACGATCTCTTCTGAATTCTGCGTCATGCTAAGTCCTGCCTCAGCAAGGAGAAGACACTAGCTGTTCCGGATCAACTTTCTGAATCTCTGAACTGAAACGGAAAACAAGCAGTATTTCAGCCCCAAACAGATCAAACACGGGTGTAGCTGATCAACTGCACTCTACTACTGATCACTGTTCCCCAGAATCACTGTTCGAAACTGAACTGATACCCGCAGACATAACTGATTCTTGACAACACTGATACTAGTGCCCTCGGGCCGGATACCCAATCTTGCAAACTGACATGTGTGTTCCCTGTAGAGATACACTCTAAAAGCACATAGCAGGTAAAAGAGAGCCAATACACCCCTATAATGGGGTAGGGTTTCCCTGTCCTATTTTGTCAGGAGCTAGGGTTTCACTACGCACACAGCGGCTTCAAACAACCTATATCGGGTAAGCAACCTGTCCTAGTTTGGAATGGTCACTATGGATTTCGATATGCACTAGGTCGAATGGTCAAAAGGGGTGCCCCGGTGAAACCGGGGTTTGTGTTCCCACGCTGGCAGAGCCCGCAACCGGTCAGCCTTATGGTCATGCCTTGACAAGACAAGCCTCCGGCAAACCGCTCAGGAATAGCAGATGGCCAACACGGTGTCCTAGGCGCACCAATGCACATGCAATGCAAAGAGACACATAAATGTAGTTCAAAACAGGATATCACGAGTTCGAGTCAAGCTCTCTAAACTCCCCAGCAGAGTCGCCAGAAACTGTAACAGGTCCCGCGTGGGAACTGACGGGTTACAGTTCGGACTCCCCCTTTTTGTTTGTTGTGGTTCGTAATCTGAACCAAAGAGTCCAACTCTGGCAAATCGTTTTCAGAAAAAATGGATTTTGAAAAGAAGTGCCAAACATGGACCGCTTTGCCAGATACAGAGTCGCCACCTAAATATTTTTTAAAATGGGAAATTTAGGAAACCCTGACTCGGTGCCGAAGGCCACGTGTCCGTCATCACCAAAGTTGTCTTGGCTCGGGAGCTTGGGTACGATCGGGGAAGGTCAGCTATGAGCACCCCCTTTCGCCCGGTCCGAAGACCGGCCTCTACTAATCATGATATCCGATTTTGAAAATGTTATGTGTTCTTATTCCAGTTATTAGCCTAGAATTACTATGTTATGCGCACAACAAACAAGTATAGACTAGATTGCCTAATTTGGAAACAAGCATTGCATATCCGTTTGTTTTGAAAAGCGCTTTGGGAATTTGCTACTCGCAAGTAGGCTAAAACACGGATTTCAACGAGTTTTTCCAACTCAAACAATCCAACCTTCACCCACAGGCATTCAAGCAGTTTATCTCATATAAGCACTTAGCCACATGGTAAGCATACTGTCATGGCAACATTCACACGCATGCGATATGCTAAAGCATGAATACTTACATCGTACTCCGCGCCAAAACAAGAAACTAGTTAGCAAACATGCATGCCCTAGTTCATGTTAAGTGGCTAATGCAACGTATACAAAGATGCAGTCTAGGATAGGCTCGGCTAACCCTAAAATGGCATGTGAAATGCAATCGTTCGGTGCACGTATTCAAGTTAGATTTGAAGATACAATACGGTTTGTATGATGTACCGAGCCCGGTGCATGCAAGACAAATGTATGGATGCACGCATGCATTGCATAAGGTATGCTAAAATAAACGTGCCCTAATCTACCATCGTAAGCGGGTAAATAAAAGGGAAGAAAGAAGTGGGGGTTGGAAGACATGCACACCACTCACACACGCTTATTACAGATTTGCCCTCGCTCGGAGGGACCAAAAGAATATACAAATTAATTAACTACGCAAGCTAATTAAATATTACAGATCAAATAAATTAACTAAGCGAATTAATCAATCTAATTAAAGCAGTAAAGCCCTCGGGAAGCGGATCAGATGCAGCGCATGCTCGGGACTTGCTCGGAATCGCACTGCCATGCATAATCTGCCTCTGTTTTCCCTGCTTTGCTCCTCTGAAGACTGCCAAAGTCTCAGGAATGCCTCTCAGGATACTGGGGGATCCCACCGGCTAAGTAGAATGACCACCGGCACTAGGATGTGGCCATCGGCACAAAATGAACCCATCGGCTGATAAATTACTGCCGGTCGGCAGAAAATGTTGCCGGTCGGCAAACAATACCTGCAGAACCTGCAACTCACAGCAGCAGAGAGCAAAACTTGCATGGCAATACAATTCAAACAATGTATGCACCAATCATGCCCCCTATCATGTTTGCGACTCAAAGGGGCATGTGTCTCGGTTCTCGGACCACCAATCACGCATTTCCATGCATGATGGCCCTAAGAATCAAGTGTGCAACTTGATTTCAAATGCAATGCAAACAATCAAACCAAGGCCCAATCCTTATCACTAAATCAAGGGACAAGGTATGCATGCAAAGTACAATGCATCCTAGGCATGTTAGCTAATATGCAACATGATCATGAGGGCAAGCATGCAAGCATGAACATGGACAATGTGCAAACATGTAAGCAAATGATGGTCTTGCACGTGAATTAGGCAGCTCCAATTAGGCCCAAAACAGTGGCCAAAACCAAGGAAATGAAGGCCAAAATGCACACACATATGCACGCAATCATGGTCCAACACCTTAAGCATAAACAAGGCAACTCTTAAGCACACTTAAAGAGACCAAACCATAGACAATTAGCATGCAACAAAGGCTCTGAAATTGCACAAAATAGAGGTGCCAAACCAACTAATTCAAGCAAGTAAAGCATGCAAATGGCCCAAGTACTTGGGGCAAGCCAAGAGGCTTAAACCAAGGTCAAACCCACCAAGCCTCACAAGGCTAAGGGGACTCAAGATAGGTCGAAGGCAGGCCTAAACAACACCCGAGGGACACCTAGATGGCATCTAAATGGCTTGAATTCAAAAGCATGCACACATGCACTTTCAAGGAGCATACAATACAAGCTCATAAGGCGTTAAAGAGGCATGCAAGGCAAGCATACAAACATGTTAAAGGGACTGAAATAACATGAAAAATGACTCCAATCCACTAAATCAAAGCAAACAAAGCATGCTATACACTTACATACTTAAGGCCAACAAGCCCAAAAATGCAAAGGGGCTATCTAATGCATGCTAGGGTCGACTCAAACAACCTAAGACAGACCTAAAGCATGGCAAAATAAGCACAAAAGCTTCACAAATCTAAGCCTAAAACATGCCAAAACAAAGGCACACAACCTGAGGCATATTAAGGAAATCACCAAGGCATTACAAGGTAGGCATGCATGGTACACCAAAAATAACTTAAAACCATGTTATATTATGGCAATATAAGCATGAAAGACAGTCATGGCATGCTCAACACACACTTGAACAAAGGCTTCTTCAAGAGGCCAAAAAGTGCCCTTTACAAGGACAACAAGGAGAGGGGGTGACCCTCTCCTTCTTGGGACTTCAAGGCATCATCTTTACCACTGAAATCCCTCAAGATTTCAGTGATGAAGAGACCCAAACACCAAAATCCCGGAGCTAGCACAAAATAGCACAAAAATGGGGCCTTTCAAGGCCTAAGGGTGGTCAAACACACCCAAACCACAAAACACTCTTAACAAACAATTAAGAGGGCCTAAAAACAGAACTTTTTTATGTTATACACTAAACACAAAAACAGCTCTAAGATAGGTAGAAATAGGATGCAAAAATGGGGTAAAAATGACTAGTTTCTTACCCTTGAAGCCTTTCTTCAACAATGGTGATCTTGTTGCCTCATTGAGCTTCAATCCAGTCAAAAATAGCAAGAACAAGCCCTTAGAACCTCAGTAGCCAAAGGAAGGTGGAGCACTAGGTGCTTGTGTGCAATAGTATGGACTAAAACACACACAAGAATAATATAGAGATAGGATATGTATTGAACCCTAACCCTAATACCAGAGCTTCCTCTGTGTTTTCTAAGCAAAAAGCTCTAATTTTTTCTAACCCTTGAGCAAAGGAGAGGAGGGCTCCTCTTATAGAGGAGCCAATCTTGTAAACTTACAATGTAAGCTAACAAGAGGGGCATCCCTCCATACACGTGTATGGAGGGGAAGAAAATGCCAGCCAGCTGTTTCAAAATATCTCCAAAAGCAGCTGAACAGTAGTCGGCCGGCCAAAAATGTCATTTTGACAAAATTGACTGCCGACCGGCAATAAAGAGTGCCGACCGGCAACATACATTGCCGGTGGCAACAAAAACCAGCCGGTGGCCTCTAGCCACTGCCGGTGGTGTGTGGGGATGCCTCACAAGGCATTCCCTGCCCCTCCAAGGCAAAACACAGGTGTTTGGTGCAAAACCAAACACAAAACGGTCGAGTTCGGAGATCCTGAGGCAGGGCGCGTAGCCGAGACCTCCGGGAACTCCAAACGAACACAAACATGGATAATCACCGAGTATTCAAGCGGTGATGTCCAAGTCTTGAGTACGATCAAAAATGGGGTGTCTACACCAATATACAGAATAACAGAAAAGATTTAGATGAAATAATAAGATTAGCTTAAACAACAGAAATTTTAGGAGAACAACCCATGAAATACTGGGAAAGAAATAAAGTTTTAGCTAGTTTAGATATAAAAAATAAAGATTATAGGATTACATCAGCACAAATAGATCATACGCCATCAGATATTAAAGAATTTAGAATATAGATTAAGGAGTTATTAGATTTAGGAGTAATTCGACCTAGTAATAGTCCACAAAGAAGCGCCACATTTATGGTAAGAAATCAAGCAGAGATAAAAAGAAGGAAAGCTAGAATGATTATAAATTATAAAAGGTTAAATGACAATACAGAAGATGATAAATACAATATACCAGATAAAGATCAGTTTATAAATAGAATACAGACAACAAGAATATTTAGCAAATTTGATTGCAAATCAGGATTTTGGCAAATAAAATTGGAAAAGGAAAGCATACCTTGGACAACCTTTTGTTTCCCACAAGGACATTATGAGTGGCTAGTCATGCCTTCTGGACTTAAAAATGCACCTTCCATATTTCAGTGTAAGATGGATAGTATATTTAACAAATATAGTTTTGTATTAGTGTACATAGATGATATATTAGTATTTAGCTTAGATAAAAATAGCCACATAGATCATTTATATGTAGTATTAGAAGAATTTATAAACAATGGAATAATAATTAGTAAAAGAAAATGGTATTAAATAAACCTCACATAACATTTTTAGGAATGAAGTTAGGAGATGGAAAAATCAAACTACAACCCCACATAGTAAAGAAAATTTTAGATTATCCAGATAAATTAGAAGATACAAAACAACTTCAATCATTTTTAGGAATTTTAAATAATGCAAGAATGTACATTCCTAACCTTAGCAAGATAATAGGACCTCTATATAGCAAGGCTACACTTGCAGGACAAAAATATTTTAACCAACAAGATAAGCTTTAGTGAGAAAAATTAAAGATATTTGTAGCAATTTACCCAACTTACAACTTCTGTTAGAATCAGAATATATAGTCGTAGAAACTGATGCAAGCCAAGTAGGATGGGGAACAGTACTATTAGCTGAACCTATCAAATATGATGGTAAAAATAAAGAGCGCATTTGTAGATATAGTTCTGGAAAATTTAAAGAAAAAGATACATCTATGACGAGCTTAAATTTTGACATATTAGGGGTAGTATTTGCAATAAACAAATTTAGATTATTTTTACATACGCCTTTTACAATTAGAACTGATTGCGAAGCTATTGTTAAATTTCACAATAAACTTAATGAGCATAAAATTAGTAGTAGAAGATGGGCAAAATTTTTAGATTGTATGGTAGAATAAGGATATAAAGTAGAATTTAAACATATTAAAAGGAGTGATAATAAGTTAACAGATTGGCGAAGTAGGAAAATTTATTTAGAAAAAGAAAATAACCAGTTCAATTTTTGTGCAGATAATGAAGAACAGCAAGACAATGAACTTTGGGGTTTTGCTCTTCCCATTTATGAAGGCAGAACCAAGTTCAAACCATTAACAGGAATCCAGCTAGACCCAGTTCAACAATGCCTTTTAGATAACCTTCGGAATAACCTTAACTACCCAGCTAAACGATTATTAGCTTTAAATTCTCTCAGCATATATTTTTCAAAAATCAAAAATAAACCTTTGTCCAAAACCTATTCTTTCTATGTAGTAGCTAAAGGAACCAAGCCCGGTATTTACGATAACTGGATAGAAGTTGAACCTTCAATTAACAACTTTCCCTCACCTCAGTTCAAAGGATTTTATGATTTTGATTCAGCCAGTACATATGCTCGCAGACAAATAAGAACCAATTATTTTATTAGCCAAGCAGATAAAGATTATCTGGACACATTAAGCAAGATGCAGTCAACTATTCTTGCTACAAGTGGAGTTTCAGTTAGTCAGATAACAGGAAGCAGTAGTACTAACCCTCAGCCAAATTCTCAAAATTCTCTTCAATTGTGTAGACATTACGAAGGCCTTACCAAAAATTTTTAGAAAATTATGGATCAAGGCAAAAAGGTTAGTGAAGCTAGACCAGCTCCAAGACGAAGAAAAACAATTGAGAGTAACCATTCGAACCTTAACCAGCCAGCTTAAAAAACTAACTTCAGATAAAGCACCACTCCTTGCCAAACCTAGAAATCAGATAACTCACCTGTAAGGAATTTGAACTATTGAGTGCTAGAATGTATTTTTTTCAGGCATTCTATCTATCAATCTTTTTCTGAGAAAAGCCTAGAAATAGAAGACCTTAAACCTTATATATATATACCCTAGCCGAATATAGCAGAAATAGTGAGCTAATCACTATACAATAGTTTCTTCAGGACCTTTCCATAACAGGAGTTCAGTGCCCCAGTATGGCATATCAATGGACTTATCTCTACGATGATGGACAACAACCATGTTTACAAGAAGGATGATGTAGAGAAAGACCAGAATGTTTTGGAAGATGTTAATGTAATCTTGATTTCAGCATCTGTCTTTGCCAGATAAATCTAACAAATTTTGAGCCACTAGAGATAAAGATTAGAGGCAAAACTCGCAATCTAACAGTCACACAATTGTTAGATTACAGCTTTGATTCTAGAATAATTTTTTCAGATCTAGAACAGACAGATAATTTTGGGAATAAACTTGCTCATTAACTACATTGTGTAATAGAAGAGCATTATCCATTTGTAGAAATATTAATTGACAGCAGTTACTAGAATGGAAAGGCATAAGGTGCATTCCCGCCAAGCATAAAATGTACTTCAGAGGAACTTCAACATTTCCAAGATACCCAGGACTTCTCAATCGAAGACCATGGCCATGCAGAAAAATTTCTCTCAGAGGCCAGCTTAATAAATGGAGGAAATTTTCTAATACTCCTCTATTAGCGTATAATGGAAACTATGGTCGTCTTGTCTGAGAAGATAAAAATCAGAAGATATATTGTTAACTTGGCCATTCTAAGTTTTCCCTTCAGGAGAGAAACATTTGTCGATGAAAGTCGGCATCCCAACTATCAGCATAGCGTCTCCCATGAATCACCAATACTGGAAAAAAAAGATAACCAATGGGAGAATGAACCAGATAATCGGGGACGATTTTTCCAATCAACTCTCATCAGCAGATCTTGAAGACCTTTCAGATAGAATGTATAGGTAAGGAAAAAAAAAACAGTGTACTCAATATAATTAGACTCTTTTAGAGATCTTGGAAGTTTTAGTCTTATAATTATAGTGTTGTAGTCACAAAGTCCATATTTCATTTACTATTTTGGACATTTAGCCTCATATGTTTTTAGACTTTTGACTCTTTAAGTTTTTGTATCTACGGAAGTTGTCTATAGATTGGCTTTGAAGACTCTCTCTATCATCCAAGCATCTACATGTCCACATCAAAAATTGACATCAAGATGCTCAGAAGAAAAAGACAAATAGCTAGTCGGCCTATCTTCACCATGCAGCAAAATTCACTCCAAAAACCGACAACAGTTATTGTAATTATTTGCTTTTGTCAGTGGTAAGGCCTCTCCTTCACTCATTACTTTAATAGAGCAGATGACCCCTATCCTGCTCCATTACAGAAAAGCTGTTAGAATCCTTACATGTGTTATGGTGTTAAATTTTTATTTTTATTTTTTTAGAATCAAGAGGGGAAGGATTGAATGATGTGTGATGGGGCCCAAAGAAATACCTAGCATCCTTATATTAACTCTTTATTGATTCCTTCTGTAGTTGGTGTCTAAGAGAATAAGAAGTGTGTCTGAAAATGTGTATATAATTGTAGTTTTACAAAGACTTTTTGGTCTTTATCTTTATTAGTTTGTAGACTTTGTTTGTAGACTTTTGTAAACATTTGGACTTATTGGTTCAATAGATTAGGTATAGGTTAGCTTTTTGGTTTTGTTTTTTCTTGAATAAGTATTGTATAAATTGGCATTCATGCCAACGGATGAAGCAATGTAAATTCTCTCCACTTTTCTTTGCAAAAATTCTCCAACTTCTTTACTCAAGTCCTTGTCCTTAAAAAAAAAAGGAAATTGCAAGTGTTAAAGTCTTTCAAGGTTTTCCTATATCTCAAAGTCTGTAACATAATCTTTGTAAGTATAATGTACATTAATATAAAGTGTGGGTAATCTCTCTTTTTCCTTAGATATTTCAAAAGGATAACTCTTCTGTTCTAAAATTTATTTTCTTTTTAGAACACTAAGTTTATGGAATGCTTGCTTGCTCATTAATATTACATGCTTTGAACCTTCATAGTATCTATTGTTTTCTATTTCATTACTGAGTGACCTTAGCTGAAGAGCCCGTGTGACCCGTAGTTAGGCATTGAGGGTAAATTTTAGGCAGAAAGGGAAAGGTAAGAAATAGAAAATAAAAATATACTATGTCAAACGAGCATATGCAAGAATTAGAAAATAAAATCAGATCCAATATTGAGCATATACAAGAATTAGAAGATCAAAAGCAAAGATATCAATTTTTGTTACCATTAGCCTCCGATAAATCTCTAGTACACTATAGTTTGAAAGTCACACAAAATAATGGATAGTTAGCAATAGAACAAGAAACCTTACAACAACTAATACGGCAGCTTAAGGATTTAATATTAGCATAACTATAGAATTAACCAGATAATTCTCAGCCTAACATCAAAATAGTGGTAAACCACTAACTCCTTCCCCCACCCCCCCCCCCCCCCCCCAAAAAAAAAAAAATTTGATATCAGAACAGTGTTCGGTTTTAGGACAGTTTAAGGTGGTTTATGCATCTTGCTTACGGAAATAGAATAGTTTTTATTATTGGAGGGTTTAGTTATAAGTTTCATATTATAGTAGCTATCAATCATTTTAAAGTAGGATTTAATTTTGTGTATGACAAAAGTAGAATACTTAGATTTAGAACTCAGTAATTACAACCATTGCCTTAATATAAATAAAAATAAATTTCATTGTAATTTTGAAGGTACTTTTACACATCAACTCCATAGCGAACATAATTCTCAGCTAAATAGTATTATACATCATCAGATTAATTTTGTAGAAAATATTAAAAATAACTTAGATAAAATCAATAATCTTTTTACTTTGTCTATACACCATCTTCATAATACTCGCAGTATAATTAAGGATCAAGATAATAAATAAATAAATAAATAAAAAATTACATTATATCCAAGATCGGTGTAGCTCAATTTTACAAAAACAAATAGATTTAAATTTAGAAAGATGTCCCACTAAGCTAGAAATAGAAACTCCAATTTCAGCTATAAATAATAGTAGTTCGAAACAAATAGAGTTAGAATTTAAACAACCAATTGAAAAAATTCATAATCAGATAAATCAAATAGCAAGACAAATAGAGCAGATCAACCAAATTCAAGATTATTTAAAACAAAAATTAGAAATTCTAGAACCACTAATAAGATCTAAATTTATGAGTTGTGATAAAAAGGCTAACAAAGATTACCTGGCCATTTTAAAACAAGCAGAAGACTTTCATAATAACCCAAAGGGAATTAGTAACTATCAAGGAATAAATCAGTTAGATAAAATATTTGTAAGACAAAATAATATAGAAATTTTATTTCTTATTCAGTTGTGTGAAAAATTTGAGGAATTATCAGAACAACTACGCAGTTTAGAAAATCATTTAGCTTCATTAGAAAGACTAGTACTTCAAAAGGAAAAGAAATAGAAGGACAAGCAAGTAAAGTGCAGTCTCGGATAAATGAGGAAGATATAGCTAAATATTTTGAAAAGCTTAAATTGCCATTAGGATTAGCAATAAGAAAACCTGCTGGTAGAACTTACAAAAAATAAAAATGTTTAAACAGTTAGCAAAAGGAAGTAGCAGTTAAAAGCGTAATGAGGATGAAGATGCTAAAGTAAAAGAATTTATAGATGTAGAACAACAAATAGAAAAATTTAAAAAGGAAAAACTAGAGTTAATTCTAGCTAAGTATGTATATAAGCTAGGAAAAATTCATAAAAAACAATATTTATTTAAACACTTTGGTGAACAAATGATTAGTGTAACGTAAGGAGATGAAAAAAAAAAAGAGCTAAATTTAATAAATAGAGAAAGTTATTATAGCGGTCCCGGGTTTACCCCTTGTTGTACAGTGATCCGGACGTGTGTCCGTGGATGTTGGTAGTTGAGTATTGTCTTGTTTACATCCTTTCTTGCTTTGTATTTGAGTTATAGGATGTGTTGGGCAGGTTTGTTACAGGTTGGTTGTATTTGGGAGCCAAGTGTTGCTGCCCAGAATTTTGGCTAGTCGCTCGAGCGAGGGTTTGGTCGCTCGAGCGAGGGTAGTTTTTGTGTCTGGTGGCTCGAGCCAGGATGGCTTCGCTCGAGCGACCGATTGCGTCTGACCCAGACCTGAAGGTTGCATTTTTTGGCTCGAGCGAGCTTTTCTTCGCTCGAGCGATCTGGTTCGTTCTTCGCTCGAGCGAGCGGTTCTTCGCTCGAGCGAGCGTCGTGTTGCAAATCGGAAGATTTGAACTGTTGGCTCGAGCGAACTTATCTTCGCTCGAGCGAGGCCAGTTTTTGTGTCTGGTCGCTCGAGCGACCTATTCTTCGCTCGAGCGAGCCTGTTTATATCAGCAACGCAGCACCGAATTAAACTTCACTTTTTCAACATTCTATCTTCTTCAAACCCTTGATTTGAGAGCTTCTCTCTCTACACTTGCACTCTCTCTAAGATTTGATCTACCTAGGGTGATTTCCTACCCTAAGGCCTTTGTTAAAAAGATAGAGGGTGACTTGGGCTTCGTTTTAATCGGAACAAATTTGGTTTTGGAGCAAGTTGGGTGTTGGCCATCATCTCCTTTGGAGCTCATCTTTTGAGGTAGGGATATCCTACTCCTCTTTATGAGTCTTGTCTTTAAATTTTAGCATTTTGATATGTTGGTAGTTGTTGTGTAATTTTGGGAAACTTTGGGCCATTGTGTAATTTTACAAAAGTTTGGGGTTTTGTCTATAATAAACCTAGAAGCATGTTTGGTATAGAAGCATGGAATTAATGTTGAAACATTAGTGAAATTAGAACCTAAGGGTTGTGATGTTAATTATGGAGAATGTCCTAATTACATTGATTAATTAATTTGGTTAATTAATTGTATTGATTTGTGATGTATATAATTGTTGTTTATATGCATTGTGTTGTGTTGGAGGAGATAGGGGATGTACTCCACGGTTTAGGGGAAGATAGGGGATGGACCTCTAAGCCGGATGTTGTTGGGAGGAGATAGGGGATGAACTCCGTAGATAGAGCGTGTATGCTTATCTAGAAATGTATTGACAGAGCGTATATGCTTGTCTTTGGAAGTATTGATATAACTGTTATGTTTATCATTGTTGAAGTGAAAAGTGTTGGCATGACTATTTGTTTCATGTGAGATGTTTGGCCAGGTTCTGAGCCAAGGTTTTGAAATGGCAAGAAAAAGGAATGGAAATGGAAACGAAAGGAAATATAGACTTAAGTGTCTTGGAATTGTGTTATGTTATGAAAGAATGTAAAAGTGTTGACCATCTATCAACTGTTAATCTTTTAGTCATTATTCATAACTGGTTTAGTATATTTCTACTGGGCTGTGGCTCACCCTATATGGGAATATCATTTTCAGGTACAGGTAGCATGCCACCTCCAAGGACTTAGCTTGGGAGGCTAGTGGCGGACGGACTTTTGGGTTGTCTTTCCTTTTGTTGTATTACATGTAAATTCAAGCCAAGGGCTTAATGTGTAAATGAGTTAGCACTCTACTTTCTTGTAACCAAGTGTTAATTTGGAAAGCTGTAAGCCCTTAGGGCATTTGCTTTTGTTGTTAACATGTAATACTTTTGTAATGAAACTCTAGAAATGGAAGGATGTGGATCTTTTATATTATCATAGCATGTCTTTATTGTTGGGATTAATGTTATTTTTTTGAGGGCGTTACAGTTATAATTATGCTGTAAATGAACATCTCAAAATGACCCACGTAAGATTAGTTGTGATAAGAGTTAAGGCTTTAACCAAAGAAAATTTAAGAGCTAAAGTCTTTATATGTTTTTATAATGATAGGTTTAATGATGTAGGACAGAGTATTTTGGGTAGCTATGAATTAGATATGAATTCGAAAGGAGGAATAGTTTATTTTACACTAGATTTCCTTTTACAACCTTAACCTTTCATAAAAATATAACAATAGGAATAAATAGTACAGGATATAAAATGAAAAATGGAGAAAAGAATTTATTAGTTTGCACAGCCACTACAACAAAATACACCTTTGGCGACCAAAATTGGTGACTAAAAAAAATTTAGTCGCCCAAAGTTGTGGAATTGGTGACCAAAATTTTTTTAGTCGACAAAAGTATAAAATTTAGCTACTAATTTTTTTTAGTTGGGATTATTGATTATTGGCGACTAAAAAAAAATTTAGTCACCAAAAATACTAGAATTGGTGACAAAAAAATATTTTAGTCGTCATATATTGAGTTTTGGCTACTAAAACCATTTAGTCGCTGAATGTAAAATAAAAAATTATTTTTTTATCTTTGGCGACCACACTTTTGGTCAACAAAAAAACATATTTTCAACGATAGAAAAAATATTTTGATCGTCGTATATTGAGTTTTGGCAACTAAAACCATTTAGTCACCAAATGCAAAATAAAAATTATCTTTTATCTTGCCAAAAACATATTTTCAGCAACAAAAAAATATTTTAGTCGCCGTATATTGAGTTTTGGCTACTAAATCCATTTAGTCGCCAAATGAAAAATAAAAAATTATTTTTTATTTTTGGCGACCAAAAGTTTGGTTACCAAAAACTTATTTTTAGCGACAAAAAATTTTTTTAGTCGCCAAAAAACTAAAATATTTGGAGAGAGACATTTCAAATTTTGGAGGAATTTATAAAATTAATTGGTGACTAAAAATATTTAGTTGCTAATGGTGTAATATATATATACTAGCGTATGCCCGTGCCTAAAGGCACGGTGTAAAATTTAATCCCAACACTATTTAAATTTATTATAAATTTAATCCCAACACGGATTAAATTTAAATTTAATCCCAACATTATTTAAATTTAACCCCAACACTATTGAAATTTAAATTTAATCCCAACACTATTTAAATTTAATCCCAACATTATTTAAATTTAAATTTATTCCCAACACTATTTAAATTTAATCCCAACACTATTTAACTTTTATTTTTTAATTTGATAAAATTAAATTTAATTCCAACACTATTTAATCCCAATACTATTTAAATTTATTATAAATTTAATCCCAACACTATTTAAATTTATTATAAATTTAATCCCAACACTATTAAATTTAATTCCAACACTATTTAAATTTAAATTTAATCCCAACACTATTTAAGTTTAAATTTAATCCCAACACTATTTAAATTTAAATTTATTCCCAACACTATTTAAATTTAATCCCAACACTATTTAACTTTAGATTTAATCCCAACACTATTTAAATTTAAATTTAATCCCAACACTGTTTGAATTTAATCCCAACACTATTTAAATTTAAATTTAAATTTAACCCCAACACTATTTAAATTTAAATTTAAATTTAATCCCAACACTATTTAAATATTTTTTAATCTCAACACTATTTAAATTTAATCCCGAGATGTAGATTCCTCTATAATGTTATTCATTTGGTAAAGAACAATCAACTGACTGCCAACACAATACAATCATTACAGTCACAAACATATTTATAAATAAAAAAAATTAAAAAATAAAAAGCATAGATCAGCTGGGAAGAGTCAAACACAACTGTCACCCCAATCCATTTTGATAGCAGCAGCAGCAGCAAGCCCTTGGAAAAGGAAGACACTCGTCTTCACAACAACAGTTGGGATGTGATAACCACAACACCAAAACCATGTTCCCAAAATATTTTCTGATAATAAATCTGCATCAAACACAACCAGAATAATAAATATGCATCAAACATCATCCAATTCCAATAAAGAACAATGTAAAAAAGATGCCTGGTGGAAATGTTAAAAAAGATTCCTGATGGAAATGTTAGTTTGGAGAATGTGTAAAAAGATTTGCAGCATTACCACATGATACCAAAAAAAAAAAAACAAACAAACAAACAAACATGCATCTCTAATAATAAAATAAAACTACGGAATTAAAGTCATAGTTCGTCTAAACTACCGCAATTAATGATATAATTTATCAAAAATAAAATAAAATATAATATAATAAAATGAAATGAAGTGACTAAGAAAAGGAAAATGTGTTTTTAGGAGTGCCTGAAGCATATGGGAGGAGCTTAGCAGAGATAGCTGAAACAAATCCATGTGGTCCTGCATGCAATGAATGTATCCAAGGAAAGTGCATTTGATATATAGGTCACTTGTGTCTAAGCAGCAGCAACACTGCTCATCAAAACTCAATTCCAATGGCTACAACAGAGGATGGTGCCTAGAAAAGGGCAGCTTGATTGGCTGTGACTAAGAAATATGATATACTAAACAGACCTTACAATATGAACGTTTCGAATAATTAAAAGTTGCTCCTCATAACTTGATTGGACTCTATTGCCTAAAGGGAATCATAGTTTCACCAATTTCATAGGCCAATGTAATTAATTGCATGCTTCCTACATATTAAGGAAATGAAAGTGCATACTTCTCTGCTGAAGCGCATTCAGTGAACTCACAGTCATATTATTTTGACCCTCCATCTCCAATTAGGATATTTTCATAACTCCTGCAGACAGGCAATGCTTGCTTTTTCTAAAGCAAAGCAAGGTACAACAGCCTAATGCACCTGGCAAAATCCACCATTTGATTTGGCACCATTCCCCCACCCCCCCCCCCCCCAAAAAAAAATTAACATTGATTAAAAAAAAGTTATAGAATTTTAGACTAAAAGTCAAGAGTTAAGCAGATAAACATGAGCAATAATTGTCTTCGCTTAGCCAAATTAATCATCTACCCAGAAACCTAATCAAACCAAACTAAGCCTTATGTTACAATCAATTGGGATTGGCTACGTGAATCCATTTCGTTTTTTCCATCCTGCACTATCAAGTTATAATTTAATTTACAACCCCAAGTGACCAATTCATCTTATTCAAATGATACATTGACACTGCATCATCAGAGCGACGATACTACAGCAAAGGACTCTAAAACTCATAAAATTAATCTCAACCCATTAGCGACTAACCAAAGAAGAATCCATATCAAATGTTATATTATAATACATTATATTATACTCATGATACATATATATATTATTAAAAAAAATTAGCATAATATAACTTTTTCTGATTTGCACACGCATCACGTATACCTCAGCCATTAGTAAATAATTTAAATTATCAAAATCATACTCTTAGTGGGTTTCAGAAGCCCTTCAAATTTTTTTAAATTCATATTTGAAACCCAAATAGTAGGGAATCAAACATCACATTTGATCAAGGCGTCATCAATGTCATGGCTGAAGAAAAAGATGTACAAAGACAAATGCCCATTAAATTGACTTTTAGGCCCATGACTTCTAATATAACTTCTGATTATCATACCAGAACACTGCAAGACAGCTGCAGTGCCAATGAAATAAGATTTCCTTGATGAAGAGCTACTGGTAAAATTTGTGCCCCAAAAAGGTTCCAGAACAATAAATTTCTGATTGCAGGTTGTTTTAGAAATCAGAAATTAAAGTCATTATAAATCACCACCTCATCATACCCTATAAGCATAGAATAACTTCTCACCTCTACAATTTGGGAGTGGTTTTGCTTTGTCATCAATATTTTCTTAGCACACAAACTTGACAACCACAAACCCAACAAAAGCAATGCATTAAAATGGTAAGTCTCAGGTATTGAAAAGGTGTGTTTGGTAGAGAGAAACTCAGACCCATTCAAACAACAGAGTGAGATTCAATTAAAAAATGGAACAACTTCTCAGACCCATTCAAACAAACACTTAATGGGTGTGAAGCCCTGGACTGAAAAATAAGATTGGAATAAGAGAAAGAGAAGCAATGTTTACTTTTCAACAGAGACCACATTTATTTATGATCGCAAGAACAATTGAAAAGTGATAAATTTTAATGTGTTAGTTGAAGCAGATCCATATCAGTAATTGAAGCAGATCCATATCAGTAATTGAAGCAGATCCACATCATATCAGTAGGTAGACTTTTGGATTGACAAAAGTCTATTGTTCAGAAAAATATGTTTAGAAATTGTTGAGTTGTAAATCCATATTTAAATATTAACAAAGATCACTAGAATTTCTGATTATAAAGGGTGAGAAGAACAGTTGTGATAGAGATTGCCATACCTGAGCGATTGAAGCACAGCTAGACGGAACCGAATCTGTGGTTGAAGGAGATCAATTCAAAGTAAAGTGAAGTAAAGCAGTTTCGGGAAGACGAAGAACAGGGAGCGAGAGAGAGAGATAAAGAGGGATGAAGGGGAGACGTGGGTAAATATACACATACCTGAGCGGTTGAGAAACAGAGGAAGTCGGAAACTCGAAGGCAAATCTGTGGTTGAAGGAGATCAATTCAAAGTAAAGTGAAGGAGAGGAGTTTCGAGAAAAAGAAGAACAGGGAGAGAGAGAGAGAGAGAGAGAGAGAGAGAGATAAAGAGGGATGGAGAGGAGACGTGATTTGGCTGGAGAGCATAGAGATAAAGATAGAAGGCTGGGGGAGACGTGGGTAAGCAGGATGCTTAATGTTTGGGCGGGAAGATATATATTTAGGATTGATATAAATTTAAGAGGGTTTATCTGAGTCGTTCATGTGAATATACAAATGAATCATGACCCTTCAAATGTCCTAGTAGGACAATTGTTTCTAATATATTTTCAAAAACCTTCTTGCTTTATTATATAGATATATATTTGGTTTCCAAACCACAAACCAGTGCCTCTCTCTCTCTCTCTCTCTCTCTTTCTCTCTCTCTCTCTCTCTCTCTCTCTCTCTCTTTTCAGCGTCCCTCTGCCTCTCCGCTGCTCCTCTCTCATCCTTCTCTCACCGTCGCTCCTCCTTGCGTTCGCCAGCAACCGGAGCACCGATTCACTGTGACTCTTTGCCTCTCCCTCTCTCTTACGTCTCTGTTCGTCTTTATTCACCTCTATTTCTCTTGTTTTGTGTCCATTAGCATTGGGTACAGGAGCATCACCTTCATCGCACACAGCACCACCGTCGCACCTCCGTCGATCCACGATTGACTTTACCCCACGTATGTCTCTATTTCACCCTCTCTCTGTCTCTGTCTCTGCCTCCCTCACTTCTTTCATTCATTCTTTCTTTATTTTCTTTTTCTACTCAAGAAATTGAGATCTTTTTTTAAGCTTCAATTCCATATCTTTTTTAGTCTATCATTCGAACCTATTGTTTGCTTGAAAAATATGCCTTCTGGAGCTCAAATCTATTGGTTTTACTACTATTAAAAAAGGAGAGGCTTGCTTGATTTCCAGTGAATTTATCATTGTGGACTGTTTACATTCAACCCTAGATTGGTTATAATTACTTGTATTCGGTGGCTTTGCATACAATTTGTCACTTCTGTGGTCGATTGCTAGTTTGTTTAGCTCAATCTTCTTTTTTCAATTGACAAGTTTGTAGATTTATAAGCTATTTATGTTGATGTAGAGTATCTATTTGATGGGTTGTCTCTATGAGTTTATGGTTGTGTAATCTTATGGTTGAGTTTATATTTTGATCCAATTCTGTGTGTCTATACAAAGGGTTATCGGGGGTACCAAACAAGATTTATAACTAAATTTATAATCTGAACTTGAATGCTTAATATTTTTGTTTTCTTCTGTGGTTTTAGTAATTGACTATTATGTGTTCGATTATTCCTCAGAGAATTGACTCTCTGCCCGATGGCCATTATCCAATACATTTGATGTTTATGGTTATTAAACTTACATACAAAGTAAGTTTATACAAAAATATGAATAGCATATATAATATGGATGCTAATATATGTGAGATGTGTTAAATTGGTTTTGGGATTTTATATTATTGGGAATACCAGGGACTCTATTTCCTAATCTATCTACTCAACTTTGCTTTGATCTTTAAAACAACTTTCTGTGCCTAAGATTTTATAATTTTTTTTATTTGATCATTAATTGCAATCGGTTGATTCTAACCAAATCTTACAGAGTATATTCCTTGTGGATTAAACAGTTTAATTCAACTGTAGGACCTGTCAGATGATAGAGTTATTTGTGTAGATCCACTGAAAATTTACTACCACATTCCCAGTGATAAGCCTCTCAACATCTAGTTATTATTAGTCCTCATTAATTTCTATTGTTTTACATTCAACATGGGCACTAGGAAGACCAAGTATTGCCTTTTTCATTTATTTACATCACTAATCAAAAAATTTCACCTCACATGTCCTAACTCCAAAGGTATTGACCAAGAATTCATTGCAGGGGAGAAAGAGATTGTGCAAGGGCGCTAATATGGATTTTTGTTGATTCTTTAATGCCTTGGTAAATTTTGTATGTCAAATGTTCATACCATATGCATGTTTAATTTTCTATGTCATTTTTGTAGCTCTTGGCCACTCTTAGTTCTCTTTGTTTAATGTATATAATTTCTGTTCTAATTACTTGCATTTTGTCAAATCTTAATTTTTAGAAACTACATAAAGATTGTGAATTTTTTTGTTTGATCTTTTCTTGTCAATATTGAGGAGTGTGTCGAGATGGAATAAACATGCAAGTTCATACCAATGTTTAATGTATAGTAGTTGGATTCACTGGTTTTAAATGAGTGTCAATCTAAAATTGATCTATTACCTAGGCTTTTGCTAATTTGCGTTGTAGTTCACCAATTTGATATTTGGTTTGTGGACTGGACCACTGAAGTCAAGTCCTAAGTCATCTATACTGTTACAGAATCATAGAAATGGATATTGATATTGTATATATATATTTACAAGTGTCACTCCAGGTTTAATAAGCACATGCAAGATCATATTTCTGATGTTAGTCTATTGACTAGAAGTGTATAACCATACAGACAAGTCTATTGCGAAGAACTTCTCATCAAACAAAAGTAGAAAGTGAAATAACAGAGAATCAGTGTTTTGGAGGTGTGGGGTTCCAAGATTCAGGGGGCAGTAGGCTAAAAGAGAACTAATATTCTTCTTTTAACTTCATAAAATTTTCCCAAATGATGTGTTAATTTACAGTTCACTTTTTTCTTAGATATATATGCCAACCAAACCACTAATAGTTATGTATATATATTTTCACCTCTCTCAGTCCCTCATTCTCGTCTGTGAGCTGCTAACGCAAGAGGAGTAAGAGTTTGAGACTAAAAGAGAGAGAGAGAGAGAGGGAGAGAGAGAGAGAGAGAGAGAGAGAGAGAGAGAGTAAGGAAGTAGAACTTGAAAGCTAGCCTCAAGGTAAATTACACACGCCTCTTCTCCTTTCCAATCCTGGTTACTCTTCTTAATCTACCTCCTAGCATGTCCTGTGTATGTATGAAATGTTGGTATGCTTGGAAATGGGGTGTAAGTTTAGGTGTTAGTATGAACAAGTGATGCTACCTTGTATTTTTTGCTGATTTCATGACTGCTGCAACTTTATCACTCTTGGAAAAATATCAAACTTACTTCTTTTTCAAAACTGAATGTAGGGGATAATCTTTGAGGTGTTTAGAGCATGTGACATTTTTGGTATCCCCTAATTAGACGTTTTTATAGTCTAAACAATTTTCTTAAACAATCTAGCCATGTGTTTCGAGAAAACAGTCCACTTCGCGTATTTTAAAATTAAAAAAAAAAATCTAGAAAAATCATCTTATAGGTTAGTCCTTATGTCAAAGCTTATCATTTTTAGTCCTCTTTCCAACAAAATTTATTTGAACAAAAGTTATTGGGTAGATTGAGAGAAATGCTCATTTTCCTAAAAGTGTGTCAAACCCAGACAAAATATGGTGTATGGACTATATATAAAAATTCTGGTTAGGTTATGCAAATTTTGAAATTGGGAATGAAAGTAAACTTATTATTCTATGTTTTTGTTAATTTTTAGAACCTAAAAAGGTCCAAAAGTATTTTTACTGACCCAATCCTTCGGCTCCTACTAATCTAACATCTGCTGAAAATGTGTTACTTTTTGTGTCAAGTGTTCCTGAGTGCTCAAAAGCATGCCAAATGTGGTTTACTTGCATTACCATGCTTGTATGTATTAATTTGTTATATTTCATCCCATATACTTGCCTCACATTCATGTGTATTATCACAGTTAGAAGTTGGTTTTGATGTTGAAATACCGGGTGAGCAAAATGGCATCTTGATATCTGAAGTTTTTTTTTTATTGTTGTCCTGCAAAGTTTTGGTGTTGTTCTAAAGATAATAGATGTCTTGAAGCTAAACAAATAAAATAGAAGTCTTCTAGGAATCCACATTTTGGTACTTGTGTTTTGGAATGGAAAACTTTCCCTCGAGAACACTAATTTTTTATTTTTTGTTTTGAACAGCTAAGAACACTAAATTTGGAAATCTTGATTTTTTTTTCTTATTATGTTTCTTTTATAAGACAAAACATCAAATGATGTTAGGAATAACATCCGCTCGACAAATTACAATGCATATATATATATTATAGCATAACTATCTATTCTAACGTTGCCAGAAAAGAATAAATAAGAATCTAAACTGTTTGATTGGTTCTCTCTTCTATTAATTTTCTTTAGGTGTTTAGATCTTCTATTTTCAGGTATCATTATATTTGGCCATGACGTAGCTGTGTTATGGCCTGAAATGTAGACTGTTGTGGGGAGCTATTTGTGACTGTTGCATCTAATGCTGCTGTCTACATTGCTAGAATTGTAAATCCTACTGGAGTTATGCAGTTGGTTGCTGCTGCTGTAGCTGGTGCAAATGGTTGCTAATATATTTTTTTTGTGTATGAAGGACATGTTTTGTATGGAATTATTATTTTAGGTTGGATTATATTTAGTTTGTATGAAATTTGACATTAAAAGTGATTCCTTTTTGGATGGTTGGAAGTGAAATGGATGAAAATTATGGAATGATTGATAATATATGTATTGTTTTATTTATATACATGGTACAGGTTGCACGGAATACATATAGATTGTGGACAAAATAATTAAAAAAAATAAAATCATATTTTTGGCGACTAAACAATTAGTAGACAAAAAGGAAGTAAATATTTTTAGCGACTAAATAGTTAGTAGCTAAAAATAAAAATAAAATGAAAAAAACTTTTTGGCTACTAAATATTTAGTAGCCATAAGAAAGAGCAGACTTTAGGCAACTAAGACTTTAGTAGCTAAAAATAAATAAAATGAAAAAAAAAAAAAAAAAAAACAAAAAGTTTAGTGACTGAAACTTTAGTTGCCAAAAACAAAATCAAACTTTGGGTGATTAAAATATTTAGTAGCTAAAAAAAATAAGATGAACAACAAACTTTTTGGCGACTGAAACTTTAGTCACTGTAAATAATTTTAGTTTTTGGCGACAAAATTTTTTAGTCACTGAAAATGCGATATTAACTTTTTTTTTTTTGAAAAGTTTTGGCGACTAAAAAATTAGTCAGCAATTGATGACTTTTGACGACTAAATTCTTTTTAGACACCAAAACATTTCTCGACAACTATTCAACGAATAATCTAGTGACCAAAAATTTTAGTCGCTAAAAAGTTTCGGCGACTAAAAGTTGACTTTTGGCAACTAAAAATTTAGTCGCCAAAAGTGACATTTGTTGTAGTGAGCGTTTTTAGGCTTAGCAGTCTTAGAAAACAATACCCATTATAGACTTACAAATGATCAAATAGTTAAGATATTAGGCACAAAAGGAATAGAGACACTACCAACTAAAAAATATAATTTAGAAGATAATGCAGCACTAGATTGGAATTTAGGAGATTTCCTAGAACAAAAGAGATTATTATATCAAAAAGCAGAAGGAAGTTATGTAGTAAGATTTACTCAATACACATATGTTGCACTAGAAAAATCCCAAGATGATGAATTTAATAATATAGATAGGGAAGAAAATCAAGATAATCATAATGACATAAATTGGCTTTATGTAATGACAAAAGAAAAAATAATATCACAAAATAAGATATATAATATCAATGAAATAGATTTGAAAAATTTTACTCTAAGTGATATGAATAAAATATTAGATACCAGATACTATGAATATATAAGTAGGGGAGATACCCATGATGAAGCAGTGTTATTTTTAGACCAAGAATTTCATACCAAATATGTAGATGATAGTTTAGAAGATAAAATATATCCTAGTAAAATAGTTAAAATACCAAAACAATCTAACTTAGAAGACACCTTTTATATGAACACTCCAACAACAGAAAGCACAGGAATTAGCAACCCACATCATACGGAAGAAGAACCAGTAGGACTAATGCAATATGAAATAGGAGAAAGGAGACCACTAACCAATACAAGATGTAGTAAAGCAGATCCTAATCAACAATATAAGTTTCATGGAAAGCGCAGATAACCAGATATGAACATATAATTACAATCAACCAAAGAACCTTTTAGACTTAGCTAAATTTGACCCACAAATATGACAAGAAGTGATAGAAAAATGGGAGAAAGATACAGTAAAGGCATGGATAAATAATCCCTTTGAAGAAAATGATATGTGAAAATATATGAAAATATATTTAGAAGATTTAGCTTTGAACATATATTTAACTTTAAAAAAAAAAATACGAGGAGAGTGTTGGTGGGAGTGGGGTGCAAACCACTGATGGTGATTTACAAAGAGAGGCTTAAACACGAATCAAACTGAAAATAAACTCACTGAAATTTATTCTGAAATTTCTGAAATTACACAGAGCACTCTCTTTTCTTTTCTTTTCTCCCACATACATGTTTCTTTCATAATACAATGGCTATTTATAGATAGCCTAGACAGCATAAAAACTACAATCATAAATGTGAATACAGCAAATGCAACTACGGCTGAGGCGTGAATCGCAGCTATTGTTGACAAACTTGTTCTGCAGCCTTCAGTTTTGGACAAGCTTCATTGTAGACTTCACATGCCTACTCTTAGGCCGGTGGAAAAAAAACAAGCTATAGGTGAAGCAAGATTACTTCACAACATCCCCCCTTAATCTTGATTCTCCCTGCTGCTTCATTCCAAGCATTAACTTCATTCTGTTGAACAGATCATTTTTCAATGGCTTCGTGAAAATATCTGCAAGCTGATCTTGGGATTTGCAAGGCAATAATTCCACCTCTTTATTTTTCACATGCTCTCGGATGAAATGATAGCGGGTATCAATATGCTTACTTCTTTCATGATAAACTGGGTTCTTTGCCAATGCAATTGCTGAGCGATTATCAACATAGATCTCAGTGGGTTTTTCTTGTGGAAATCCCAAATGCTTCAGCATGTTTCGTAACCATATTGCATGACACACAGCTGAGTTAGCTGCAACATACTCAGCTTCGCAAGTTGATAATGTCACAATGGCTTGCTTCTTGGATGACCATGTGAAGGCTGTATCTCCCATAAAGAAAGTAAACCCCGTAGTACTTTTCCGTTCATCCAAGTCACGTCCCCAGTCGCTATCTGAGTAGCCAACAAGACTGAAATTATCAGTTGGTTTATAGAATAAACCATTATCGGCTGTACCTTTGATGTAGCGAAGAATCCTCTTTGCTGCATAAAGGTGTGACTGATCCGGTGTTTCCATATATCTACTGATCAGTCCTACTCCATAGAGTATGTCTGGCCTGGTACAAGTAAGATAGCGAAGACTTCCAACTAGGCTCTTGAAATAAGTTGGATCCACATCACTTGTTTTCGTACCTTTTCTAAGCTCCACTCCACTGTCTACAGGAGTGTTCACTGGATTGCAATTTTCCATTCCATATCTCTTGAGAATTTCCTTTGCATAACCACTTTGGGAAATAAAAATTCCATCTTTTCTTTGTGTCACTTCAATGCCTAGAAAATGAGCCATCAATCCAATATCTGTCATTTCAAATTCTTGAACCATGCTTCTTTTAAAGTCTTTGAACATGGCTGGATTGTTTCCGGTGAAGATTAGATCATCAACATAAAGACAAGCAAGCAACATGCTTCCATCAGCTTCCTTCTTCAAATATAGTGCGTGCTCATATGGACATTTTTCAAAACCATTGTCATGAAAATACTGATCAATTCTAGTATTCCATGCACGCGGAGCTTGCTTCAATCCATAAAGTGCTTTCTTCAATTTGTACACTTTGTCTTCATGCCTATTCTGAACATACCCCGAAGGTTGTTCAATATAGATTTCTTCTTCGAGGAAACCATTAAGAAATGCAGATTTCACATCAAGTTGATAAATCTGCCACTTGTGCTGGGCAGCCAAAGAAATCATTAGCCTGATAGTCTCCAATCGGGCAACTGGAGCAAACACCTCTCCATAGTCAATTCCAGCTCTCTGCTTGTAACCTTTTGCTACTAACCTTGCCTTGTAGCGTTGTACTTCGCCTTGTGCATTCCTCTTTGTCTTGTATACCCATTTCACTCCAATGGGTTTGTGCCCCTCTGGTAAACTGGTAAGCTTCCATGTGTCATTTTTCTCAATGGCATGAATTTCTTCATCCATTGCTTTCTTCCATTTATCTTCTTGGATGGCTTCTGAGAAGGTAAGTGGGTCACTATCTGCGAGTAGGCAGAACAAATTCAGATCTGCTTCTGCTGTAGCTTCATATATTTCCTGCAAATTTCTCATTGGTCTTGGTTGTTTGAAAAAACTATCATCTGATGATGCTGATGCTGATGATGATGCAGCACTTCTGTGAGAAACTGGCGATCTAGGTGCAGGAATTCTATGTGGAGGAGTTTGTGGCTCATCTTGAACTTCTCTTGTGATTTCAACAGGAGCTTTTGATGTTTCATCTTCAAGAACAAGTTCTGTATCTTTGACAACTTCATCTTGATTCCAGTTCCAAGCTTCTTCTTCTTCAAATATCACATCTCGACTCATGATCACCTTTTTGGTAATGGGATTATACAACTTGTATCCCATTGTTCTATCTCCATATCCGACAAGGATACATTTTTCTCCCTTATCATCGAGCTTGGTTCTTCTTGCTTCTGGAATCTTGGTGTACGCAACACACCCAAATATTCTGAGATGGTTGACACTTGGCTTATGTGAACTCCAAGCTTCTTCTGGAGTCATAGAATGAAGGCTCCTGGTTGGACATTTGTTCAACAAATACACAGCACATGATACGGCTTCAGCCCAAAATTGCTTGGGCAGTCCCTTTCCTTTCAACATGCTTCTTGCCATATCTAAGATTGTGCGATTTTTCCTTTCAGCAACACCATTCAACTGTGGCGTATAGGATGGTGTTGTTTGATGCTTGATTCCCTGCTCTTTGCAATACTTCTCGAAAGCATCTGATGTATATTCTCCACCTTGATCTGATCGCAATGTCTTGATGTAGTAGCCGCTTTGTTTTTCCGCAAAAACTTTGAATTCTTTGAAGATGCTGAACACCTCCGACTTTCTTTTAAGAAAGTACACCCATGTCTTCCGGCTATAATCATCAATGAAGGTGAGAAAATATCTATTCTGTCCATTTGACATCGGCTTCAATGGACCACACACATCAGTGTGCACTAGCTCCAGCGGCTTTGTTGCTCTCCACTTTACTTCTTTGGCAAAGCTAGTTCTGTGATGCTTCCCAAGAATGCAGCTTTCACAAACTTCATTAGTATGAGCAATACGAGGGAGCCCTTTCACCATATTCTTGCTTGACAACAGCTTCAAGCTTCCAAAGTTGAGATGTCCAAACCTCAAATGCCATAGCCAGTCTTTGTCTTTGATGATGGCATTTAAACACTTTGCAGCATCATGTTGGATGTTTAATGCAAACATCCGATTCTTGGACATTCTCACCCGAGCGATCAAATTACCAGGATTGTCTTTGATGGTAAGATGACAATCTTTCATGCTGATGTCATATCCTTTCTCTAGGAGTTGTCCCATACTCAAAATATTGTTCTTCATGGCAGGAACATAATAAACATTGGAGATGTAATCATGATCTCCATTTTTGAGCTTGATCAGAATATTACCTCTTCCTTTCACTGGAGTCTTTGAAGAATCACCAAATGAGACTTGTGCTTGTACATTCTCGTCAAGCTCAACAAACAGCTCTCTTTTACCACACATGTGATTACTGGCTCCCGAATCTAGATACCAAACATTGTTTTGATTTTCAGTGTCTCCATGGTGGACAAACAGGACTGTAGGTCCAACTTTGTTCGTTTCCTCCTCGGCAAAATTTGCTTGCTCGCCGGCTTCTGTTGTTGCTCTACTTCGGCATTCATTGCTGTAATGCCCGAACTTGTGGCACTGGTAGCACTGAACATTACTTTTGTCAAATCCAGGTCGGTTGTTGTAACCACCTCCTCTACCTCTTGCTCTTCCTCTTGGAGCAAAGTGTGGTTGACTTCTTCCTCCTCTGACTGGACTTCGTCCGCCTTTTCCTCGAAAACCAGAACTTCGGTTATTATAACCACGACCTCTTCCTCGGCTTCTTTGTGATGTCCCCCCTTGCTCGTTTCTGTCATCTCTAAAAGACAGCTTTGATTGAAGAGCTTGCTCTAGAGAACTTGAGGAAGTCTTCTTGTTGATCCTTTGTTCATGAATCTCAAGTGTACCCATCAACTCATCGGTGGTCATGGCACTGAGATCCTTGGACTCTTCTATTGCTACAACCACGTGCTCGAACTTGGAACTGAGTGATCGAAGAATCTTCTCTATCACTTGAAGGGATTCCATCTTCTCTCCATATCTTCTCATCTGATTAACAATGGTCAATGTTCTGTTAAAGTACTCAGAAATTGACTCATTCTCATTCATGTGCAACATCTCGAATTCGCCACGTAACACCTGGAGTCGAACTCTGATTGTCTTCTCAATTCCACGGTGTGAATTGCGAAGAATACTCCATGCCTCTTTAGAGGTTGTTGCTGTTGAGATCTTCTCAAAACTTGATTCATCAATACCTTGATAGAGTAGATACAAGGCCTTTTTATCTTTCCTCCTTGAATCTTTTAATGCCGTCTTCTGAGCATCATTTAAAGTTCCTTCATCTGCGAGAGTAGCTGGCTCATCATATCCTCGATCCACTAACTCCCACAAATCTTGTGAGGCTAGTAGGACTTGCATTTGAATACTCCAATTTTCATAGTTCTCCTTGCTGAGTTTTGGAAACTGGGGCTGAAAGAAATTGTTTGTGTTGGCCATTGGTTGTCTTTAACAATTTGCAAATTTTCAGAATGGAATTTGCAAATTCTGACCGTACAGATGTGTCCGGAATATTCCAAATAGTTGGAAACCACTATTGGATCACCCGAAACAGACTCTGAATGACTCAGATCTGGCCAAAACAAGTTGAACAGCTCAGATCTGAGGCTGCAGCTTAGCCGCGGCACACTGGATTAATTTCCGTGCTGCTCAGTCAACGGCTTGGGTCAACGGCTTGGACCGGCTCCGGGTCAACAGCGGCTCGGCTCGGTCAAACGGCTCGGCTCGGCTCGGCGGCTCGGCTTCGCGCGCGGTCAACGGCTTGGTCAACGGCTCGGCGCGGCTGGCTGGCGGCTCACGGCTCGACTTCGATGACGTCAGCAGATGGCGTCGTTGATGACGTCAGCACCTGGATCCGGATATGGGTCGCGGGATCGGATCTCGGGTCAAACCCTGCTGTTCGGGCGAAGAAGACGCGTGGAATGCGTGTGCGCGTTGAGGCGCGTGAGAACGGCGTCAGGGAGGCGCGTGTAGTGCGTGCGGCGTCTGTGAGGCTCGGTTTTCGACGCGATTTTCACTTTTGTTCTTGTCTCGTCGAGAGCTTTAATTTGGTATGATCAAAAATAAATTTTGACAACTTTGATTTCTGGGCAACTTTCGAAATCACACTCTGTTCTTGGCAGTTTTGCAGAATTTCTGCAAATTGGAGCTGCCTTCGGGCTCTGATACCACTGTTGGTGGGAGTGGAGTGCAAACCACTGATGGTGATTTACAAAGAGAGGCTTAAACACGAATCAAACTGAAAATAAACTCACTGAAATTTATTTTGAAATTTCTGAAATTACACAGAGCACTCTCTTTTCTTTTCTTTTCTCCCACATACATGTTTCTTTCATAATACAATGGCTATTTATAGATAGCCTAGACAGCATAAAAACTACAATCATAAATGTGAATACAGCAAATGCAACTACGGCTGATGCGTGAATCGCAGCTATTGTTGACAAACTTGTTCTGTAGCCTTCAGTTTTGGACAAGCTTCATTGTAGACTTCACATGCCTACTCTTAGGCCGGTGGAAAAAAAACAAGCTATAGGTGAAGCAAGATTACTTCACAACAGAGAGGAGGAGAGGGGGAAGAAACAAATAGAAAGTGGGTTGATCATTTTTTAATTTGTTGATGGTGAGGTTGACTTTGATCAATCCATTCCTCCATTGGCTGATCATAGCTTTCACCTCTCGTCTACAACCAAAGACATAGGATTATATCAAAAATTAACCCAGAGACTTATTGAACTAAATAATTTGATATTTATATTTTAAATTTAGGTTAAATTTAGTCTTTTCATTCAAATTAAAAGTTATAGTCAACGATTTTAAGACACTTATCATTTTTTAATATGTACATATAGAAACAATCAACAAATTTTTATTTAAAAAAAAAACTAAATTAAGAAACCAAGTGTACAGATACTAAATTATTCAATTTAAAACTATAGTTTTGTTTTCTAAGAATGCTATGATTACAAGTTGGACAAGATAACTATCACACACATAAAAAATGCTCATTTATTTTATGGAATAAAAAATTTCATTTTATAGTTTGCACTATTACTTAAAATTAAATTAAATTTTGATTTTTCTAATAATATTAACTTTATATTTAAATTATTTGATTTTAATCAATTTTATCCTGTTGTCAATGTAATCAAACAAAAATTACTAACATGGCACAAAAACTTTATCTAAAATTTCATTTTACCCCTAAATAATTTCTAAAATATTAATTAGACTTTTGAATATATATAATAAAAAAATTAATTTAAATATCTTATAATAATTTTTTCCAAAAAAAATATGAAAAATAAACTTTTAATAATAAACTTATTGTTCCTTTGCGCTGTTAAAACACAAGTATTACTCATGTGGCCCACAATACAGGTGCAAAACAAAAAAATTATTAAATGGTTTAGGGTTGTCTATCAATTAAGCTTCTTGTCTCATGTTCTAACAAAACCTTAAATACAATGGTGGTGCCACGTTTTTGGTATCACCATTTAATTATTTCTTAACTTACTTCGTAGATACGTGATATCTAAAAAAATTTATTTCACATCATGTAATTTTATTGTGTACTGTTGATGATATTACATCAACAGTATCACCATTAAACTAAATTTTTACTCTTCGGCAACAATCTAAGAACTCCCCCCGAGAGAGAGGGAAATGAGGAAGCAAGTCTGAAAATGGGTTGTAGAGTCTAATTTGTTGGCAGCACTGCTACATGCACAAAATTGTGGTATACAAAACAGAAGCTTTCACATGATATGTGGGACACCCTCGTAAGAGTTTCAAATTTCTGCATGAATAATGTTTCTTATTTGTTAGAGAGGTCATAGCATAATTTGGTTATTCATTTTTTACGAATAAAAATTCAGTATCATGGTGATACCATGTCACTATTAATATGTGTTGTCACTAATAAATAGAAAACTTATATATGGAGAATTCAGTATCATGGTGATACCATGTCACCATTAATATGTGTTATCTATCACTAAGGCCTCGTTTGGGAACATGCTATTTTAGTAACTTTTTCACTAAAATATGAGGTAAAAAAATTAGTATGTTTGGGATGATTTTTTAGTTTTTTACCAAAAGATATGTAAAAAGTAAAGAAAAAAGAAAATTTTTGACTTTTTGATATAAGTTGTTAGCTTTTTGATTTTTTTAATAACTTTTTGACTTTTAAGTTAAAACAACCACTTGCCAAACGAGGCCCAATAAATAGTAAACTTATATATGGAGGATGCATCCCATTTTTAAAGAATAACTATCTTGCCATATAGGTAGTAAAATAAATGACAATATATTAATTATTAGATAGCGCTATCACTCTTGTATTGATTTTTATTTATTTATTTATTTATTTATTTTTTATTTTTTTTTTTGCTTTTCTAATTACAACATGTATCAATTACAAGTAGGCCTAATTTTTATTTTAATTTTTAAATATTAAACGTAAAACGTTTAGATTTGGATTTCATCACAATTGCCTGCCTTGTGCAAATTCATTTGAGTATTATTATCGTATATAAATTATATTGATAGTCTTTATATTTTGCTTTGTTCTCGTTTAGTAAATATTTTGGGGCTAAAAAAATATAAAAAAACAAAATAGATTATATAAATCAATAAGACAATGTCACATCCAAATCATAATTATTATATTTTTTTTTCATAAAAGTTAAAAAAAATCAAAAATAAAAATCAAACAAAATTAAAAAAATCTTAATACAAAAAAAAATTAACTACAATATAAAATGCCAAACGAAGCTTTCTTATGTCATCCTATGTGGTGCTAAATTAGAGCGCAATCTGTGATTCTTTCCTTGTCAGCGCGCCACGTCAACAGTCAAGGGAATGGATGGCTGAGTTGATCTATTATCAAACGACGTCGTTTTTCGTTTTGCGTTTTGATTTTTTTTGATTTTTTGATTTTTTTGTGTTGGGAGGGGGGGTCTGGTTCGTTTTTGAATCTGGGGTTGGAACCAAGGAAGGAAGAGGGGAGGGAAGCACAGACGAGTGGTTGAGACCCAAGGGTAGAGAAGACGACAGCGGCGTACACCGGCGATGGCAAAGCTCTCTTCAATCAAACTCCATCCACAAGCTCTCACCTTGGTAGGAAGGATTTGACAGCAACAGACAAGTGGGTGATTACGATGGTGATGAATCGATTTGGTGTGGTGCCTTTGGCTGGATGGGAGAGAAGGTAGGTTGGGTAGTCTGAAGGGTTAGTTTTGGCGTAAAATAAATAAACATGAGCAGAAGCAGAGAGTCGCCGGAGAAAGACCTAAAGTAGGACTCATTTTTCTCATAACGTCTCTTGTTTACTTGTTAATCTCTATCTGGGTTTGTCTTCTTTGATCCACTTTCACATACCCAGTCGAATTTTATCTTTCTCGGTATTCATCTAATTGACAAATTAGCACTTTGATTTCCCAATCTGGATAGTTATTTATTTTTATAATAAAAAATGGTAGTTTACTATTTCTGTTTTTTTGTTCTTTTTGGTTATGAATGATGAAGATCCATCAAACTAGTAGATTTAAGAGATATTTATGCTATTATTTGGTTTAAGTGTTTGGAAAACACATACTACTGTTTTTCTCAACCCAGAGTTCAATACTGTTTTTCCCTGTTTTCTCAACTCAAATCTGAAACTAGACAGAGAGACAAAAACAAAAAGCCCCAAAATGGCTGGTCCTTGCCTGTGCTTCCCTTTCCTCTTCCTTGGTTCCAAACCCAGATTCAATTTTGACAGGGAAGAGGGACGCGTGAAAGAAACTGAAAAAAAATAAAACAAATAAACAAAAAACCAAAATCAAAACGACGTCGTTTTAATAAAAGATCAGCCCACCATTAAGAACGACAGATTGCACTGCAATTTTGCACGTCGAGCGATCTTGATTCGTGATTTTAATCCATTCTAAAATATGGTAAGGATTATTCAAAAAAAAATTCCTTCACACACGCACATATATACATATATATATATAGTTTTTAAATTTATCCTATACACATTTGTTCTACTAAGACATTTGGACGGCTCAGATTTACTCAAATTATAAAACAACTGCTGAGATATATTTTTCGAAAAATATCCTACATATACATTTTTTATTTTTTCGCTTCTCCCTCTTACTTTTTCCTTTTCTCACCCATCCTTCTATGATTTCATGATCTCACCTCCCTCTCTCTTTTCTTTTTATTTTTTATTTTTTTTCATTTTTATTTTTTTCTATTTGTTTATTTTTTTTTATTTTCTCCTTTTTGTTCATTTATTTTTATTCATATTATATAGAAAAATCTGCGATTCCAAAATTAGGAATCAGATTTTACTATGTGCAGTGGAGATTATATTAATGAATTTTTTTAGTCCACAAATTAAATGAATTTGAACAATTAATTATTATTTTTAAATATATTAAATACTTAATAGACTTCGTAAATTTAGACCTCATATGAATCTTCAACATCTATATAATAAAGCATGATTGTTTTTGAATTTGTCCTATACACATTTGTTTTACTATGACATTTGGACGGCTCAAATCTATTCAAGTTATAAAACAACGGTTGACATATAATTTTCAAAAAATATCCTACATGTACATTTTCTACTTTTCTGCTTCTCTCTCTTACTTTTTTCTTTTCTCACACCCCTCCTTCCATGATCCCATGATCCCGCCTTCTTCTATTTTTTTTTCTTTTTTTTTTCTATTTTCTATCGTTTTTATTTTTCTCTCTATTTATTTATTTATTTTTATTTTCTTCTTTTTGTTCAATATATTTTACACATATTTCCATACAATATATGTATGTCCGTAATACACTAGAACATTATAGGCATACATACAATTTTCATATAACTATATAAGCAAAATCAGTATTGTATGTATGCCCGTAGAAATTGTATGTATGCTAGGCACATCTATCTATCTAGCTATATATTATATAAGTAAAAACGAGTTTTCGTGAAGAGTTTTGTGAGAACTCCAAAATTTTATAATAAATTTGTGATTTTATTAAATTAAAAAATAAATTTAAATAGTGTTAGGATTACAATTATATTCTAATCCTAATATTATTTACACTGTGTCTTCAAACACGGGCATATGCTAGTATATATATATATTTTAGGATTATATTCATTTTACCTCCATGTGGCATTAGCATATCACCCGTATTATGCACGGAATTAGATTTAAAAAAATTTATTTATGATTATGTCAAACATATATTTAAATTATTAGCATTAACTATACGTAATTTTGAAAGAAGATATTGACATTTCATAATTGAAGTAATAAAATAAAAATTTGCTACATTTGTTCGAAATTCATTGAATAAATAAAATATATTATAATTAAAATCTAAATTGTTGTGGGTCTTCTATCAGTATTTCTGCATTGTCAACATAATAGTTAGTATTATAATGGATAAACAATACATATATTATGTGTTTATAAAATGTTATAAAGTAAAAATGTTATACTTACATATTATATATAAATATATATAGAGTTAATTACGTAAAAGTCCTATCCATATATTTGGTGGTAGCTTAGGTCCTATCAAAAATTTTTTGAGGCAATAAGTCCCATTTAGAGATAAAAAGACGTTTTTGCCCTTTAACATAAACAACTGTATATAAAATTCCATTCACATTATTGTTAACAGATCAGTTATGGAAGTAGCTGAAAATTCGAATCGTGAACGATCTTGAAGGATTTATTGCTTTGGTTCGCTATTATACGTAATTGATTTCTCGATTTTGATTCGAATAGGAAAGGATTTTGAAGGATTTCTTAGTTTGGTTCGCATTTTGAGTTGAAATCTGTGGGAGTTTGTTATGTGCGATTTCGATTTGTAAATTGAAGAATTGATTTGCTGGATATTTGATCTTCGATTTGTTGATAGGTATGTATTGTTTCGATTTTGTATATTATGTTTTTGCTGGATATTTGATCTTCCATTCACGTTATGTTTTGTAAATTGAAGACATGTTTTGCTGGATGATTTCTCGGTTTGGTTATTTATTTTTATGAATTGGAAACGTGATTTGTGAAGTATTTGTATTGTTATGAAGTTTTTTGTTATGGTGTTTATTGTTATGAAGTATTTGTAAAAACTGAGAAAGTTCTTAGTATTGTTCTGGTTTGATTGATGCGATCTTTTTTTCTTGTTTAGATTGAAAGATGAGTGAAGGTTGTACAAGTGCGCCTATTTTTTTGTTGTGCAAGTATAATGGTTGCACATTTGTAATTAAGATTGATCAAAATGTTACATATGATCAGTTGGTTGCGAAGCTATGTTTGAAATGGGATAATTTGCAATCTGATAATATTTGTCTATCTTACTCATTGCCTGGACATCCTAATTGTATGTTGGACAACAATGAGGAGTTAGATTTGTTGTTGGCATTAGTTGTGCATTTTGATTCAAAGTATATTGATGTTGTTGTGCGAGTAAAAGACTCAACCATTGACTGTGGTTATCTGAACAACAGATTGGATTATGGAGAAAGAGAGTCAATGTTGGATCTTGAAGTTTGTGATATTGCATTGTCTCATGACAGCAGTAAGTCTGTGAACTTGTCAAACAGAGCATCTACATCTTCCAAAAGGAATTCGAGGTTGGAGGTTGAAGAAGAGGTTGATATGTTATCATCATTTTGTCGACACAAGGGAAAAGTACTATTGTCTGTTGGTTGGGCAGTTAGTATTACACATGTAAGACAGAAATTTGAAGGTGGAATTGTTGAATTTTGTAATGCATTGTCGAAATTTTCTATTGAGTATGGATTTGAGTTCATATTTGTTAAGAATGATAAAGTTCGTGTTACTGCACAATGTTTGTTTAGAGAGACAAAAGGTTGTATGTGGAATGTTCATGGTAGAGTGGAGAATGCTAATGGGTTCTTTTATATAAGGAAGTTGAACAGTGTCCACACATGTGGTGCTGAAGTACGCACGATGACTCATTCTCGTATGAGTTCTGATTTAGTTGCTGATTTGATTGTTGGAGGTGTTCGTGATAATCCATTGACACGTCTAGTTCATGTTGTTCGGGATTTTAAGTTGGGGTATGGGCTGAGAGTTAGTTGTCGTCAAGCTTGGTTGGGGGTAGAAAAAGCAAAAGGTGAGATTTTTAGAGACTACTTAATGTCATTTGACCAGTTAAGATGGTATGTGGATGTTGCAAAGAGTTGCAATCCAGGGAGTTACATTGAGTTTGAGTGTGATGATGATACTAAACGGTTTAAGAGATTATTTGTTTCTTTTCATGGTTCCATTAGTGGATTTGATTATTGTCGACTTCTCTTATTCCTTGATGGCACATTTTTGAAGGGAAGATTTAGAGGAAATTTACTTGTTGCTACAGGAAAAGATAGAAATCAAGGTACATAAGAAATTTGTTTTCTCTGTTCTGAAATTGAGAAAGTTCTCAGTTTAGAAATATGATTGAATGTTTTAAATTTTATATAATATTATTGTTGTATATGCATTTTTTATTTTTTCAGTTATTCATTTTAGTGTTTGATATTTTGAATGTTAGAGTGTTACCATTTTCTAAGAATAATATAATATTTTCATTTTTTCTATTTTGTACATGCAGGGTTCTTTCCTGTTTGTTTTGCAGTTGTTGGCTCAGATAATCAAGATAATTGGCGCTGGTTTTTGGAGCATTTGAGTAGAATTGTTTCACCAGAACGAAATGTTACATTTGTGTCAGATCGTAACCTTGGATTAGTTGAAGTGTTGCCAAAGGTTTTCCCAATGACTTTCCATGCTTATTGTTTATATCATTTGAAGATGAACTTGAGGCATCATTTGCGTGGTATGTTTCATGGATTAAAAGAAAAGTTGATCACTTTGTTTAGGAAATGTGCATATGCTCCAACTGAAGAAACATTTCATCAATGTTTGGTTGAGTTAAAGACTGAAGGTGGGTTAAGAGTTGAGAAGTTTTTAGATGACATACCATATGATCATTGGAGTAATGCATACTTTCGAGGGTAACGCTTTGGAGAGATGTGGTCAAATGTAGCTGAATCTTTCAATTCGTGGATATGAGAGGAACGCCACTTGCCTATCACACAGTTGATTGATAGTGTAAGAATTAAGTTGATGAGGAAAATGAGGAGGGAACTTGTTAATAAATGGAATGGTTTGATTTGCCCTAAAATGGAGTCCAAGTTGCATGATGGTTTTAATACTTCGAGGCCATGGATTGTTAGTTCATCTGAAAATGATGTCTATGAGGTGCATTCACATCCATCTGTTTCAGTTGACATTAGTAGACGAATATGTTCTTGTGGCGAGTGGCAGTTGAAAGGGTTTCCCGCACATGCAGTTGGCGCTATACAAAAGAGTGGACATGATTTGAGTTTATTTGTTGATCAATACTTCTATGTTCAAAGTTATCGAGAGTGCTATTCTTTTCCCATATATCCTGTTCCTTCAATTTGGAAACCAGATTGTAATGTTGATGGTGGTAGTGAAGTTGCTCTTCCTCCTTTGTCTAAGAAGCAACCAGGAAGGCCAAATAAGAAGAGGATTCGTTCAAATTGTGAGAAAGTGAGGCAAATTACTTGTAGTAGATGTGGGAAGGCTGGCAATCACAATAAGAAATCGTGTAAGGAGGCTTTGTGATTTTTTGTAGTTGCTTTGTGATTGTAAAAATTTCGTATTCATAAATTTCTTGAAGTAGCAGTTTGTGCTGTTGAGCGCTGAGTAATAATCTTCTATGTTTTTTAATAAAGTGACATTGAATTGAAAGTGAAAATATTCTTAGTTTCAGATTTTAATTTTGAAATTGTTTGTGATAATATTGTTTGGTTGGCTTTTGGAAATAAACTTGACTGTTGAATGTTTGTTTTGCAAATTGTGTGAATACTGTATAAAAGTGAACGTATTCTCAGTTTAAGTTTTTAGTTCAAAATAGCTGATTTTGTGATAATAGTGTGAGGCTCTTGTTATGAATTGGAACTAGTTATAAATGTGATGAATTGAATGAGTGTGAATTAATATTCTAAATAGATGTGGTCAATCCTTTATGTTTTGATTAAAGTAACAGTGGACTGTAAGTGAAAATATTCTTTGTTTCGAATTTTAATTTTTCATATTGTGATATTATTGTGAGGTAGCAAATAAATTGTTGTGATAATGTTGTTTGGTTGGCTTTCGGAAATAAACTTGACTATTGAATGTTTGTTTTGCAGATTATGTGAATACTGTATAAAAAGTGAACATATTCTCAGTTTAAGTTTTTAGTTCAAAACAGCTATTTTTGTGATAATAATGTGAGGCTCTTGTTATAAATTGGAACTAGTTATAAATGTGATGAATTAAATGAATGTGAATTAATATTCTAAATAGATGTGGTCAATGCTTTATGTTTTGATTAAAGTAACAGTGGACTGTAAGTGAAAATATTCTTTGTTTGGAATTTTAGTTTTTCAAATTGTCATAATATTGTGAGGCAGCAAATAAATTGTTGTGGTAATATTGTTGTTTGAAAATTGAGTGATCTGTATAAAACTGAAAATATCCTCAGTTTTAAAGTTTCTAAGTTTGAAAATAAGTGATTGAAACAACAGTAAAGTTTTGTGTCCACTATTTTCACATGTAATACTATTTTCGCTTTTGCCATGTAGTAGTGTGAGGAACAGGATAATAGAAATTGAGAATATGGACAAAAACATCAACAAAGCTCGGGTGCATATATCTTTGAGAGTATGACAAAATATTCCATTACACATCATAGAAATTGTAATATGTTTGTTAGGTAATTTGCTTGGAACTATTAACAAAAACATTAGTCATTGTATCAGAGTGTTACAAAAAAGAGTTCATTGAGTTACACATCAAAAAAGATTTCATTGAAGGTTGCAATCTTGACTCTACTTGACTTTGATTGATCTTTGTGGATCACTGAGGAACTCATGTACCATGTCTGCTCTGAGTCTTGTGGATGTGCCTGGTGGTAATGTGTTTGGAATTGGTTGATGCCTCATGTATTGTCTTATGATGTAGCAAACAATAATTCCACAGTCATTCCTGCAGATATCATTTTTGACACAGTTAGGGAAAAAAGAAATTTTTGTGAAAAAGATATTAAAATTTGTTAGTTAGAATAAATTAACATACGTCATTGCTTCTTGTTGAGGGCTGTCTTTGACTGATTCAATCTTGACATCAGGATTCCAGGCTTTTTCTGCTTGACAAGGTGTATCCTTCATGTATTGATGGATGATTTTTTGCTGTAAAAAATATCAACATAAAGTATGTAATGATTTACATCTGATTATTGTAATGCTACTCTGAAATTGTTCTTACCAGTTGATTTGCAACATTGTAGTGCTTGTCCTTTCCTTTTCTTGGTCTCAAAGAGTTGAAATGTTTCCAAGTCCCCAAGTGTTTGTCGATAACAAGTAATGTCCAATGATTGAAATTGTGGATGGGGATATGGATGTATCGACATGGGAGAGATTCTTGCAAAGTATTTTTCAAAATCTTTTTCCTTTGTTCTGAAGTTTTCTTCTTCAACATTGGCTGTTTTTTACAAAACATATGTGAATATTCACAGTAATGGTACGAACTCAATATTCATGTCGATTAACTACGATTAACATATGGATGTATCGACATATGTGAATATTCAAAGTAATGGTTCGATTTCAATATGTGAAAAGCAACAAAACATGATTAACTACGATTTGTTACTCAAATTGTTTTGAAATCTGAGTATCTTCCCAACAATGGCACCAAAATCAAAATTTGAGAACATTCACAAGAATGATAACAAACACAAAAAATCTACTTTGAAACCAAAATTGAATGGAAGATAAAGTATAGAATTGACACATACACATTGATTCCTTACCCAATATAGACTTGACAGTATGAAACAATTGCCATTGTGCTCTTCTCCATCACCAGAATTCTGTGCTTGTGGTTCTCTTTGAAGAATCTCAGCATATGCATCAATTGTCTATCAAATTGAAACACAAAAGTGATCTTAACAAATTAATAAGAAGTTTTTCAGTGTTAAAATATTATAAATATTATACGTACACAACTGGATATGTCTGTCCCTTTTACCAAGTTCTTGATGTCATTAATAAACACACAATTTTCATATCTTGCGCCAAACCATATACAAGCATTACAAAACAATAAAAAATATGTTAATAAGTAAGTCAGAATATTTTTAGAAAATAGAGCTATTTCTCAGTTTCATTTCATATATTTGTACTACATGAAAAATGGAAAGATTTATGTAAGATTATACCTTGATTCTGTTTGCTTTTCTTTCCAAGGAATTTGTAGTTTATATTTATCTTCAGGAGGTAGGAATTGAGCCACAGCATACTTGTTTGAAATTGTCTCATCTTTGTGTTCCTTCTCTGTCTCAACTTTAACTTTCTTGCCTCTATACTCATAATCTGACACCTCAGTAGTCTTCCTTGCTTTAGCTTTGATATTTTTAATCATGGAATTCTGTAGATTTGTTTGTCTTGATTCTGTCAAATCATCGGCTTTTATTACACAAACTTGTTGGGTTAAGTCATGGACTTCTTCCTCCAGTAACTGATTCTGGAACTGAGAATTTTGACAATCTTTCACATTTGTATTTGTCTCACAATGTTTTGTTGCAAAAGGCTGTTGCGTTATCTCATGGACCTCTTTCTAATGGAGCTCTTTGTCCACAATTTCAGAATTTTCATGGACCTCTTTCTGATAGAGCTCTTTGTCCACCACTTCAGAATTTTCATGGACCTCTTTCTGCAGCACTTGAGAATTTTCATCATTTATTGTATGACCTTCATTCTTTCCATTTGTCCCAGAATGTTTTACTGCACAAACTTCTTGGGTTATCTCGTGGACCTCTTTTTCAACCAATTGGTTATGCAATCGAGAATTTTCATCTTTCAATTGTTTTATTTGTGTTGTGAGTAGCCTGTTATCCTCTTCAAGTTTATTTATGTAGATGGTCTTCACTGTGTTGTCTAGTTGCAAGTTGTTGTTCTCAGTTTGAAGTTTCTCAAGTGTTTGTTGATGAATTTGTTCTTCTCCCTCAGGTGCATCATTGAGTATAATGTTGCAGAAGTCATTAAAGTCTTCATTTGCTGGCTTTTGTTCTTGGTGGCAGTCTTCACCATATTGACCATTTTCTTCTTCTTCTTCATCTTCTTCAGAATCTTCTTCTTCTTCTTCTTCTTCAGTATTTTCAGCATCTTGTTTTTGTTATTCTTGTTCTTGTACTTCTTGTTCTTCTTCTTCTTCAGCATCTTCAGCATTTTCAGCATCTTCTTTTTCTTCTTCTTCAGTGTCATCAAGTTCTTCATCACTTTCCTCATTCAATTGAGCAGTAGTTACCTGTAGGTCAACATACAATAGATATTAGTTTTTGAAATAATTGAAGTTTAGGAAACTAAAAAGTTTCTTAGTAATAATTCAGTGTATAAAAATAGGGATTTTTCCCAACTTGAATTGAAATTCAAATGAGATGAGGATGTGACATGTCTTGTTGTCAGCTGATGTAGTGATATGACTTTCATACGTTTATGTAATTTGGCAAGATTCCACTTGATCACCCTTGGGCATGCTTTGCTAAGTTCAGGGTGGATGATCAGTGTGTGCTCACAAAACCAATACTACAATGCAAATGTAAAGAATTTTTGTCATTTGAATAAGAAGTAATACTATCTGTTATTAACAACAAACTAATAGAATAGAGTAAAGATGTGACTTACTAAGAGAGCCATAACACATCCTGTGACTTTAGCTGGATTTTTGTGGTATTTTTCAATTGAAGACATCAGTGTGTTCCTTATTGCTTCAGCCCAATTGTATTTTCTCATTGAGTTTATGTCTTCCATGTAATTAAGAAATACCCAACCAACTGTTGTTCCTAATGTAGAGAAAAAAAGCTTCAAACAAGTATACATACACAGCATCCTTATCACATCTTCAGTGTCTTCTTTCTTCTTGCCTTTTAATGCTTTTTGCAACAAGTTGGTGATGGTTGTGCTCGATAGCGTTTCAGTTTGTATGTATTTTCTTGTCAGAAATGATGATCTGCTTTTATTTCCATAACCAAGATGTATCGGCTCATCTCCACAAGATATACCAAAGATGGACTTGATGTCTTCTGTTGTTAGCTTTACAGTTTCTAGTCCTAACTGGAAAGAACAACTGCTGCCTGGCTGGTATGTTTGAATTATTTTTAGTGAAATGTCATTTGTTGCATTCTTTACAATTCATCTTGTTTTTCAATATTGCATCAAACAATGCCCAAAATGGGGTTTTCTTCAAGGCATTAATATGCTCATTCCTGAGTTTGATGCGCTGTAATAGCTTCACTATTGCCACCATGTTTGATCTAAAAGTTTGTTCTTGTACTTTTTGTTCTTCTTCTTCAGCATCTTCTTGTTCTTTGTCTTCAGTATTTTCAGCATCTTCTTTTTGTTCTTCTTCAGTGTCATCAACTTCTTCATCACTTTCCTCACTAAATTGAGCAGTAGTTACCTATAGGTCAACATACAATAGATATTAGTTTTTGAAGTTTAGGAAACTAAAAAGTTTCTCAGTAATAATTCAATATATAAAAATAGGGATTTTTCCCAACTTGAATTGAAATTCAAATGAGATGAGGATGTGACCTGTCTTGTTGTTAGCTGATGTAGTGATATGACTTTCATACGTTTATGTAATTTGCTAAGATTCCACTTGATCACCCTTGGGCATGCTTCGCTAACTTCAGGGTGGATAATCAGTGTGTGCTCACACAACCAATACTACAAAGCAAATGTAAATAATTTTTTTCATTTGACTAAGAAATAATACTGTGTGTTATTAACAACAAATTAATAGAATAGAGTAAAGATGTACTTACTAAGAGAGCCATAACACATCCTATCACTTTTGCTAGATTTTTGTGTTCTTTTTCAATTGAAGACATCAGTGTGTTCCTTATTGCTTCTGCCCAATTGTATTTTCTCATTGAGTTTATGTCTTCCATGTAATTAAGAAATACCCATCCAACTGTTGTTCCTGATGTAGAGAAAAAAAGCTTCAAACAAGTATACATACACAGCATCCTTATCACATCTTCAGTGTCTTCTTTCTTCTTGCCTTTCAATGCTTTTTGCAACAAGTCTATGATGGTTGTGCTCGATAGCCTTTCAGTTTGTATGGATCTTCTTGTCAGAAATGATGATCTGCTTTTATTTCCATAACCAAGATGTATTGGTTCATCTCCACAAGATATACCGAAGATGGACTTGATGTCTTCTGTTGTTAGCTTTACAGTTTCTGGTCCTAACTGGAATGAACCACTGCTGCCTGGCTAGTATGTTTGAATTATTTTCAATGCAATGTCATCATATTTTCTGCATTGTTTATAATTCAGCCTGTTTTGCAATATTGCATCAAACAATGCCCAAAATGGGGTTTTTTTCAAGCCATTAATATGCCCATTCCTGAGTTTGATGTGCTGTAATAGCTTCACTACTGTCCCCATGTTTGATCTGAAAGTTAATCTCCATTCTCTACACTTTCCCTTTTGCTTTTTATCCGTTGAAGTTGATTTTGTATGCTTTCTTATCATTTTCTTTGCATTACTTTTTAGTCTTGGGGTTTTCATGAGTTGCTTTCCTATACGGAAAATCAACATAGACAAAATATAAATACTGAGAATGTTCCCTAAAAGAATCAATCCAATGTCATTCTCATGAAGTCTAAGTTTGATGACATTCATGGCTATAAAAACAAAAACAACATTGAAAGTTAAATTGAAAGCAAGAGAAGATTATTAATTAGGGTTTTTCACTCAAATTGATTCAGAATATGAGAACATTCACAACAATCGCAGCAAAAATCAACATTGAAATTTAAATTGGAAGCAAGAGAACATGATTAACTAGGGTTTTCAGTCTAATTGATTGAAAACTTGAGAAAATTGACAACAATCATGTCAAACTCAATATTGAAACCTAAATTGCAATAGAGAGAACGTGATTAAGTCCGGGTTTTCACTCAAATTGACTAAGAATCTGAGAACATTAACACAATCGAATGAAAATCAAAATTGAAACCTAAATTAAAGGCAATAGGATATGATTAACTAGGGTTTTTTATTCAAATTGATTCAGATTGAAACCCAAATTGAAACCAAGAGAATATGATTCACTAAGGTTTTTTTACTCAATTTTTCTAAGAATATGAGAACATTCACAGCAATCACAGCAAAATCAACAATGAAAGCTAAATTGAAACTAAGAGAATATGATTAACTAAGGTTTTTCACTGAAATTAATTGAAAATATGAGAACATTGACAACAATGGCACCACACTCAACATTGAAACTTAAATTTAAAGGAATGGGATATGATTAAGTAGGGTTTTTCACTCAAATTCATTCAGAATATGAGAACATTCACAGCAATAGCAGCAAAATCAATATTCAAACTTAGATTGGGGAGCAAGAGAACATGATTCACTAAGGTTTTTTACTCAAATCGTCTAAGAATCTGAGAACATTCATAGGAATCATACCAAAATCAACATTGAAAGCTAAATTTAAACCATAGAATAAGATTCACTAAGGTTTTTTACTTAGATTGTCTAAGAATTTGAGAACATTCACAGGAATCGTGCCAAAATGAACATTGAAAGCTAAATTGAAACCAGAGAATAAGTTTCACTAAGGTTTTTTACTCAAATTGTGTAAGAATCTGAGAACATTCACAGGAATCATACCAAAATCAACATTGAAAGCTAAATTGAAACCAAAGAATAAGATTCACTAAGGTTTTTTACTCAAATTGTCTAAGAATTTGAGAACATTCACAGGAATCATGCCAAAATCAACAATGAAAGCTAAATTGAATCCAATATAATATGATTAAGGTTTTTGACTAAAATTGATTGGAAATGTGAGAACATTGAGAGCAATGGTACCACACTCAACATTGAAACCTAAATTGAAAGGAATAGGATATGATTAAGTAGGGTTTTTCACATAATTTTAGTAAGAATCTGAGAACATTAACTGCAATGGTACCCAAATCAACATTGAATCCTAAATTGGAAGTAACAGAAGTTGATTAATTAGGGTTTTTCACTCATATTGAATATGAATCTGAAAACATTAACATCAATGGTACTAGAATCAACATTGAAACCTAAATTGAAAGTAAGAGAACATGATTAACTAGGATTTTTCACTCAAATTCACTAAGAATCTGAGAATATTAACAGTAATCGCACCAAAATCAACATTAAAACCTAAACAGAAAGCAAGGCAACATGATTAAGTAGGGTTTTTCACTCAAATTGGCTAAGAATCTGAGAATAATCACAGCAATCGCACCAGAATCAACAATGAAACCTAAACAGAAAGTAAGGCAACATGATTAACTAGGGTTTTTCACTCAAATGCACTAAGAATTTGAGAATATTCACAGCAATGGCACCAAAATCAATATTGAAACCTAAACAGAAAGTAAGGGAACGTGATTAACTAGGGTTTTTCACTCAAATTGACTAAGAATCTGAGAATATTCACAGCAATCGCACCAAAATCAACAATGAGACCTAAACAGAAAGCAAGGGAACATGATTAACTAGGGTTTTTCACTCAAATTCACTAAGAATCTGAGAATATTCACAGCAATCGCACCAAAATCAACAATGAAACCTAAACAGAAAGCAAGGCAACATGATTAAGTAGGGTTTTTCACTCAAATGCACTAAGAATCTGAGAATATTTACAACAATCACACCAAAATCAACAATGAAATCTAAACAGAAAGCAAGGGAACATGATTAACTAGGGTTTTTCACTCAAATGCACTAAGAATCTGAGAATATTCACAGTAATGGCACCAAAATCAACATTGAAACCTAAATAGATAGCAAGTGAACATGATTAACTAAGGTTTGTCACTCAAATTGACTAAGAATCTGAGAATATTCATAGCAATCGCACCAAAATCAACAATGAAACCTAAACAGAAAGCAAGGCAACATGATTAAGTAGGGTTTTTCACTGAAATTCATTAAGAATCTGAGAATATTCACAGCAATCACGCCAAAATCAACAATGATTAACTAGGGTTTTTCACTCAAATTCACTAAGAATCTGAGAATATTCACAACGATCGCACCAAAATCAACATTGAAACCTAAATAGATAGCAAGTGAACATGATTAACTAAGGTTTTTCACTCAAATTCACTAAGAATCTGAGAATATTCACAACAATTGCACCAAAATCAACAATGAAACCTAAACAGAAAGCAAGGCAACATGATTAACTAGGGTTTTTCACTCAAATTCCCTAAGAATCTGAGAATATTCACAGCAATGGCACCAAAATCAACAATGAAACCTAAACAGAAAGCAAGGCAACATGATTAACTAGGGTTTTTCACTCAAATTCACTAAGAATCTGAGAATATTCACAGCAATCGCACCAAAATCAACAATGAAACCTAAACAGAAAGCAAGGGAACATGATTAAGTAGGGTTTTTCACTCAAATTCACTAAGAATGTGAGAATATTCACAACAGTCGCACTAAAATCAACATTGAAACCTAAATAGAAAGCAAGAGAACATGATTTTTGTGGCATTACAATGAATGTTCTCAGATTCACAAACAAAAACAAAAACAAAAGTTTCGAACTTAACATTATAAAAAACAAAAGGTTCGAAAATGAAAGTTTCGAACTCAACATTCAAGCTGAAATGGAAATGAAAAACAAAAGTTTTGAAAATGAACGATTTTGCAAAAACTAGGGTTTAAGATACTTGAATCTTACTTGTTTTCACCATTTTTGGTTGTTCGAATGTTTGAATGTTTGATGATCTAGTTTGTTTTTGGGAAATCTGAGACGAGATTGATAAAGGAAGATGAGATTGATGAAGGAAGATGAAATGTGAGGCGAAATTGATAAAGGTAATAATGAAATCTGCGAGAGTGAGAAATGGTGGGATGAACTGTCAATGAAATCGTGAATCAGCGATTGTTGTTTTGTGTTTTGATTTAGTAAGGGTAGTTTCGTCATATTAATGGATTATGGGACTTACTGGTGAAAAGTTTTTGAACTAGGACTTAATGGACCATTATTTGCTAAAACGGGACTTACCTGTAAATCACCCATATATATATTACCTTCTAAAAGGTATAGACATTCCCCATATCAATCTATATTTAAAACAAATGTCGCGTACGGTACACAATTTAGTTGACGTAACATTATTGGTACAGGTATGATAAATGCATAAGTACAGTCTTGACATGACGCAATATAATCTTTAATCATTCTAACTCTATTATCCTATAAAATTTTAGAATTATAACATTGTGTTTGAAAATGTAAGAATAAGTTATTTATAATAAATTTTATAGTTTCCCATTTTTTATCTCATATTCTTCAAATATGATGGTTGACATCACAAGAAAAACTTTGTTTGTTTATCTTAAACAATGAGATTTATTGAACCAATACTTCTTTGACCACAATGTTAATATTGTATCTAATCAATAAAAAAATTAAAACTAAGCAAATAAATAAAAAAAACACTTGTTAAAAAGAAATATTGTACCTAATAAAAAATTGAAACACTTGTTAAGTTTGAATTATTATTGTACATAGCAATTATTTACCTAAAGAAAATGAGATCATCATGATCAGTCTGGTGTGCAATGAGTATTTTTTTTTTTGAGATAGTCGATTGATTTTGGTGGTAATTGTATCACGTTTTGTTAAGTTTTTGTTATTGGCAATCTCATTTGACAAAACACCTTTCAGTTGTAATTTTACTCGATATTTTATTTCAATAAGGTTATGAGTGTTTAGATACGAATTCAACCCAAATGGCGCCTTGTAGAGGAGTTTGTGATGTTAATTCTTTCATACTTACCACTTCACTGACTACGTCGGGGATCGAGCTGCTCGGTCAGCTCGTGGGGGTCCAAGGAGCAGTGCCCAGGCGGGGTCGAGGGGCAGCGCCCCCGAAGCAAAAAGTAAAATTACAGTCGAAATTGTTTGTCTGCTTGCAAAATTACAGTCGAAATGATGCAATCCTTTCAGAAATTTCACTCGCTTGCAAAAGTACTGGGAGTTGTATTTTTAAGCTCAAGCAGCCTTTCTTGCGCTCGAGTGTAGATCCTTGTTCTGAAACACGCGATTTAGTCAGACCGCTTGAGCGTCCATTCTTGTGCTCGAACGGAGATCGTGATTCTGTTTTCTATAAATCTGCAATTGATTCAATTTATAGGGTACGACTTCCAGATCTCCTTCTTGGATATTAGGGTTTTCATCTGGAGTTTCTTTACTTGTTTCGTTTGAGATCTATGAGAGTTTATATCATGAATTGAGTGGATTATATAAAAAAGGGTTGTTTTATTTATTTTCTATACAAAAGAGAACGTTGTTCTTCGGTGGATTCTAGGGAATTTGGGCCTGAAGTTTTGGTAGATTCCGGAGTGGCTCATCGTTGTGATTCGAAATCGACATTGTAGATTCAACGTTGAACAAGACAATTTTGAGGTGAAGACGGCGTTGGAAGAGATTGTTTTGTGGCTCTTGCCCGTAGTTTTTTAAATCACAGTTGGAGGTGTCCAATTGTGGTTTTTCCACGTAAAATCATTGTGTCGATTTGTCTTTTATTGTTTGATTGGGATTGTTATATTCTGCTTAAAATTGGTGACGTCCCCGAACGTCTCGGGAGGGAATCCCGTTTTGTTCATTTGGGCTCACTACAGTTCAGGACTCAAAGTCATGGTCCTGTATCTAATCTTGCAGAGTGCAATGCAAGACCGATGAATCATCAAAGAGTCCAAATCCGGCAAATCGTTTTTGAAAACAGATTTTTTTGAAAGAAGTGCCAAACATGGACTGCTTTTCCAGATACAGAGTCGCCACCTAAATATTTTATTTTGGGAAATTTAGGAAACCCTGACTCGTGCCTAAGGCCACGTGTCCGTCATCACCAAAGTTGCCTCGACTCGGGAACTTGGGTACAATTGGGGAAGGTCACTTCGTGAGCACCCCCGCTCGCCCGATCAAAGATCGGCCTCTACTAACCATGATATCAAGTTTTGAAAACATTGTGTGCTCTTATTCCGGTTATTAGCCTAGATTTACTATGTGATGCGCACAACATACAAGTATAGACTGGATCCCCTGAATTGGAACAAAACATTTCATATTTATTTTTGAAAGTGGTTTGCTACTCGCAAATAGGCTTAAAATGCGGATTTTGCTACCCTCAGGCGGGCTTAGAAAACATGGTTTTGCCACTATCTAGTGGGCTTAAAACTCACAGTGAATGAATTGTTCCAATCCAAATAACCCAACCTTCACCCACAGGCATTCAGGTAGTTATATCACATAAGCACATAGCCTCATAGCAAGCATGCTATCATGGCAGTCACTCACACGCATGCAAGGATGCTAAAGCATAAAACTTACCGAGTACTCCAAGCCAAAACAGAAGCTATGTTAGAAATCCATGCATGATCCTAACTATACAGAAATGCCTAATGCAACACATGCAAAATGCAACTAAGATAGGCGCGGCTATTCTAAACATGGCATATGAAATGCTACAGCTAACATGTATTCAACTCGGAATTGAAATACAATGCGGTGAGTATGATGCGCCGAGCCCGGTGCATGCAAAACAGATGAATGAATGCAAACATGCTATCATACTGTATGCTAATTGAAACATGCCCTAATCTAACCATCATAAGCTGGTAAATAAAAGGGAGAAAGACGTGGGGTTGGAAGACATACATCATACGCATGCACACTTATTACAACATTGCCCTCGCTCGAAGGGTCCGAATAAATAATATACAGTCCAAATAAATAGTACAGTCCAAATAAATACAAAACCCTAATTAATTAACAAATTTAACTAGGAAAGCAGTAAACTAGCACGCAAATCTATGGACCGCCTCAGCTCTGTTCCGAATGATGAATGATGCGTGTTTAAGTTGCCTTGCGCGGAAATCCATTGCGATGACCCAATTAGTCTCTGTTTACAATTAAGTTCGGAATATTGCACGACGTTCCAAAAGACTGTCGGTTTCTGATTTGCTACAACAGAGAGCAAGAAAGGGGCATGGCAATGTATTTTCACATATGTACGCTTGCCTCGATCCTCATGCCATCAATCACGCATCTCGATGCATGATGGCCGAGGAGTTGAATTGCACGACTTAATATGAAATGAATGCACATGAAAACATAACAAGGCCTAGACTCCATCATGAATAATCCGGAGTGTCGGCGACCGGGAATTGAGACACGTTCCGTCACTCGGAGTACGAAACATCCCTCGTTTCCCGTGCTCGGGCTAACTCCTATCCCAAACACAATGCAATATGCATGACATGCATGAATGCAATCCTAACATGCACCCCAGCATACGCAATGCTATGAAATGGCATACACAATGCTCGATGTAACATGGCATACACAATGCTCTAACATACAACCTAGCATACATAATGCTATAGACTAAGATGGCATACACAATGCAATATGGGCTTACACCAATATGAGTGGACCTCAGCCACACTCACATCAGTGGCCATAAGATGAAAATGAGACTACCGAAATGCGTGCACACATGCACGCAAACCGAGGACCGAACCTAAGGCACAACATGCAACTCTAACAAGGCATGGCAAGGATGAAGCATGGCATTCAAACATGTAAATTCCAGCACTGAAACATGATGCTAAAAGGTCCCGAAACATGGAAACATGGCACCCGATGCATGAGATGAGCCCCGAAACTCAAAACTAGGCACATGTATTGACTTATAGCTATACAAAGCATGCATTATTTGACTATAAAGCACCAAGACAGAGCCAAGATAGTCCCAAAATATGAACATTTCTAGTTCAAAGAATGACCAAAAGATGCTAGCATGATGGACTAAAATAGCATGCAACTTTGACTAGCAAACATGGTTTACATGGCATGTATATGAAGCGTATGAGAACTCATCAAACCAACAAAAATTAGTGAATAAAACATGCCAAAATATGCCTAAATAATCACTGAAATGCAGCCAATGCATGCCAAAATGATGAGCTTCTTTAGAGGGCCATACAAGGGGTTATTAAGCACATACAAGATAGACACTTAGCAAGACTAAACCAACTCTGGAAATGGGTTATGACAGCCCTAAAACCCACCAAATAGGCCCTGGAATCAATCTCGGAAACATGCAAAGAAAGGCCTCTTTGAAAGGCCTTGAATGAGATTTCTCTACACATGCATCATAGACATAAAATATAGCCGAAAGGGCCTCGGACAGAGCCAAGGCAGACATCAAAACCCTTAGAATGAGGCCTGGAAAGTGACTTCAAAGCATGAAAAAATAGGGTCCCTTTGGAAGGCCAAAAGGATCACCAAACACGACAAGGAGATACGGGGTCACCCCCCCTCTGATTTTGGCCTTCAAGAATACACCTAAGCCACTGAAAATCCATTGGATTTCAGTGGCTAAGAGGCCAAGCCATGGCCAATGCAAGAGCTCTAATGCACAGCCCTAATCATGAAGAGATGAAGCATGCATAGGGGGAAGATGACCCCAAACAGAAATGGGACCTTAACCAAACTTGAAGAGGATATCAAAACAAGACTTTGTCCAGTATATAGAAAATCTCTAAAATGTTCACAATTATGGCTAAAATATGATGCAAAAAATAGCCCTAAAGGAGAGATAGAGGGTAAGGGGAAGTAGATGGCCTCAAACAGAAAAGATCCCTTCAACAAAGTTGAAGAGAGGCTCAAAATAAGACACTTTACAGTTTAGGTCGAAGTCCAGAAATGCTCACAAATAAGGATAATATACCATGCAAAATAAGCCCAAAAAGAGAGATAAAGCACAAACGGGGAGTAGATGACTTTAAACAGCAAAGTTTTCTTAAACAAAGTTGAAGGGGAGCTTAAAATAAGATCTTTTCCAGTTTGTCTCGGAGCCCAAAAATGTAAGCAAAAGGAACTAAGATATAGAGCAAAATTATGCAAAAATGGGGAAAATAGAAGCTTACCCTTGTAGAGCCGAACTCCAGCACCTTTTGGACCAAGTTGGTGAGCTTTCAACCTCTGCAAATGACCTCCAAGGGGGTTGGAATGGATGATGGAGGTGGTAGGCTATGGGGTGTAGGGTAAAATGGCCAAGAAAATGGGTGTTTGGAGGCTTGAAGTATAGATATAGGGGTGTATGTATATCTCAGCTGGTTTATTTTTTTTTCTAACCCTTGCAACATGAGGTGGGGTGTTGGCTGTATAGAGGGAGAGAAGTGAGGCTTCTTGGAGAAGCCAAGAGAGAGGCTGAAAGCTTCTCAAGGAAGCTTGACCAAAGGGGTCAAGCTTCTTGAGGAAGCTAAACCAAAAGGGTCAAACTTCCTCAAGAAGCTTGACCGAAAGGGCCAATTCCTTTTTGAAGCCAAGCAAAGGGGGGCAAAACCAACTTAAAAGGACCAAAAGTAAGGACAAACCCTCGGATAGTGGGTCAAGTGGAAAGTAGCTGGCACAGCTGGAACATACTCAGGAGGGCAAACATGGCCGGCCAGGTTCAAAAGGCCAAGGTGGCCGGCCGGCCACCTCCCCTGGTCGGCCGACCAGGGGTCAAAAGGGTCAAGCACAATTATTGGTCGGCCTACTCAGAAAGGTGGCCTCCCAGATGAGTGCAACACAGCTATATGGTCAAAAACCAGAAAAAGTGACCCAGGAGAGAGAAAAACCAGCTTTTTTAGAGGGGTTCAAAAGGGCCAGAGACAATTACTGGTCGGCCTACCCATATTGGTGGCCTCCCAGGTGTGTACAACACAATGGGTGGTGGAAAGTCAAAAAAAGTGGCCCGGTAATGGGAAAAACCAGCTTTCTAGTAAGAAAAACGGGCGACGAAGAGCAATGAAGAGAAAAGTTGGTTTTTCAGAAAAAGTTCTGGTCTCCCACCCTCCTACAACCTTTCTAACAATGAAAATAAGGTCTTTGCCAAAAATGGACCAAGACGGATGCAAAACGAAGGTTCGGGAGCCAAAACGCGCAGTTCGGGGCCCCGAAAACAGGCTGTTAGGCACCGGAGGTGGCGTTTGACCACGAAGTTGGTCTCTCGGGCCACAGTGTCCCTCAAAAGGGAGGAAACAAGGTGTGTGCCAAAAACCGGAGCAAACGGAGGTGGTTAAGCGGTCCCGAACCGAGGCACACGGCCGACGACTCCGAAAAATCGAAAACCGGGCTCCAAACGGGAAAAATGGCCTACGACCACAAAACGTAGCCTACGGCCACTGAGAGATGGTCTACGAGACCTCTCCCTCCCTTCGGGAAGAGAAAACGGAGAAAATGGGACCTGGTTCGCAAATCGAGGCAAAGTACAAAAAAGTTCGGAGGCAAGGCTCGCAGTCGAGATTCTGAAACCCTAGAACAAGCACAATATGCAACATCACCGAGTGCTCAATTGGTGACGTCTAAGTCTTAAGGTCGGTCAAAAATGGGGTGTCTACAGTTGCCCCTCTTTGACAGAACTCGGAAGTCATACGTGACGGGAGTGAATGTCAAAGCCCAGAGACGACCCATTTTTGACAAGACCGAAGACTTAGACAAACAGGCAAGATAAACAAAGATGTGCCCGCAGGCAGGGGGCAATATGCAAAACGATATGCACAAAGCCGAATATAACTCATGATCATGCAAAGCAGCAAGCTGTAATGAAGCAAATATTCACAATAGATGTAACAGTTTTAAGCAAGAATGCGAAGCAACAACTACATTTCATGCAGTTTAAGAATGCGGAGAATTATTCAATTCTCGCCACGTCTCACACGGAGAAGATAATACTTGTCCGGCTCGTCTGGTCGTGCCAGCCTCAAATGAACCGTACATACAATATCGTGCCTCATGCTACTGGGGGTCTTTCGCTTCTTCTTAGTTGAACTGCAGGTACTACCTTTCTTCCTGACTATGGTTGCAGCTTTTCCTATTCTCCAACAGGGTGACAGACTAGGTTGGTTCAGTATCCAGGATTGAGATGCATACACATGCTATCTCAATCTATGGGGCTGCCATACAGATTTCAAGCTGAGGATATTCCCCTGGGTATTTAAACCAGACTTTAGTCTCGGAAATCCCGAACCTTTGTGTTCTAGGCATGAGCCATTTGAACTCTAGTTTCCACCGTCTCAGTTGGTCTCCTAGGAACTCATTGAAAACACAGGCAGGTGGCTATACCAGACCGCCGGAAGTCGTTTGGGCACGACAAACGCCAAAGGAATTGCACCTTTAGAGGATTTTTAAGGTCTCCTAGACCAGAGAGTGCACAAGACAGCGTGATGCAGAAGGAATGCACAAAAAAAATGCTATACAGGTGCACAAGACAATGCGATGCAGGGTGGATGCACAAGACAGTGCGATGCAAGTGTGTGCACAAGACAGTGCTAAGACAAAGGATGCACAAGACAGCGCGAGTGATAATGCATGCACCATGCAAGTAAGGTGCACAAAATAGTGCGAATGAGGTGTGCAAGATAGCGCAATGCGCAAAATAGCGCGAAATGAAATGTATGCAAAATGCATGAGATGCACAAAACAGTGCGAATGAGGTGCGCAAGTTAGCGCGATAGAATGTATGCACAATGTAAGACTTGGCACACGGCTTACGACATAGCATTCCATTCATTTGGCACACAGCTCACAACACAACACAACACTTTGTTTGTTTGGCACGCGGCTCACAACACAATATTTTGTTTATTCGGCACGCAGCTAGAAACACAGCACTCTGTTTATCTGGGCACACAGCTCTTTTGGGCACACAGCTCATTCAGGCACACGGCTCATTTCGGCCACGCAGCTCACTTTGGGCACACAGCTCATTTTGGGCACACAGCTCATCTTGGGGGCACACAGCTCATTTTTCGGGGGCACACAGTTCATTTCAAGCGCATAGCTCATTTCGGGCACACAGCTCATTTCGGGCACACAGCTCGTTTTTCGGGCACACATCTCATTTTGGGCACACAGCTCGTTTTCCGGGCACACAGCTCGTTCTCCGGGCACACAGCTCGTTCTTTGGGCACACAGCTCGTTTTCCTGGCACACAGCTCGTTTTCCTGGCACACAGCTCGTTTTTGGGGCACACAGCTCGTTTTTCGGGCACACAGCTCGTTCTTTGGGCACACTGCTCGTTTTTCGGGCACACAGCTTGTTTTTTGGGCACACAGCTCGTTTTCCGGGCACACAGCTCGTTCTTTGGGCACACAGCTCGTTTTTTGGGCACACAGCTCATTCTTCGGGCACACAGCTCGTTCTTTGGGCACACAGCTTGTTTTTCGAGCACACAACTTGTTTTTCGGGCACATAGCTCGTTTTCCGGGCACACAGCTCGTCCTTTGGGCACACAGCTCGTTTTCCGGGCACACAGCTCGTTCTTTGGGCACACAGCTCGTTCTTTGGGCACACAGCTCATCTTGGGGGCACACAGCTCATTGTTCGGGCACACAGCTCGTTTTTCGGGCACACAGCTTGTTCTTCGGGCACACAGCTCGTTTTTGGGGCACACAGCTCATCTTGAGGACACACAGCTCGTTTTTCGGGCACACAGCTCGTTTTCCGGGCACACAGCTCGTTCTTTGGGCACACAGATCATAACACTGCTCAATCTGAACACTCAGTCCATAACACAGCATTTGGTTTGCATTTTGAACACACAGCTCAAGCACTTGAATTTCTGAGCACGCAGCTCAAACTTTTGGCGTGAACATGCAGCCCACATTTTTGAAATCTGAACACACAGCTCAAACTTTTGTCGCGCACACGCAGCCCACCTTTTCTTGAAATCCGAACACACAGCTCAAACTCTTGCGGTGAACACGCGGCCCACATTTTCTTGAAATCTGAACACACAGCTCAAACTTGTTGTCGTGAACACGCAGCCCACAGTTTTTGAAAGTTGAACACACAGCTCAAACTTTTGAATTTCTGAACACGCAGCCCATTTTTTTGATTGTGAACACGTAGCACACACTTGTTGAAAGTTGAACACACAGCCCAAACTTTTGAATTTTTGAACACGCAGCCCATCTTCGAATGTGAACACACAGTACAGATTTGTTGAAAGTCGAATACGCAGCCCAAACTTTTGAATTTCTGAACACGCAGCCCATTTTTGATTGTCGAACACGCAGCACACACTTGTTGAAAGTTGAACACGCAGTCCAAACTTTTGAACTTCTGAACATGCAGCCCATTTTTGATTGTGAGCACGCATCACACATTTGTTGAAAGTTAAACACGCAGCCCAAACTTTTGAATTTCTGAACACGCAGCCCACAGTTTTTGAAAGTTGAACACATAACCCAAACTCTTGAGGGTGAACACGCAGCCCACAGTTTTTGGAAGTTGAACACACAGGCCAAACTCTTGATGGTGAACACACAGCCCACAGTTTTTAAAAGTTCAGCACACAGCCTAAACTCTTGATGGTGAACACGCAGCCCATAGTTTTTGAAAGTTGAACACACAGCCCAAACTCTTGATGGTGAACACACAACCCACAGTTTTTTGAAAGTTCAGCACACAGCCCAAACTCTTGAGGTGAACGCACAGCCCACTGTTTTCATTTGCACGCAACGCATATTGAACACACAGTTCTTAAATTTCACTTTTGAACTCACAACTCATTCGTAGCTTATACACTTTAATTCTGAACACGCAGCTCATACATTTTCATTTGCACGCAGCTCATTCTTTATTTTGAACACGCAGCTCACAAATTTTCATTTCTGAACACGCAGCTCATTCACTTCATTTTGAACACGCAGCTCACACATTTCAATTCTGAACACGCAGCTCATACATTTTCAATTTTGAACACGCAGCTCATAACATTTTCAATTTTTTGAACATGCAGCTCGTAACATTTTCATTCGCACACAGCTCATTCTTAATTCTAAACACGCAGCTCATAAATTTTCATTTGCACGTAGCTTATTCTTCATTCTGAACTCACAGCTCATAAATTTTCATTTCTGAACACACAACTCATTTACTTCACTTTGAACATGCAGCTCACACATTCCACTTTGAACACGCAGTTTGCACATTTCAAATTTTGAACACGCAGCTCATGACATAAAACTGCTCGATCTAAACACGCGGCTCATAACACAGTATTCTTTTAATTTTTAACACACAGCTTATTCTGAACATACAGGATGCGATGACGGGACTTGCAGAAGTTGAAACAAACTCAGATGCCCAACATTTTTCTTTTTTCTTTTGCTTCAAAGTCTGGAACCTATATAACTTCAGATAGGTCCTGGTTTTACTATTCCCACATGACCTGGGTTGAACCCTGCGGTTTTTGAAAGAACAAAATCTTGTTTTGCACAAATGTGGGGAACGGCACGGCACTCTGAGCACAAAATGATTTTTTGAAATTGGGAGTGAGAATAAGTTCTCAACTGGGTATTGAGCCTACCACTGAACACAACACACCACGACTCAACAACAAAGAGAAAGACAAGGTAAGACAGCCTAAACACATCTATAGACACCCGAAACGACTCAAAATAAGAATTGAGGCAAACAAAACGACTGACACGACACACAGACGTGTTCCAATGGCAAGAGACCTCTCAGTGTACGAGGAGCCAGTTTCTTCGGGTATTATTCCCTACCCTTTCTTATTTGTGATTCTCACATCACTCGGCCCTCAAGCCGGTTTTTTTTCCCTCAAAACCCGTTCCTCGCTTTTCCTCTCAGCGCACATCGCTCTATTCTTTAATCTCTCATTTTTTCATCCCTCCCCAGGGTGGTTGATGGATAAATAGGAAGTTGCGGGCTCTTGCCTCTAGCATTCTGCTAGATTCTCTTCTTCTGCTCACAACAGTGAACTTTCCTGTAGAGGGGTTGCGCGACAACTGGGTGTGTAGCAAATCTGCAGCAGACATCGGGTGACGATGTTCTGCTGGGGAGTTTGGATATGATCAAATGTGTCCAAACAAAGGAGTGGAATATCTTGATCCATTCCCGTTTGTGCTTCGCACTTGGCTTGATACCTCGTTGCTTGGAGGATGTGAGAGCTTTCTGCCCTTTTTGCGGTTAGCTTCCGTTGCACCCCTTTCTGGCAAGTATGGTGCCCTTTCTGGCAAATGCGTTGATAAAGGGGAAAAGACAGAACACCTGACTCAACTGTGCCCCTAGTTCATCGTTTTGACCATTTTTTTTTTTGGTTTTCTACTAAAACAATTTTAACCAAAATGAGAGTCAGATTAACGCGCTTGTTCGATTTTCTGATTCAAAATCATGCAAGTTAGGTTATGAGCACTGAAAATTTTCCTTTTTTGGGTCTAAGAAAAAGGTCCAGTTTTGGAAAAATGGAATAATTTTCGAGAAAATTAGTCAACTTCATTAAAAATTCTCAAAAACTATTTTTGCAAACAGCCACTGCTCAACGAGCATAGAACCCACTCTCGAGATGCACAACCTCAGATTTGAAGGAAAATTGCCCTTTGCTTGAGGGGAGCTGCGTGGCAACGGAAAGTTGCCCCTTGTTTGAACGGCACTGTAGCGCATTGAATGGCAACGGAAAGTTGCCCCTTGTTTGAATGGCACTGCAGCGCATTGTAGTCAGTCCTCAGAGTGACGAACCCAACCAAATTCTCGGATACAGAGAAGGCGAAGATGATCAAAACCATTACATGGGCACAATCAATTTGAAGCGTTTTACGGCTGGACTTCAGAATGAAGTTGCCTACGTATCCCAAAGATGGGAATCAAGCCTTACGTAGTTCGGGGTTAAGGTACACTCGGGTATTAACCTCTCCTTTTACGCTCTAACTTTTGCCAAGGCCGCCCTTCCGGGTTTTCAACCTTGTGAGCTTTGTTTTTCTTTTCTTTTCAATTCTTTTCTACTTTTTCCTTTTCATTTTTTTCTTTCATTTTCTTCATTCTTTGCATTTTTCTTTTTTTCTTTTTTTTTTGTTCTTTTTCTTCTTTTTCGTGCTCTAACTTTTGCCTGGGTTGCCCTTCCAGGTTTTCGGCCCAGCGAGTCTCTCAAGGGTAAAAGTGTAGCTTTGTCCATGTCAAATGGTTTTGAGATCCTGAAGTCATCTGAATCCAAGAGAATGGCTGCTGTTCGCTGACGATGTAGAAGTCCATCCAATGGAGGGTGAATTTGCCCCTAGTGTTGTGGATAGGAACTCGGTTGTGCGTCAGCATTGTCTTCTTCTTTCCTCCCTTCCGGGTTTGGCATTCTTGCTGATCTTTGTTAGCTTGAGAAACATCCCAATTTTTTGACTCTTCGAGCACCTTTGATATTTTTGCCCCTAGTTCGAGGAGTGCTTCGAATCTGGCCACACAGGTCTCACATTGCGGTTGACCGTTGAACATTCTGAGTTAAGGTTTAAGGTTGGAAAGCAAATAGGGGGGGGGGCGAGTCTTGAGGCTGAGAGCGATCCTAAGCTGCACAATCTCAAGAGCGATTCCACACAGGTCTTCGCAGGACGGCGCAAAAATATTTTTTGAAATCTTTTAAGAAAGCGACAAATCGCTCGCGCTGAAGACAGTGCGGAACCAATCTGGATCAAGCCAGGATCCTTCCCAGTACTCACACTAACAAGCATGATCTCATTCGTTAAGGGCTTAGCATGCCTCTCTTTCTCTCAATTGATCAAATTTTACAAATCCCGAGGAATTCCTTCATCTTTGTTTTCACCGCAGTGTTCAAAAAGAGTTTTTGAAAAACTTAGGTCGATGTAATGAATTCAAGGCACAAAAGAGCAGGTGAAATGCACTGCCGTTTCATTCAAGTTTGTTGGCACAACAGGCTCAAAGCAGAAACAAGCACAAAAGCATGAAAACCACAGCTATTTCAATTAGATCTTCTGGTGTAAATGGCTCCTCGACAGAAGCAGACTCAAAAGAAAGCGAAAAGACAAACACAACACAAAACAAAATGGTGATATCCGAGGTAACACCCCCGAAATCACCCGACTCCGACACAACAAGACAGACTCAATACAACAAGCCTGACTCCATTGACCAGTATAAAAGGACTGACTCAATACAATATAACAAGACTGACCCAGTACCCAAGTCAGAAAATACAAAAACTAGTATTTGCATACTGTTCAAAATAGTGCGTGCCATTCCTACGCCTGGAGTAAACTGAGTGCCGCCCGCAGGTGGTTCATCCCCCGATCACATACTCGTACTATCCCCCAAGTTCACTGATCCAGTGGTGATAGACTTTGCTGAGCTGGTGCGGCGATGACCTCGTTGTCAAACAGATCCTGCACATCATGGCGCAAACGAAAGAAACTATTAGTGTCATGACCGGTTCGTTGATGGTAGGCACAGTACTTAGTCTGGTCATGCTTTGGAGGGAGAGGATCGGGTAGAGGCCGAGGCTCCAGGGGTCTAAGGTGCCCCTTTCAGCAAGGATCTGGAACGCCTTAGACAAAGGCATATAAAGGGCGTGGAAGACTCTGCGCCCTCGGGGCAGATACTTCGAAATTTGCTGACTTTTGCCGGACGCACTGTCAAAAGGATCGGCAGGTGCCGCCTTGGCTTTCTGATCTTTTCCCGGTGCAGGGTTGGAATTGGAGGGAACTGTTCTGGCATGATGGGGCCTATCCCGATTTTCTGTTTGGCTGGAACTCCCCTCGGTTGGAGTGGGGAAATCATCATCCACAGTTTTAGCCACCACTGCGAATATTTGCTGTTACTCAATCCTCCAGCTTTCAAAGCCTCAACTGCCCACATCAGTTGTTCAACGGGATGGGCATCTGTTCCCACCTTATTCTTACCTCTGGCTTCAGCTTGATCGAGGGCTTGGGTTGTTATATCAGAGCGAAACCCGGTTGTTGTTGACACGTCATTGCTATAGCTTGAGACAGCCTCAGGTTGGCTGAACTCGATCACAATTCGCCCCAATAGCAGGGGCTCCTGCGGTACGCAATTCCCAGCGTAGGATGGGGTTGGTGGTGAAGCCGACATTCCGTAGGCGAGATCAGCCACAGATCGCTGAAGATCACCAATCATTCCCATCAATTCAAACGTGGTAGGCTCACGAGCTTGACACAACTGGGGCGTCCAGGCCGGGCGCACGGCAGGCGACCTGGGCGGGTATGGTACATCAACATTGGTCTCATCCTGCAAGATGATTCCTTGGTCTAATGCGGCTGTCAAAACCACAATTTCCTCTGAACTTTGCGTCATCATAAGTCTGCTGAACTGATTGGAGGTGATGTGACTTGTGACTGACGGATTAGATGAACCGGTGAGCCCTAACTGGCCTTTCTCTGCCTTGCGTTAGCGAAGGAGAACACTGGTTGCTCTGAACCGAGTCTCTGAACCCCCCCTGAAAGAGAAAACAGGCAGCATCTCAGCCCAATCAATACAGACATGGACATAGCTGAAGTACTGTAGTCGACCACTGATCACTGTGCCCCAAACTACTGCCCCAAAACTGAATCTGATACCTGCAGATATAACCGATTCCCAAAATACTGAACTGGTGCCCGCAGGCCTGATACCCAAACTTGTAAACTAATACATGCATTCCTGTAGAGACACACTCTAAAAGCACATAGCAAGCAAGTAAGAGCCAAAACACCCCTATGTTGGGGGTAGGGTTTCCCTGTCCTATTTTGTCAGGAGCTAGGGTTTCACTACGCACGCAGCGGTTTCAAACAACCTATATCGGGTAAGCAACCTGTCCTAGTTTGGAATGGTCACTATGGATTCCGAATATGCACTAGGTCGAATGGTCAAAAGGGTGCCTCGGTAAAACCGAGGTTTGTGTTCCCATACTGGCAGAGCCCGTAACCGGTCAATCTTATGGCACGCAGCCTCAGGCTAACCGCTCAGGAATAGCAGATGGCAAACACGGTGTCCTAGCCGCACCAATGCACATGCAATGCAAAGAAACACATAAGTGTAATCAAAACAAGATATCATGAGTTTGAGTCAAGCTCTCTAAATCCCCAGCAGAGTCGCCAGAAATTGTAGATGTCCCCGAACGTCTCGGGAGGGAATCCCGTTTTGTTCATTTGGGCTCACTACAGTTCAGGACTCAAAGTCACGGTCCTGTATCTCATCTCCCAGAGTGCAATGCAAGACCGATTAATCATCAAAGAGTCCAAATTCGGCAAATCATTTTTGAAAACAGATTTTTTTGAAAGAAGTACCAAACATGGACTGCTTTGCCAGATACAGAGTTGCCACCTAAATATTTTATTTTTGGAAATTTAGGAAACCTTGACTCGTGCCTAAGGCCACGTGTCCGTCATCACCAAAGTTGCCTCGGCTTGAGAACTTGGGTACAATTGGGGAAGGTCACTTCGTGAGCACCCCCGCTCGCCCGATCAAAGATCCGCCTCTACTAACCATGATATCAAGTTTTGAAAACATTGTGTGCTCTTATTCCGGTTATTAGCCTAGATTTACTATGTGATGCGCACAACATACAAGTATACACTGGATCGCCTGAATTGGAACAAAACATTTCATATTTATTTTCGAAAGTGGTTTGCTACTTGCAAGTAGGCTTAAAATGCGGATTTTGCCACCCTCATGTGGGCTTAGAAAACATGGTTTTGCCACTATCTAGTGGGCTTAAAACTCACAGTGAATGAATTGTTCCAATCCAAATAACCCAACCTTCACCCACAGGCATTCAGGCAGTTATATCACATAAGCACATAGCCTCATGGTAAGCATGCTATCATGGAAGTCACTCACACGCATGCAACGATGCTAAAGCATAAAACTTACCGAGTACTCCAAGCCAAAACAAAAGCTATGTTAGAAATCTATGCATGATCCTAACTATACAGAAATGCCTAATGCAACACATGCAAAATGCAACTAAGATAGGCTCGGCTATTCTAAACATGGCATATGAAATGCTACAGCTAACATGTATTCAACTCGGAATTGAAATACAATGCAGTGAGTATGATGCGCCGAGCCCGGTGCATGCAAAACAGATGAATTAATGCAAACATGCTATCATACTGTATGCTAATTGAAACATGCCCTAATCTAACCATCATAAGCTGGTAAATAAAAGGGAGAAAGACGTGGGGTTGGAAGACATACATCACACGCATGCACACTTATTACAACATTGCCCTCGCTCGGAGGGTCCGAATAAATAATATACAGTCCAAATAAATAGTACAGTCCAAATAAATACAAAACCCTAATTAATTAACAAATTTAACTAGGAAAGCAGTAAACTAGCACGCAAATCTATGGACCGCCTCAGCTCTGTTCCGAATGATGAATGATGCGTGTTTAAGTTGCCTTGCGCGGAAATCCATTGCAATGACCCAATTAGTCTCTGTTTACAATTAAGTCCGGAATATTGCACGACGTTCCAAAAGACTGTCAGTTTCTGATTTGCTACAACAGAGAGCAAGAAAGGGGCATGGCAATGTATTTTCACATATGTACGCTTGCCTCGATCCTCATGCCATCAATCACGCATCTCGATGCATGATGGCCGAGGAGTTGAATTGCACGACTTAATATGAAATGAATGCACATGAAAACATAACAAGGCCTAGACTCCATCATGAATAATCCGGAGTGTCGACGACCGGGAATCGAGACACGTTCCGTCACTCGGAGTACGAAACATTCCTCGTTTCCCGTGCTCGGGCTAACTCCTATCCCAAACACAATGCAATATGCATGACATGCATGAATGCAATCCTAACATGCACCCCAGCATACGCAATGCTATGAAATGGCATACACAATGCTCGATGTAACATGGCATACACAATGCTCTAACATACAACCTAGCATACATAATGCTATAGACAAAGATGGCATACACAATGCAATATGGGCTTACACCAATATGAGTAGACCTCAGCCACACTCACATCAGTGGCCATAAGATGAAAATGAGACTACCGAAATGCGTGCACACATGTACGCAAACTGAGGACCGAACCTAAGGCACAGCATGCAACTCTAACAAGGCATGGCAAGGATGAAGCATGGCATTCAAACATGTAAATTCCAGCACTGAAACATGATGCTAAAAGGTCCCGAAACATGGAAACATGGCACCCGATGCATGAGATGAGCCCCGAAACTCAAAACTAGGCACATGTATTGACTTATTGCTATACAAAGAATGCATTATTTGACTGTGAAGCACAAAGACAGAGCCAAGACAGTACCAAAATATGAACATTTCTAGTTCAAAGTATGACCAAAAGATGCTAGCATGATGGACTAAAATAGCATGCAACTTTGACTAGCAAACATGGTTTACATGGCATGTATATGAAGTGTATGAGAACTCATCAAACCAACAAAAATCAGTGAATAAGACATGCCAAAATATGCCCAAATAATCACTAAAATGCAGCCAATGCATGCCAAAATGATGAGCTCCTTTAGAGGGCCATACAAGGGGTTATTAAGCACATACAAGATAGACACTTAGCAAGACTAAACCAACTCTGGAAATGGGTTATGACAGCCCTAAAACCCACCAAATAGGCCCTGGAATCAGTCTCAGAAACATGCAAAGAAAGGCCTCTTTGAAAGGCCTTGAATGGGATTTCTCTACACATGCATCATAGATATAAAATATAGCCGAAAGGGCCTCGAACAGAGCCAAGGCAGACCTCAAAACCCTCAGAATGAGGCCTGGAAAGTGACTTCAAAGCATGAAAAAATAGGGTCCCGTTGGAAGGCCAAAAGGATCACCAAACAAGACAAGGAGAGAGGGGGTCACCCCCCTCTGATTTTGGCCTTCAAGAATACACCTAAGCCACTGAAAATCCACTGGATTTTAGTGGCTAAGAGGCCAAGCGATGGCCAATGCAAGAGCTCTAATGCATAGCCCTAATCATGAAGAGATGAAGCATGCATAGGGGGAAGATGACCCCAAACAGAAATGGGACCTTAACCAAACTTGAAGAGGATATCAAAACAAGACTTTGTCCAGTATATAGAAAATCTCTAAAATGTTCACAATTATGGCTAAAATATGATGCAAAAATAGCCCTAAAGGAGAGATAGAGGGTAAGGGGAAATAGATGGCCTCAAACAGCAAAGATCCCTTCAACAAAGTTGAAGAGCGGCTCAAAATAAGACACTTTATAGTTTAGGTCGAAGCCCAAAAATGCTCACAAATAAGGCTAATATACCATGCAAAATAAGCCCTAAAAGAGAGATAAAGCACAAAGCGGGAGTAGATGACTTTAAAAAGCAAAGTTTTCTTAAACAAAGTTGAAGAGGAGCTTAAAATAAGATCTTTTCTAGTTTAGCTCGGAGCCCAAAAATGCAAGCAAAAGGAACTAAGATATAGAGCAAAATTATGCAAAAATGGGGAAAATAGAAGCTTACCCTTGTAGAGCCGAACTCCAGCAGCTTTTGGACCAAGTTGGTGAGCTTTCAACCTCTGCAAATGACCTCCAAGGGGGCTGGAATGGATGATGGAGGTGGTAGGCTATGGGGTGTAGGGTAAAATGGCCAAGAAAATGGGTGTTTGGAGGCTTGAAGTATAGATATAGGGGTGTATGTATATCTCAGCTGGTTTTTTTTTTTCTAATCCTTGCAACATGAGGTGGGGTGTTGGTTATATAGAGGGAGAGAAGTGAGGCTTCTTGTAGAAGCCAAGAGAGAGGCTCAAAGCTTCTCAAGGAAGCTTGACCAAATGGGTCAAGCTTCTTGAGGAAGCTAAACCAAAAGGGTCAAGCTTCCTCAAGAAGCTTGACCAAAGGGGCCAATTCCTTTTTGAAGCCAAGCAAAGGGGGAAAAACCCAACTTAAAAGGACCAAAAGCAAGGACAAACCCTCGGACAGTGGGTCAAGTGGAAAATAGTTGGCACAGCTGGAACACACTCAAGAGGGCAAACATGGCCGACCAGGTTCAAAAGGCCAAGGTGGCCGGCCGGCCACCTCCCCTGGTCGGCCGACCAGGGGTCAAAAGGGTCAAGCACAATTACTGGTCGACCTACCCAGAAAGGTGGCCTCCCAGATGAGTGCAACACAGCTGTATGGTCAAAAACCAGAAAAAGTGACCCATGAGAGAGAAAAACCAGCTTTTTTAGAGGGGTTCAAAAGGGTCAGGGACAATTACTGGTCGGCCTACCCATATTGGTGGCCTCCCAAGTGTGTACAACACAATGGGGTGGTGGAAAGTTAGGAAAAGTCGCCCGGGAATGGGAAAACCAGCTTTCTAGTAAGAAAAATGGGTGACGAAGAGCAATGAAGAGAAAAGATGGTTTTTCAGAAAAATTGTTGGTCTCCCACCCTCCTACAACCTTTCTAACAATGAAAATAAGGTCCTTGCCAAAAATGGACCAAGACGGATGCAAAACGAAGGTTCGGGGGCCAAAACGCGTAGTTCGGGGCCCCGAAAACAGGCTGTTAGGCACCAGAGGTGGCGTTTGACCACGAAGTTGGTCTCTCGGGCCACAGTGTCCCTCAAAAGGGAGGAAACAAGGTGTGTGCCAACCAGAGCAAACGGAGGTGGTTAAGCGGTCCCGAACCGAGGCACACGGCCGACGGCTCTGAAAAATCAGAAACCGGGCTCCAAATGGGAAAAATGGCCTACGACTACAAAACGTAGCCTACGGCCACTGAGAGATGGTGTACGAGACCTCTCCCTCCCTTCGGGAACAGAAAACGGAGAAAACGGGATCTGGTTCGCAAACCGAGGCAAAGTACAAAAGAGTCCGAAAGCCTAGAGGCAAGGCTCGCAGCCGAGACTCGAGACTCTAAAACCCCAGAACAAGCACAATATGCAACATCACCGAGCGCTCAATTGGTGACGTCTGAGTCTTAAGGTCGGTCAAAAATGGGGTGTCTACAGTACATAATCACAAATCAACATCTAGGGTTTCTAGATTTTTCAATTGGTATCAGAGCAGGTCATTCTATTTTTTTTTCAAAAAAATTCTTTTAGAACAAGATCTTGTTTGATTTGTGATAATGGATTCAATTCGTGAGGAAAATTCTATGGTTTGACCACCCCTACTTGACGAATCCTCGGGGAGTGAATATGAAGAACTTCAGCAAGCATATCAAAAGTTGTATAAGGAGTTTCTTAACTTATTCAAATTGAATGACAAACTCACAAAGAAACTCAAAACATGTGAAAGTGAGAATGTCAAGTTAAAAAAAGAGATTTCCGAGGCTAGGAATGATGCCCTTAAGATTTCTAGTGATCGACAAGCTCTTTGTGCAAAACTCTTGACTTGTGAGACAGAGAGGAATGAGCTACAACAAATTTATGCAACATATGAAGAAAAGATTGAAACTCTCGAGATGTCTCAAGTTGCTTTGGAAGAACTAATGATCAAGAAAGAGGAAGAACTCAAGTGTGCTATGGCTACCATTGGTCTTTGGAATAGAGGATCAAAGACTTTAGACAACATCATTGGGTCTCAACAAATTTGTTCTGACAAGAGTGGCATTGGCTTTGGTGGTAAGAAAGAGCAAAAATAGAAGGCTTCCACATCTTGTGATACAAGAACTCAAGGAAAGGGAGAACAAAAAATTCAACACGAGGATAGACTTCTCAAACTTCATAGAGTTGGTAAGGCCAAAGAAAAGAAGGTACACTCTGTTTTTATTTGTCATCATTGTGGTATGCATGGTCATATTCGCCCTTATTGTTATGAATTGCATGGGAGAATTTCTCATGGAGATGGAAGAAATTCTAATATCTCAAGGGGTAGGAGACATTTCATTGGTCATAAGGAGGTTAAGGGTCATAATAAACCTTGCTATTTTGATTTGCTTGAGACCAAACATGAACAGAGGTTGTGTTTACCTAGACCTAGGAATAGGAAGTTGAAAACCATGTCAAGACGGGTTCTCATTGAAGGGGAAGGGAACCATAACGTCAAGACACCACCCAAAAACCGTAATTCTCACAACTTTGTTTATACTAAAGCGGTTTGGGTGAGAAAACTTGACTTGTGTTAATTTGTTTATTTGTTTTAGTTTTTGGGTTTCTGTGTGTTTTTTTAATCAGAAAAAAATGTGTGCTTGTTCGTTTTCTGACATGTTTTGTTTTCTAAAAAAAAAAAAAGAAGTGCATGTTCATTTTTTGTCTTGCTTTGGTTAAGAAAAAAAATGAAAAAAAAAAGCCAAAAAGATTTTCTTAGTATGGTTTTGCAAACTTGAATTTTTTTTTGAGATGTCCTTGGTGCATATTGGAATTGATGAGAATATCCATTACATGTTAATATGTGTGTGCTTTCTGTGGTCATTACTCATTTTGGAGTGTGTATTCTTTGATTAGTATGTCTCACTTTGTACACACTCTTGGATTAGCAAATATCGGAATCTTCTGCCTTAGTGATTATTTTTATGCAAAAAGATTATTTTTTATGGACTTCTGGCATTGTATCTTTTGCTTTTCTACAGGAATTGACCTATACTAGCATATCATGGGTGATGTTGAGTCTCTTAACCATCTTCCATCTTTTTGCATCTCCACGGCTTTCCCCTCTGTTCTTTGTAGTCCAGGCATGAGGAAAAGGCTACCTCAGAGTCACCAACCAGACCATCCTTATTATATCCATGCTTCTCTGGTTCGGTTTCCATACTCTTGAGCGTGTCAGCCGCCAATGAGTGTGCAAAAGAAAGGAAAAAATGTGCAAAAGAAAGAAAAAAAAAAAAAGGATGTGCAAAAGAAAGAAAAGAAAAAGCTGTGAAAAAAAAAGAAAAAGAAAAAGAAAAAGAAAAAAATAAAGAATTCATTGATTGAGGGGGAGCCTTCGCCTTTACTCACCAAATACCCCTTGATTCCTAGTGGTTTGACTTTTCTTAGTTGTGCTTAGATTCTCTTCTCAGAGGTCCAGCTTTCATATCACTACTAGGATTTGAATCTAGTGTTTGTCGAATCCCAAGAGTCACACACAGACTTTTATCATGGGATCTATGCTTTTCACATAATGCATCACTTTTTTTTATGAGGAATTTTCTAGAGGCTGTGCACATTGTGTTTTCAAGTAATTGTGCTTCTTGGATAGTCTTATGTGTATTAAGGTACTAATCTGAAATTTCTTGTCTACTCCACCATATTATTTTTTGTCTTTTTCTTCTTGTTCACTGTTTTTAGTGTGTGTGGTTATTTTTAGTGAGGGGGAGTTTGGTTTATTGTTATAAAAGTTTGTTCGCATGATCACTTTGATTTGTTTAGTAAGGAAGATTGGCTTTAGTTGTTTTGCATGTTGCTTTGCATTCTTGCATGCTCCTGGTATTTACATCATCATATCATTGCTTGTGTGGTTTATGATCATGCTTTAGTTGATTGAGCTTCCTTTGTCAATTCGTGACAAAAAGGTGTTGTTCATGTTTTCATGCTACATGTTCTTAATATCTCCAAGTCGCATCTATTCATGTTTTCCATCTCATGCTTCAAGATAATCTTGTCATATGTTTATTGTTTTTTTCATATACTCTTGTGGCACTAATAGTTGTTTTGGAGATTGTGGCACTAATAACTGTTTTGCAGATCATGACCTTGAGATAGAAGTTGGCTTTTGTTGGCTGTTATGGGTTGGGGTGATTAGGATTTTATTTGTTAGGTGTGTTTTGTCACGGCATTGCCAAAGGGGGAGATTGTTAGGTTTTTTTTATTAGCAATCCCGTTTGACAAGGATTTCTATAAGAAGTTGATTTTCTTCCAAAATTAGGATTACTTTTGGTTTTCTATAAGTAATTGGATTTCTTCCAAAACTAGGATTACTTTTGGATTTTCTTTAAATAGTTGGTTTTCTCCCAAAGCTATTTAATTCCTCCAGATCTTCTTTTTGGTTCTTAAGGTTTATATATGGGGATATTTTGTTAGTTTTCTTTGATATTTTATTGAGTATTCAACTCATGGTTTAAAGAGAGTACATCAAAGGTTTTGTTTGTTATATACAAGAGAGAGAGAGAGAGAGAGAGAGAGAGAGAGAGAGAGAGAGAGAGTTGTTAGTCAGTGGATTCTGAAGAATTCGAGCCTGAAGCTTCGGTGAATTCTGGAGTGGCTCATCGTAAAGACAATTCCGAGGTGAAGATGGGGTTGGAAGAGGCACATAGAGGTTGGTTCAATTAGGCGTGGATTCGCTAGGTAATTGAGAGTATACTTGTGTAATTCCTTTAAATCTTCTTAGTGGATTGTTTTGTGGCTGTTGCCTGTGGTTTTTTAATCACAGTTGGAGGTGTCCAATTGTGGTTTTTCCACGTAAAATCGTTGTGTCAATTTGTCTTTTATTGTTTGATTGGGATTGTTATATTCTGCTTAAAATTGGTACATAATCACAAATCAACATCTAGGGTTTCTAGATTTTTCAGTAACAAATTTCAAGGTAGCCTGATCCCCGAGTTCTTTGGAACAATGACAAAGTTGAGGTATCTCAATTTGTCTGATATAGGGTTCAGCAGAATGGTTCCCCATCATCTCGGAAATCTTTCTAGCTTGCGTGTTCTTGATCTTGAGTATAGCTTCGACAATGATCACGCATTAATTATAGATGATCTCACATGGGTGTCTCGTCTTTCAACATTGCAATACCTTGACATGAGTAGAGTGAATCTTAGTGCAGCGCACAATTTGCACAAGGTACTAAACATGCTTCCTTCTTTACTAGAGTTGCGTTTGTCATATTGTGGACTTGATAATAGTCATTTACCTCATATTTATGTGAACTCTACAGTTTCTAATGTTCAGTACCTAGATCTTGGTCATAATTCATTTGAAGGTGAATTTCCGAGTCGCCTCAGTAACATGACTTCTTTAAGAGTTCTTGATCTTTCGTTCAATTATTTTAATTCTTCTATGCCTCTCTATCTCGAAAACCTTAAGAGCCTTGAACATCTCAATCTTGGCTCCAATCAATTTAACCACACTGGTGGGTTTCTGAGGCTCTTGTCGGATCACTGTAGCTTGAAATCATTTGATATGGGTCAAAACGAAATCCATGGAGAGGAGATGTCCATACTTGACAAAAATTTATCTAGATGCACCACGTATGATTTAAAGACATTGATTTTAAGTGGTGATGGATTCACCGGTCATTTGCCAAATTGGCTGGGACAACTTAAGCATCTGAAAGACCTTGATCTTACAGGTAACTCATTTAATGGTTCGATTCCAGCATGTTTGGGAAGACTGTCATACTTGCAGAATTTACTCCTTGGTATTAATCTGTTGACTAGGGATATCCCACCGTCACTAGGGAACTTGTCAACCTTGAGAGCTTTAGATCTTTCTTCCAATCAGTTAAATGGGACCATTCCTATTTCTGTTGGACAACTATCAAACCTCAAGATCTTATATCTCTCTTTTAATTCCCTAGAAGGTGTAGTCTCTGAAGCTCATTTTTGCCAACCTGTCAATGTTAGAAGAATTCAAGATAGGTTCTGAATTCTTGACATTGAAGTTGAGATCTGAATGGATACCTCCTTTTCAATTGGCAACCATTTCACTCTAGTCTTGCAAATTGGGGACTCAATTTCCTCAATGGCTTCAAACACAAAAGAAACTTTTTTATCTGGATATTTTCAATACGAGCATATCAGGAACCGTACCTGAATGGCTTCATGACATGAATCTCTTGGTATTGGGTCTCCCTAACAACCATATCAGTGGACCAATTCCAAACCTTCCTTCCACTTTATTCATAGTTGATCTCTCCAATAACTTCATTTCAGGACCTCTTCCTCAAAATATTGGAGATATGGTTACTTTGTCTTCTTTGTATATGGTTGGTAATTTGATAAATGGTTCTATTCCAAAGTCATTCTGCAAAATTCTAAATTTGGTATATCTTGATCTTTCCAAAAATATGTTATCTGGAAATCTTCCTCATTGTTTGGGGGAACTCTCCAACCTATACATTTTGGAATTTTCATCCAACAAGCTTTCAGGGGTTATTCCAAACTCTATTAGACATTTGACTACTCTCGGAGGGTTACATTTGAACAACAATAGTCTTTATGGAGAGCTTCCTTCCGCTTTGAGAAATTGCAGAAGTTTAGCAAATTTGAATATTGGTGAGAATGGATTCAATGGAAACATACCTAGATGGATTGGAGAATTGAAAGACTTGGCCATTTTGAGATTGCATAAGAATATGTTCACTGGCAATATTCCTTCGCAGTTATGCCAACTGCCTCAACTCCAAATCATGGACCTTGTAGATAATAATTTAAAAGGAACCATCCCTCCTTGTTTTGGCAATCTCAACGGCATGATCTTGAATGAAAATGGTATACAATATAATTTAGGAGGATGGTTGTTTGAGAGCATAAGGGAAGTCCTGAAAGGAAATGAACTTGAATACACTACTGCACTATTGTATGTTGTCAACATGGACCTTTCAAGGAATAATCTGATTGGAATGATCCCTGAAGAACTAACACTTCTTTCTGGTTTACTTGGGCTTAATTTATCACACAATAATCTGACAGGAAGCATACCGAAGAATATCAGTGGCTTAAAGTCAATGGAATCTCTTGATTTCTCTAACAACCAACTTTTAGGCACAATTCCGGAGGGCTTGTCAGCTTTGAATTTTTTGAGCTACTTGAACCTGTCATACAACAACTTCTCCGAACATATTCCAACTGGAAACCAACTCCAAACTCTTGTTGATCCTTCTATTTACATTGGCAATGATGAACTCTGTGGAGCGCCGCTACCAAAGAAATGCCCTGGTGATGAACATTCGCAATCTCCAACAAGTTTAATCCCAAGCAGTGTAGAAAATCATGAAGGAGATGAAGCTGAAAATGTATGGTTTTACTTGGTTATAATGAGTGGTTATGCCACAGGGCTATGGGGAGTCATTGGAGTTCTGTTGTTGAAAAAGAAATGGAGACATGCTTATTTTTAGTTTGTGGATATGACCAAAGACAAGGTACTTGTTGCGCTAACAGTGAGAATGGCTCGATGGCTTGGATGAATAAGTAGATTTTCAAATAAAAACCAAATTGTTACCATGTATCTATTTGGTATGTAGACCTATGTATCTTTCTCCTCTTCTCTATCTTTCTACGTTGTATGTGTAAGCGGGGTGGTGGCTATTCAGTTTTCATTTCAACTATTGTTATTCAGGTTCAAAAGTTAGAATTACTTTCTAAATTAATGATGTGTCAAAAAGATGATTGGTTGATAATTAAATATTTTCTAATTATTAACAAATTATTTTTTTAACACATCACTAAATCTAAAAAGTGAGTTTAAAAAGTGGACTTATGTACCATTTTCCTTTCATTTTATATATGTGAATCTTGTTTTTGTTTTTCTTATATTTGTTTGGAGTTTTTTCTTTGTTATTTTGAGAGTTTCTTTGCAATAATGATATATATTTGATTATAATTGTAATTCAGTAAATAACACGAGACATGGTTTAAAAAAAGAAATAAATAAAATAGTGAACTGTGTAGCCTTAAATTTATTTTGTCCTTGGATTCACCCCAGGTGATTGTATTCCATAACCACACCTCTCTCTCTGTACATGTGTGTTTTGTATAATCATTTAAGATTGTGATCCTCTCTTTCATTGTTTATCTATTTATTATTTAGAAAAATTATCAATACACCTTCTTATATTTATTTAAAATATAAATTACTCTTTATGATTTTATAAATTACATTTTGTCCTTTCATATTTCTAATCTCAAAACAAATGATCCATTTTATTAATAAATCATCAAATCAATTAATAATTTTTTAATGATGTCAAAAATATATTTCAATTAACAATTCAAGTAAATTTTATTATTGTAAAGGAGCATTGTTGGAAATTTATATTTTAAAAAAATTAGTGAAACATTCCTCTTCAACTTCGCATTGTTGGAGAGGTCCAAGATACTTTTTTTTTATATTTGCTAAGATCCCTCAACATTTTGTAATGCCTGCCAAAATAATACAATAAATGCAACCCATAAGTGGAAGAATAATAGAAATAATATGCTTTCATTCATCAAAGTTCGTATATAAAAGATAACACATGCGATATACATTCACAAACAGTTCATTTTGAATTTACAGCATGTGTTACAATAATAAGAGAACTGAAAACTAAACAGGTAATCGTATGCCCTATAGGCTTACATCTTTCCAAGTCATTGCTTGGTTACAACAAAAGTGAGCCTAGCTCAATACAGTTAAAGTCCTTGACTATACAAAAGAATACAACAAAAGAAAGAATCTCCTGCTCTCTAATATCCCTCCAAACTATTGCATTGGCGGAGGCATATCACTAACACCTGAAACTAATTTTTCCCAAAAGGGGTGAGCCAAAGCCCAATAAGAACAATTTAACACAATATGAAAAATCTAGAAACCTCCTAGATGTTGATTTGTGATTATGTATCAATTTTAAGCAGAATATAAAAATCCCAATCAAACAATCAAGAGAAAGAGACACAAAGATTTTACGTGGAAAAACCACAATTGGACACCTTCCAATTGTGATAAAAAAACCACGGGCCACAGCCACCAGAACAATCCACTAAGAAGATATAAAGGAATTACACAGGTATCACTCTCAATTATCTAGCGAATCCACAACGCCTAATTGAACCAACCTCTATGTGCCTCTTCCAACCCCATCTTCACCACGGAATTGTCTTTCTGATGAGCCACTCCGGATTCCACCACCGAAGCTTCAGACCGAATTCTTCAGAATCCACAACTGAAGAACAACTTTGATGAGCCACTCCAGAATTCACAACTGAAGCTTCAGGCTCGAATTCTTCAGAATCCACAACTGAAGAACAACTCTCTCTTTTGTGTAACAAACAAAACCTTTGATGTAGCCTTTTCAGATCATGAGTTGAATACTCAATAAGACATCAAAGAAAAATAAAATATCCCCAGATATAAACCTTTAAGAACCAAAAAGAAAGATCTGGAGGATTCAATGAATGAATCAATGAATAGTCTAGATTTGGGAGAAACCCAACTATTTATAGAAAACCAAAGCAATCCTAGTTGGGAAAGAAAACCAACTTCTTGTAGAAAACCAACTTCTTGCAGAGTTCCAACTTCTTGTAATCAACTTCTTGTAGAAAACCAACTTCTTTCAGAACTCCCAAGTAACCCTATTTTTGAAGGAAACCAACTTCTTAAAGAACTCTTGTTACAACCTTGGTTTTGATCCATGGAATTTGACAACAAAAAGTCCTAACACAATATATGAGATTTAACAAAGATATAAGTACAATGTGCAAGTACAATGTCTGTGACAAAACATTCACATTTTATATAATCATAAAGTTCCAGTTCATATCTTAATCCATTTTCCTTCAATTCATTTCAATTCATAAGCCAATTTCATTATCTTTCAACAACGCAATTGAGACTACAACTTAGTGGTTCTCCCATCAACACAATTACCACACAAACACTTCAATTTGTCATTTTACGGAAATTTCGTCTGCGGGATTGGTACCCATGTATACGCACGGTTTCGAGACTTTCACCCAGGACACTCCGACCAACTTAATTTCAATGGAGTCCTCCTCCCAAACATGGAGTACATTCCATTTCTCCTCCCAAACATCATATATATACAATGTATTTAAAATATAGTCATATTCAATGACAACCAACAATAGATTAGTTTTAATTCACCTAATTCTCATGCAATTTCTACAACAATCATAACTATCCTCTATCGATAGCCCAATATAGTTATCTCTAAACAGATATTCAATTTCAAGACAGATAATTTATTCAAAATTTCCAAAGGTGTGAGGTAATACATATCCAACTCCACCATTTATTTTAATATTTATCCAATTTCATATTTACAACACCAATTTCATTTATTTATACAAAATAAATATTTGAATCTTTTTAGGGCAAACCCCATTTTCCCAAATATCAACCCAAAGGCCAAAATCAACTATTTTGCCACAAGATACCTCATATTCAAACCCCATAATCCTTTATGTCATACTCACTCAAAAACCCCCTTTTGATTTTAAACCCAAATCCTAGGTTTGTCCATAACAGTCTTAGGCCCCGTTTGTTTGGAGAGTTAGAGGGGGGATTGGGATTAGTAGTGAGGTGGGACCCACTAATATTGTTTTTGTTTTGAGAGATAAGGAGGGGATTGATAATGAGCTCCGGATTAGGATGATCCTCCACAAGGAGATTCGGATGGGCCTCCAGGACTTGGTATTAGAAAAATAATCTGGCGGACTAGAAATTTTTTATTTTTGTTTATTTTTTATTTTATTTTTTACATGTCGGGCATTTTTTTTAACATTAATGTTTAATTTTTTATATTTTTTGTTAAGTAAAAATCATTATTTTATTTGTTTTATTTTTTTCTAAAAATTTTTTATTTTATTTTTATTTTTTAAAATTTTTTACATGTTGGGCATTTTTTTTAAAACATTAATGTTTAATGTTTTTATATTTTTTTATTATTTTTTATTTATTTTATATAAAAATAATTTAACAATCCCTACACTAACAATTATCATCAAAACAAACACAATTTTACTTAATCTCCTCACTAACAATCCCCTCATTAACAATCCCCTCACTATCAATCCCCTTCATTCTACCTCTGAAAACAAACGGGGCCTTATATCCAACCATTGTTACATAACAATGAATAACTAAGTTAAAAATCATATGAAAGTGTAGAAAATATCTACCTCAAAGAGAAAAGACGAGCAAGGCAAGGATGAAACTCCAAAGATTCTCAAACCCAACTTTGTTCGGATCAAAATGAAGATCTTGAGACGCTCTACCTGTTTCTCAAAGGCACTAGAATGGAGAACTCAATTGATCTAGGTGAAAATGCAGAGTATGAGTTTTAGAGAGAGAAACTCAAGATCTAGTATTTTGGAAAGTTTTAGAGGGAGATAGGAATGAAAAAGTAATGTAAAATGTGACTATTACGAACTAATATGCACGCAGTCCGCTCGAGCGTCAGACACATTGTTCCGCTCGAGCGCAAGAAGTGACGCTCAATCGCAGAATGCACACTTTCAGAAGTTTTGTAGACGAAAGACATCGCTCGAGCTCAAGATTGGGCGCTCAAGCGTAGGAAATGCCGCTCGAGCTTGGAATACACTCTTCCAGTATTTGCAGGTCTGTAGAAACACTGAGAGTTTGCAAAGCCCGCTCAAGCGGGAGCTAAAATCTAGGCAACAAAGGTTTGAAAAACAAGCAACCAACCTATTCCAAACACAACAACTATAATCCAATAACCAAATTTAAGAAAGAATAAGGGGAAAAAAGCATGAACAACCATACGAGGCTATGAACCCTGAGTCCAAAATACATAATGGGTCGGGTCTAAACTAGAAACGTTATTGTAGACACGCCATTTTTGACCACCCTTAAGACTTGGGGGTCTCAGGTTGATTGTTCGAGGACGAAGGCAGGACGAAGGCTATGTTGTGCAAATGTTCGATTTCTTCGGCAAAAGGAGCTTCAAATCCCAACCTTACACCCCATTTTGGATCAAAACTATTTTGACCAAAATAATTTTAGACCTTAAAACCCTCTCTTTCAAAATAGTTTTGAAAAAAAAGTTTCTACGATGTTCCGAGGCTCGCATTTCGTTAAATGTTGCGCTTTTCGGTAAACTGAGTAAGGACAAAGTGAAAATAAATGAAAGAGAGGTCAACTCTTTGAAAAATCTTGCAAAAAACCTTATTTAGAGGTTTGGAGTTGAAGAAAATAGGAGGGGAGGGAAGAAAATTAGTTGAGGAGAAGTTAGGCATGAATCCGGTTAGGACCAAGACTGAGCAGCCTTCACTAAAACAGGAATATCTTTTTTCACACTTCAAATTTTGATGTGAGGCTACCACCTTTGGAAAGAAGACTTCTGGGGCTTCAATTTAGACTCAAAATTGACTTGCAAATGAGTTTGGATGAAGGAGATATGCCCATTTGAAGTTGGACCTAGAGAGTACATTTTTCTAGCCAGCCACCAGTGGAGTTTGCTGGCCATGGATGGGCTTTGATGGCCATATGTCGGCCATGTATCGTCCAAGGGTGACTCTTGTCGACCACCAATGGTGGCCGATCGGCCACTGGTGTTAAAAGACAGTTTTTGTGTAGATATTTTCCCTCCAGCTGTTCTACACTGCTCCAGCTGTCCCATTTTGAGATATTTTTGACCTGAGCTCACATTTTTCTATATATAGAGGGCCTTTTCTATTGTTTTCAAGGTTGGAAAAATTTTGGGAGCCTCTCTCTCTATAATCCTCTCTCTTTACAATTCTCTCTCTCATTTGATTTCTCTCTCTCTTGAACTTTTGTGCATACAAGTAGAGATATACTTCTAGTTTACCTATCAACCCTTAACCAAAGTTGCTTATCTTTGGGCTGAGGTTACTTGGGACCCTCTTTGAGCTCTAGAAGGTGGTCTTGGCTTGATTTAGTGCCTCATTTGTGCCTAGAATTGTCCTTTGCTTCAAAAGGTATAACACTTGTCCTTTAAGCTTGTTCTGTACACTTGTTTTGCCATCTTTTCAAAATGTTTTGGGCTGATTTTAAACTGTAAAAAACTCTAGTTTTGTGGCCTAAAAGTGTTGGTTTGAGGCCATTTTCTGTTAAGGGGTGGTTCACCCTCCTTACTCCTTTGCTTGTTAAGCTTTTGTGCTATTATTCATCACTTTCAAACCAACTTTTTTGGCCCTTTTAACCACTGAATTTTAGAGGTTTTTTAGTGGAAAAAAATTTATTTTAAAGTCCAAAATTTGAGGGGTTAGCCTCCCCTCCTTATGTCCTGTTTGCATGCCTAGTTAGCCTCATTTATTAGCTTATTGTTTTAGCTTTTTGTGGCTTAAGCCCAGCATGTTTTAGACTATATTTAGGGTTGTTTTGACTTTGTTTTTGACTGGTTAATTCATTTGAGCCTTGTATCGCATGGTTATAGTGTAATTTCCTTCACTAGCTTGGTGTTTTAGGGTTTTAATCACCATTGTTTTGAGTTGATAGATTGTTTTAGTGTTGTTTTGCACTTAATTTCAGCACTTTATTCTCTGCAATCTCCTTCAATTCTTCACTCTTTTGTTTGCTTTGAAAGTGGTTTTAAACCCCTTGTTGCATAAGTGTGAAATGGAGGTGCTACATCTAATGGTTTAATCCCTCAGGGAGTTCATTACCAACAGTGTAATACCTCTTTCATGCCCAAAGCTACTTGAGGTTTGAGCCATCTTTCCATTAGAGGACAATCGCCAATGGACAATTGGATTAATGGATGGTTTGGTAATTAAAATGAGTAAATAAAAAATGATAAGTAAAAGAGGCAAGATAAGCATCTTTCGTGTTGCATTGCATGTGTTTGAATCGGACGTTAATTCGAACACAAGGAAAATGGAACATTTCATACTCAAAAGTGATGAAATGTGCCACTTTCCTTGGTCTCCATTGCCCTTGATCATGTATGATAGGGTGATGGTCTTTTTGGTCTTGTTTTGCATTTATTAAACTTGTACAAACTTGGTTCTTTGGCCAACATGCATGGAAATTGCTTGATTGGTGGTTTGAGAGCCAAGAGTTTCACTCCTTTGAGCTTGTTTGATGATAAGGGGTGTAAACAGTACAAACAAACATACAAAAGTACACTGTTTTGCTCTGTTGTGCTCTTTGTTGCAGCAGGGAAGTCGAAATCAGTGGTGGCCAACTGCCACCACCAGTGGCCGACCGGCCACCATCAGTAGCTGACCGGCCACCTTTGTTGGCCGACCGACCCCCCTGTCAGCCACCAATAAAATTCAGCAGAATGTTCCTGAGGCAGAACATATTTGATCTGGAGAAAAGGAAAGTGTAAGTGCTTTTGTGCAACAAAGGCTCGCAGCAGCAAAACAGTCGTCATTCGGGTGGAATATCGAGCATGCATGCATCCCTCGCTTCCCGAGGCCATTTAATTGTTTTGTTTAGTCAATTAGTGGTAGCTAATTAATTAGTTTAATTGCTTTGTACTTAATTAGCTTAGTATTTAGCTAATTAATTCGATTTGTAATATTTAATTAGCTTAGAATAAGTTAGTTAATTCGTTTCAATTGTTGTAATAGTTAGTTAGCTTAATTAGCGTAGCTAGCTAGCTTTTATTCATTCGAACCCTCCTTCCGAGGGTGTAATGTTGTAATAAGTGTGCGTGCATGTGTGTATGTCTTCCAACCTCATGTCTTTCTCCCTTTTATTTAATCGCTTTCAATGGTCAGATTAGGGACATTTTCAAGTAGCATACCTTATGCTTGCGTGTTTGCATCCATTCATTTGTCTTGCATGCACCGAGGCTCGGCGCATCATCCAAACTGCATTGTTGTTTCAATACTTCTTTGAAAACGTGTTTAATCGCATGTTGTTCAAATTTTTCATATGCCATGTTAGTAGCCGAGCCTATTAATTGCATATTGCATGTGTTGAATTAGACACTTAACATAGTTAGGATCATGCATCTTTCTAACTAGTTTTTGTTTTGGCTTGGAGTACTCGGTGAGCTTTATGCTTTAGCATACTTGCGTGAGTGTGATTGCCATATTGCCATGATTCGTATGCTTGCCATGAGGCTATGTGCTTAAATGCTTAACTACTTGAATGCCTATGGATGAAGGCTTGTTGTTTGAATTGGAATGATTTAACAAATGTGAGTATTAAGCCCACTTTGTTAAGTGGCAAAATCATGTTTTAAGCCCACTATGTTTGGTGGTAAATCCGCATTTTAAAGCCCACTTGAGGTGGCAAATTCAAACCATTTTCACAAACAAACATGAGTTGAATTGTTCCAAGTCTTGCGACTAGTATATACTTGCTTGTATGTGTCACATAGTAAAGCTAGTTTAATAATCAGAACAAGAGCACATAATGTTTATAAAAATGCATATCATGATTAGTAGAGGCCGATCTTTAATTGGGCGAGCGTGGGTGCTCATTTCAAGACCTTCCCCTCTCATACCTAAGTCCTCGAGCCGAGGCAACTTTGGTGATGACGAACACGTGGCCTTTGGCATGAGTCAGGGTTTCCTAAATTTCAACAAAAATAAAATATTTAGGTGGCGACTATGTATCTGGCAAAGCAGTCAAATTTTGGCATTATTTAATTTAAAATTGATTTTCCAAAAAGGTTTGCCTGATTTGGACTCTTTAGTGATTATCAGTTTCACATTGCACTTTATGAGATTAGATTCAGAACCGCGGGAGTCCGAACTGAGAGGCCTTTCTTTCAAACCCTTTCCGAAAGGCGGGGTGTGAGAAAAAGGCGAGTCCACAGTTATAACCTCCCCCCTTTAAAGAATTTCGTCCTTGAAATTTCAAATCAAGTTTTACAATTGTGCTTAAACCTATTATAATGGTGATAACCAATCAATTCTATCATCATGACCCACTCTCCAGTCATCCATTCTCATTAACAAGATAAATAATTTCCCAGTATTGAATATACAATTCATCTTTTCCCAAAACATATACAATGTTTATAATAAACTTGCATTTCCAAATCATAAGTAACGTATACAACGTTTTCACATAACCCAGACATATACAATGTTCTCATATATTCAAAACATATATAATGTTTTCATATTTTATCAACATAACAAAATTTCATTACATGTTCCAACATCAATAAATAGGTCAGGATATTTCTCACAAACTTTTAACTCACGTTCCCAAGTTGCTTCCTCAACCCCGTGATACTTCCACAATACTTTAACCAAGGGAATTGTCTTGCCTCACAAGACTTGGTCCTGAGTATCCAAGACTCTCACTGGTCTCTGCTCATACGAGGCATCCTCATCTACCTCCAAGTTGATCCAATCCAACATAAGCGATGGATCCGGCTCATACTTTCGAAGCATGCTAATATGAAACACATCATGAACCCTAAAAAGTGTAGCGGCAAGACCAAATGGTAAGCTACCTCTCCAATCCACTCCAGGATCTCAAAAGGTCCAATAAATCGAAGGGACAACTTCTCACTCTTTCCAAATCTCATCAAAACCCTCCTAGGTGATATCCTCAAGAGCACATGGTCTCCCACCTCAAAAGACAAGGGTCTCCTCCTATGGTCGGCATAACTTTTCTGACGACTCTAAATCGTAACCAATCTCTTATGAATAAATGCCAATTTCTCTACCATTTATCGAACCAACTCTGGACCTAACAAAGGTGAATCACTCACCTCGGCCCAACACACCGTAGATCTACATGATCGGCCATACAAGGCCTCAAATGATGCCATGCCAATACTCGATTGGAAGTTGTTATTATAGACAAACTCCATTAAGGGCAAGTGTCTCTTCCACAATCCCTTAAAATCAAGGACATAACCTCGAAGCATATCCTCAAGAATCTGAATGGTATGCTCGGACTTCCTATCAGTCTGAGGATGATACGCAGTGCTAAAGGTCAATCTAGTGCCCAAAGCACTCTGCACGCTCTACCACAACCGAGTTGTTAAACGCGGATCTCTATCTGAAACAATCGTCACAGGGACCCCGTGCAATCTCACTATGTCCCTAATCTAAAGGTCGACAAGATAGTCTACCGAATCACTCACACGCATAGGTATAAAATGTGCCGACTTGGTTAACCGGTCAAACTCGCTAGCCTCTAATACTCAGCCTTCACTTGTTAGCAAGTAAGGCACTTCGATACAAACACTGCCACATTCTTCTTCATACCATTCTACCAAAATTGGTGGCTCAGATCATGATATATTTTCGTGCCCCTCGAATGCACCGCAAGACGTGAGTGGTGAAACTCTCGGAGTACTTCCTCTCGACAAGACTCTGGCACAAAAGGTGGTCAAGATATCTAACACTCGAGTCGGAGTATACATTCAAGGCCCTTACCACCTTCCCATTGGAGATCTTCTCCCGGAGGGTTTCTATCTCAAGATCATTCTTCTGTACTTCCAACACTCGGTTCATAAGTGTGGGTTGTACAACTATTGTAAACAATGCTGCAGACTTAATGGACTTACCAAGATGTAAGTCAAACTCACCAAGAGTACCCAACATCTCCCATTTCAGAATAGTGATACAAGCCACGCTACTAATTGATTTTCTACTTAAGGCGTCGGCCACAACATTGGCCTTCCCCGGATGATGATGCAACTCAAAATCATAATCCTCTATGAACTCCATCCACCTCCTCTTGTGTAAACAAATACTTCAGACTCTTGTGGTTAGAAAACACCTCAAATTTCTCCCCATACAGATAGTGCCTCCAAATTTTCAAAGCAAAGATCACCGCCACCAACTCTAGGTCATGAGTAGGGTAGTTCCTCTTATGTGTTTTCAACTGCCGCGAGCCATAGGCTACTACCTTCCCCTCTTGCATCAAAACACAACCCAAACCTTCCCATGAGGCATCACAATATATCGAATAGCCCAATCTCCTCTTCGGAATAATTAATACTGGAGCAGTGGTAAGTCTAACTTTAAGCTCTTGGAATGACTTCTCACAAGACTCCTTCCACACAAACTTGATTCCTTTCCTCGTCAATCTAGTCAATGGTGAGGCTAGCCTAGAGAAATCTTTCACAAATCTACGGTAATACCCGGCCAAACCCAAGAAACTATGGATCTCAAAAGTATTCTTAGGTGGCTCCCAATCTTGCACTACCTCTATCTTGGATGAATCTACAGTCAGTCTTTCCCTGGATACCACATGGCCTAAGAACTTAACCTCTTTCAGCCAGAACTCACATTTCCCAAACATAGCGTACAATTTATGGGTTCTAAGCAACTCAAGCACCACTCATAAGTGTTCCTCGTGTTCCTCCTCAGAGGGCAAGTAAATCAAAATGTCAACTACGAAAATGACCACGAAACGGTCAAGAAACTCACGGAATATCCGGTTCATCAAATTCATAAACACGACTGGGGCATTGGTTAGCCCAAAAGGCATCACTAGGAACTCATAATGGCCATACCGCGTACGTAATGCCGTCTTCGGGATATCCTCCTACCTTACCCTCAATTGGTGATAACCCGATCTCAGATGTATCTTAGAAAACAACTAATCAAACAAATCATCTATACGAGGCATTGGGTATTTGTTCTTGACAGTTACCCGGTTCAACTTCCGATAATCTATACAAAGTCGCAAAGCACCATCTTTCTTTTTAGCAAAAAGAGCCAGTGCTCCCCATAGCGAAGTACTAGGGCAGATGAAACCCTTATCTAACAATTCTTGGAGTTAAATATTCAACTCACTCAACTCAGCAGGTGCAAATCTATATGGTGCCATAGAAATCGGTGTCGTACCAAGCACTAGGTCAATAGAGAACTCGATCTCTTGGTAGGGTGGTAAACTAGTAAGATCCTTAGAAAAGACATCAGGGTATTCACAAACCACCCTTGGCAACTCAACCTGGACTTTATCACACTCACCACCTAAGAAGGTTGCAAGAAGGTAACTAAGTTCACTCTGCCCACGTGGGTCATATACCAGTGATAAAACTCTATCTACCCGGTCCCCAAGGAAACAAAAACAATCACCGCTTAGTGTACATACAGTAACCCTCTGACAGTAGCAATCTATAATAGCCCGATATGAAGATAATCAGTCCATACCCAAAATGACATCAATGCTAGACATATCAATCAACACAAATGAAAAAGAAAGTCAGTGATCGACAACCTCTATATCACAACCCCGACACCCTTGCTTCAAAATCATTTCACCACGAATAGGCGATTGTACACAGATGGAAGATGCTAATTGATCCAACTCTAAACCCAAAACCGATGCAAATGCAGACGAGATAAATGAATAGGATGCACTTGTATAAATCAACACACTAGCAACTGAATTGTAAAACAAGAAGGTACCTCCTACTACCGAAGGCACTTGTACAAGATCTGGCGCTGTAACAGCATACAAACGTCCCATTGGTGTCTGCTCAACCTGCTCACCCCTCAGAGCATAAGCCTGATGCATTGACTGCGCCGAAAAGGCTCCCTAATTGGCCCTCGAGGCCTGTGCCGACTGTGTTGGCTGATGGCTCTGTGTCTGCCTCAAACCAGACACATCAGGTATGCCACCTAACTGTGGGCAAAATCTGTTCATGTGCCTCGCCTACCCACACTAATAACAAGTGAGCAACTGTCTTCTCCCCTGACTCTTGCCCTGTGAACGAGCCGAAGACGGAACAGATCGTTGCCCTCCTCCTCTCTGCGGCCAAACTGGAGACTTGTGGCCCAACTGACCACACTTGAAACAAGTAAAATCTCTCTGACCACCACTCCCAAAACTCGAACTCAGCACTGAAAAGGTAGACCTCGACTGAGCTCCCTGTGATGATTAAGGGTTAGAACTCTTGATTATCTTGGCTTTTCCTAAAGCCCCTCATCCTCTCTTCCTCCATCTACATCACGGTCTCCAGATGAGCCACCGCCTTCACAAGGCATCCGTACTCCCTAATCATAGACGCGGCCACCTTAAACATCAACTCGGTCCTTAGCCTCTTCTCGAACTCCAAGTAACAGCGCTCCTCAGTCACCACAAGCTTAAGTGCAAACCTAGACAAGCTAATAAAGGTGGCCTCAAACTCGACCACTGGTGTGTTTAACTACACCAACTTAGAGAACTGGTTTCTCAACTTCTCCCTAACTGTAGGAGGCAAAAACTTGTCCTAGAAGGTGTTGACAAATGCCTCCCAAATCACCCTAATGTGCCCATGCACATACTTTCACCACTGACCTGTATCTCCCTTCAACTGCAAAGATGCCAAGGTCACCCTCAGTTAGTCGTCCTCGATGCCAAGTATCTTAAATGTTTTTACTATCTGCTCTAGCCACTCATCCACTTTTAGTGGCTCCTTGGGATCACCTAAAAACTCATCCGAATTCAATCAGAAGAATTCCCGCTTCAGAAAAGATGGCCCTACTTCAACTACTTGGGCCTGGACTTGATTCTCAGCCCTGAGAATGTCCATGGATTTCCTTAATGCTCCTGCCATTTCGCGGACTAAGCCGTCCATGGCCTGCTAACCCACTGGTTCGGCCACATTGGCCTGACCAACTCTCTCCTCCTGTGCTGGAATATTATCCGGTATGGGTACCTTGTGCCTTCTAGGCCTACCATGCCTACCACCACCACGTCCACGTTTTGACATCGTGATGAAGGTAACAAAAAAATTAGCACATTTAAAAATGTGCCGAAACTAACTCACTCGCATCCTAATGCGTTAGACAATAGTAATTCACTCCATATAAGCACGTAGTTACATAAAAACATACGAATTTTCTTCCTAGATAATGGCCCTCCCGCGGCGTTGCTAGAGTTCTAATTAAAAGCAGCAGTGATCAAGTGCTCTTCTAATAGGACTTCTAGAAACCCGTAGACTCAATTAGTATCTTAGGAACTAAATCCCATAACTATATAATAATATAAGCATGTTATCACATAAGCATACAATACATACTAATGTCTCAGCTAAGCGAGACAAACCCATTGTGGTAATAACCACTTCCCACGTACCCAAAATATTCAAACTCGGTACGCTCTGATACCAAGTTATAACGCCCCCCAAAATAAAATAAATACAACCCATAAGCTGAAGAATAATAAAAATAATATGTTTTCATTCATCAAAGTTCGTATACAAAATATAACACATGCGATATACATTCACAACCTGTTCATCCTGAATCTACAGCAGTCGTTACAATGATAAGAGAACTGAAAACTAAACAGGCAATCATGTGGCTTACATCTTTCCAAGTCATTGTTTGGTTACAACAAAAGTGGGCCTAGCTCAAAACAGTTAAAGCCCTTTGCTATACAAAAGAATATAACAAAAGAAATAAGCTCTTGCTCCCAAATATCCCTCCAAACTATTGCATTGGCAGAGGCATATCACCAACACCTGAAAATAGTTTTTCCCAGAAAGGGCGAGCCAAAGCCCAATAGGAACAATCTAACACAATATATGAGATTTAACAAACATATAAGTACAATGTACAAGTAGAATGCTTGTGACAAAACATTCACAATTTATATAATCATAAAGTACCAAGTTCATATCTTAATCCATTTTCAATCAATTCATAAGCCAATTTCGTTATCTTTCAACAACCCAACTAAGACTACAACTCAGTGGTTCTCCAATTAACACAATTACCACACAAACACTTCAATCTGTCATTTTACGAAAATTTCATCCGCGAGATCGACACCCATGTATACGCACAGTTTCGAGACTTTTACCCAGGACACTCTGGCCAACTTAATTTCAATGGAGTCTATCCCCTATCTCCTCCCAAACATGGAGCACATCCTTTTTCTCCTTCCAAACATCATATATATACAATGTATTTAAAACATAGTCATATTCAATGACAGCCAACAATAGATTAGTTTTAATTCACCTAATCCTCATGCAATTTCTACAACAATCATAGCTAACCTCCACCGTTAGCCCAATACAGTTATTTCTAAACAGATATTCAATCTCAAGATAGATAATTTATTCAGAATTTCTAAAGGTGTGAGGTAATATATATCTAACTCCATTTATTTCAATATTCGTCCAATTATATATTTACAACACCAATTTCATTTATTTATACAAAATAAATATTTGAATTTTTTTAGGGCAAACCCCATTTTCCCAAATATCAACGCAAAGGCCAAAATCAACTATTTTGCCACAAGATACCTCATATTCAGACCCCATAATCCTTTATGTCATACTCACTCAAAAACCCCCTTTTTGATTTTAAACCCAAATCCTAGGTTTGCCCATAACAGTCTTATATCCCACCATTGTAACATAACAATGAATAACTAAGTTAAAAATCATATGAAAGTATAGAAAGTCCCTACCTCAAAGAGAGAAGATGATTAAGGCAAGGATGAAACTCCAAAGATTCTCAAACCCAACTTTATTCAGATCAAAATGAAGATCTTGAGACACTCTACCTTTTTCTCAAAGACATTAGGATGGAAAACTCAATGGATCTAGGTGAAAATGCAGAAAGAAGATGAGTTTTAGAGAGAGAAACTCAAGATCTAGGGTTTTGGAGAGTTTTAGAGAGAGAAATGAATAAAAAAAGTGATGTAAAATGTGGCTGCTACGAACTGATATACACGCAGTTTGCTTGAGCGTAAGAAGTGACGCTCGAGCGTCAGACATATTGTTCTGCTTGAGCGCAAAATGCACACTTTCAGAAGCTTTGCAGACGAAAGACATCGCTCAAGCTCAAGATTGGGCACTCGAGCGCCCACCCGCTCGAGTGTGGAATACACTCTTCCAATATTTGCAGGTCTGCAAAAATACTGAGAGTTTGCAAAGCCCACTCGAGCGCAAGAAGTGCTGCTCGAGCGGAGGAGCTAAAATCTGGGCAACAAAGGTTTGAAAAACAAGTTCACATATTATCGAAAAATTATGTGATAATTTTGGAGTAAATTGGCTTAGTGTCATTACTTAATTTTTATTGGTTAAAGTTATAGGATCCATTACTTTTCGTTAGGATTTTAAAATTTACTTAACAAGTGTCAAGTGATAAATGATATGAAACAATATTCCAAAATTACTAAATAATTACTCACATATATCATCATCCACCATTGATACAAATGTGATTTGTCTATCGATATCCAATTAACATGATACTCGATGAGTTCTATACATTAAATGATTCGAATTATCAATGTGAGTTCCGTGGTGGGCCCACGAAAGCCCAACAATACCCTCCAGTCCGATATAGACTAAAGAGAAGCTTTTTCCATTTACTTTATGCAAAGGAAAATTGTTTTTAAAATGTTCTTTGATTTTTTATTATTATTAATTTTATTTTATTTTGGAGAAAGAATTTCTTATTTTTTAATTGTTTCATTTCAATTCTTCATCATTTTAGAATTGTGTTCATTTTAGAATTACGTTGGTCTTTTCTCAAGTTCATATATAAATTTGAAAGAATTTCAAGCGCCCATAGAGCTCACTGTGGATTTCATTTTGATTATTCAAACTATTAATTTTATAGAACCCTTTTTGTATATCATCCATAAAAAAATAAAATAAAATAAATAAAAATTAGACCAATTCGATAATCGTCACACTTTCATTTTAGCATATTTGTATTTGAAAAAATTTACGACAAAATATTACGATTATCGAATTGATCTAATTTTTTTCATAAATGATCTACACGGAGGGTCTTACAAAATGAACAGTTCGAATTATCAAAACAGGATCCATGGGGGACACCACTGACCCTTCAAATTCTCTCAAGTTCAAATTTAAATTTAAGATAAACTCAACAACTTTTTAAAATAGAAGGCAAAAAGAAACAAAAAGTCTATGGTCCAAAACAAAAACTCAACAAGAAAGAGAAAATGTTTCAGATCCCAAAAAGCTCTCATATTTTGAATAATGTAATATGATAGGTCGGGTTGTGCAAAATACCACCCAATCCGTTAAAATCTCACCGATCCACGCCAATCTACACTGCTCTATCCACTACCTGCGGTTTGAATTTCAAAATTTATAATCCGCCTTCGAAACCACTCTACTTTGCTATAGTTAATATGTATATATTTTTAACCTCTAATGAAATATCAAAGTAAAAATGAGTGTGAGAGATATTTAAGATGTGAAATTTGTTACAAATTAGTAATTATATATATGAAAAATATTATGTAAAATTAGTTTGTGTTATATATATGAAAAATATTATGCAAATTAGTATTATATATTATGCAAAAGCTTGATAATTGGTTAAAAGTATTCTTCAATCGCTAATCCGCTTCAAACTGGCCAAATTACAATTTGCCAATCTACGAAACCGCCATTTGGTTAATAATTTTACTCTCAAACTGCCCGAACTGCACTGCGCACACCCCTAATGATAGGTATCTACTTTTAATTTGTTACACATTCAATGATATATGGCCCAAATAAGAGGAAGAAAGTTAAGAAAGACAGCCATATCATTGTGAATGAATTTGTGAATCTAAGATTTTGAGTCTAGTATTTCTTAGAAGAAAGTGTCCAAACTATTAGATCAATAATGTATAATTATAGAAATTTTTTTGGACCCATAATTTGAATAAATCTTTAACTTAGATAGAAATTGAGAATAATTTTTTGATGATGATGATGATGATGATGATGATGATGATGATTATTATTATTATTATTATTATTATTATTGTTATTATTATTATTTTGACTTTGTAGAGCCACAAAATAATGTGAAAAATCTAAAAACCCTCGAGAGATTGATTCATGATTATGTTTCAATTTTAAACAGTGAATATCAAACTCATTCAAATAATTAATAACAAATCGACACAAAAATTTAACATGGAAAAAACCACAATTACAACACCTCCAATTGTGATAAAAAACTATGAGCGAAAATCATAAACAATCCACTAAGAAGACAAAAATGAATTACACATGAGTACCTTTAATTACCTAGCGAATCCACGCCCGAATTGAACAGAACCCAATGTGCCTCTTCCTCTACCATCTTCATCTCGAAATTGTTTTGTCCAACAGTGAATCCACAACGCCGATGTTGAATCTACAATGATAAGCCACTCTGGAATCCACCAAAGTTTCAGGCCCATGTTCCTCGGAGTCCACCGATGAACACCTCTCTCTTTTCATGAATAAACAAACAAAATCAACCCTTGATGTTTAACAATATGTAGTTCATTGATCAATTGATCACCTTCTATGCATCAAGGAAACTCACCTAAAGCCACTCTCCAATATAGAACACTTTGTATTTTACACCTCTCTAAGAATTTGGATAGGTTTAACCCTAAAAACAGCAAACGGCGCACTTTATAGTAAATAGAGTTGCGATGATCGCTTGAGTGCACACGTCACCGCTTGAGAGGTATGAGTAAAGGCGGTGCAAAACATATAGGTCAACCGCTCAACCACAACATACACTGCTCAAGCGATGAAACAAATTTTCCAGAAGTTCAATTTGTAGGCAAAGACACTGGACGAATCACTTTATCGCTCAAGCGCACAAATGACCACTCAAGCGGTCAAACCCCAGCGAAGTGGCAAACAAGGAATGCTAAAGATATGAAATGTTAGCACAAACTCCTCTAACAAGCACAGTTCGAATTGGATTCACATCTAAACACTCACAACCTCACTAAGGCATAAAAGCGAATAAAATTACAACTGAAAGTAGTTTTGTTAAACGGGACTGTTAGTTACAAAAACCTAGCATAATGCAATATGGACAGAACGGCCCTAAGGCAACACCAAAAAAATGGCCGCCTCAGGCGTCAAATTCTGTGTAAAAATTAGGGCCCCCAAATGATATAGTTCGTATGTTAGGTTTGGTTAATTGAAATGAAATAATCATTCCATCATAATGTTCATTTTTATGTTTGGTTCATTAAAAAAATGAGAAAAAATATATTATAAATAGAATAATTATTCATCATTGAGAGAACATTCTATAGAGATGATGAGGAATGACCATTTCATTCTATTCAATTTCATTTCAATAAACCAAACATTACATTATTGTATTAGTAGTTTAAAAAGAAGAGTAGTGCTTGGGACACAACTAGGGGTGCTCGTGGTTCGGTTGCAGCTATGGAACCTCAAATCCGCCATCTGTCCACCGGATTGGCGGATTGAAAAAAATCAATCCTCATTTGTCCGCCGGATTGGCAGATGCGAATTGAGCGGATTGGCGAATGGATGCGAATCGGTTTGACAGTTTAAACTTTTACAAATTTTGAGGCATAATACAACCACTTGTCAACATTTTTTTTTTTTTAAATAACAACCCAACTCAACATAACCAAAAGATTATCAAGTAAATTGTCAAATACCAATAATAAATACATATAAGAAAATCATGCATTATCAAAACTATTTCATTACCTCTTTTTTCATTCAAAAACTATTTAATTTTATTTTTTTTAAATGACAAAATTAAGCCTTATATTTTTCATATAAAAATACTAAATATCAACACTTGCCATTTGATAAAATGATTTCCAAATTGAAAACACAACAGAATATCTAAACTTTTTTTTCAATTGGAAACACAACAAAATATCTAAACTCTTTTTCAATTGAAAACACAAACAGAATATCTAAACAAATTGAAAACACAAAATCTTACAAATTTCTAGAGGTGCCCACGGTTTGGTGGTTCGGTTGAGGCCAAAAGAACCTCAAATCTGTCATCCGTCCAAAATTAAGTAGATTGGAAAAAATCAATCTGCAATCAGCCACTCGTCATCACGCATCCGTCCAAAATGCGGCGGATCAGATCGGTTCGATCGGTTTGGACGGATCGAAATATCCACTGAGCACCCCTAGACATAACCAAACACATAATGGGACACATATCTCTCACATGGTGTGTGGCTTACATGTGGGATCTATCTCGTGTGAGGTATATGTGTCTCATTCTGTGTTTGGTGATTGTGTTCTTAGATTTATTCGAAAATAAAGTTTCACTATATTTTTTTTTTAAACAATTGAAGTGGTGAATTATTTAATAGTAATGGATGATTATTTGCTAAATGTATAAATTATTTATAGAATATTGTCAACTATATGAGTTACAATTTCCTCTTGATAAATAATTTTTTTGGAACTGAAATTGATCAAATTTTACATTCAATCAATTATGTCATAAAAAAATTAAATTAATTAATAACGTTACTCATCGAAAATGTGGAAAATCTATTTCAATAATTATGATTTGTATCAAATATAAAAATCATATGAAATTGCTTAAAAAATATAATGTTAAAAAAAAAATTATAATTGAATTAGGGAGCCGTTATTACAACTCTACTTTGTTCCAAATACACTCTCTTTTTTGCCATTATTCATAGAAAGAAGTGTATTGGGAGCAAAGTAGAGTGAGAATAGTAACTATGTATATTAAGGACAAATAAGGGAGTGTATTTGGAATAAAGTGGAGTGGGAATAGCAACTTTTTTGAATTATTCACTAATATAATATTTTTAAATTAGATTTATTACTTAATATTTTAAATAATTTTCACGTATAGAACAAGTGAAAAACTAGTAATTTTAGTTTTATATGTATATATAAGTAAATTTTGTGTTAGTACTAGTCATAAAAAAAATAAAAAAATAAAATAAAAAAGGTCTCATTTTTTAATTAAAAAAACTACGTATATATATTTTTAATTATGTATAAAAGTCACATTTTTTAAAAGTCTCAAGGCCGCCTGAATGTGGGGTTGGTATCTGCTAACTCTAATTTGTTGATGAGGTTGATATGTATGGATGCATCCGTTGACTGCCTTGTCTAAAATAGTTTTAAAGTCATGAGAATTATTGTCATGTACCTTCCAAGTTGGTGGTGGTTGTTTTGGAGAAAGAATTGTCAACATTTTGTATAAAAATATCTTTCATTTTGCCACATTCAAATTTTTTTTTTATCTAGAATCAAAATGTATGGATAAAATTTATTTCCACTTTGACCGATAAAATATTAGCCTTAAATTTCTGCTCTATAATCTACTTTCTAGATTAAATTTTGTGAGTAACTAAAATTATTCAACTAATTTGCCATGTCCTTTTAGAGAGTGAATTATACTTGTGGTCCTTAAATTTTGCTACTTGTGTTATTTTTATTTTTGTATTTTCAGTTAGCTTAATTTTGACCTTTAATTTTAGATTTTGTGTCAATTTAGTCTAATTGATAATATCGTTTTTTATGCAAAATAATTATTGAATTGGTTGAGATTAACTCACTTAATTGAGTAAATTTATAATTTTGTCTTTAAAAACATGAACAAGCTATCTACGTATTTTCTATATATAAAAAAAAATAAAAAAAATACTAAGAGTTGTAATCAATTGAACCAAATTGAGACAAAATCATAAATTTAAAATCAAAATCAAGTCAATTAATATTATAGAGATCAAAATGACATAGGATTACCGTCGTAATTTGTCCCCTTCTATATTGCAACTGGAACTTGCATTTCCTCAATGGGAGTAGATGATACTGCTATAAGATCCAACATCCTGTGTCATCCTAGTTTCAGTTACATTGTCTTGTGTACCTTTGATATCTCTGAAGTTCAATATGAGGAAATTCTCCACTATTGGAATCTTTTTAGTTGTTTTGCTTTTCAGTGAAACAATATTGTCCTGTTTGAGCAATGCTTCAACCATTGGTTGCATAGAAGAAGAGAGACTAGCTCTTCTAAAGTTCAAAGATAGTTTCACAGACAATACAGGTTGACTATCAACTTGGCATAACCAAGATTGTTGCAGTTGGAAAGGATTACAATGTGATGAAATTACTGGCCACGTTGTTAGGCTTGATCTCGGTGTAAACTTAGACACACCCGAGTTCAACTTTTCTGCTCAGTTAGGGCTAATGAAGTGCATTCTTGTTTGCTTCAATTGAAATATCTGAATCACTTGGACTTGGCCGGAAACTATTTTAACCGTATCCCAATCCCAAAGTTCTATGGATCAATGGCCCAACTAAGGTATCTCAATCTATCTTATGCAGCGTTCAGTGAAATAGTTCCCCATCATCTCAAAAATCTTTCTAGCTTGCTTGTTCTTGATCTTAATTTTAATTTTGAAGTAACTATAGATGATTTCACATGGGTTTATCGTCTTTCATCATTGCAATATGTCGGCTTGAGTTTCATGAATCTTAGTCAAATGCAAAATTTACCCAAGGTACTAAACATGATTCCTTGTTTACTAGAGTTGCATTTATCAGATTGTGGACTTGATAACATTCATTTATCTCATATGCATGTGAATTCTACTATTTCTATTGTTTAATACTTATACCTTGGGTATAATTCATTTGAAGGAGAACTTCCGAGTCTCCTTAGGAACATGACTTCTTTAAGAGTCCTTGATCTTTCAGGTAACTTGTTTAATGGTGCAATTCCAGCATGGTTGGGAAGAATGTCACCCTTGCATAATTTAGTCCTTGGTGATAATCAATTTATTGGGGTCATCCCACCGTCGCTAGGGAACCTATCATCCTTGAGAGTACTAGATCTTTCTTACAATAAGTCAAATGGGACCATTCCTGTTTCTATTGGACAATTATCAAATCTCAAGATCTTAGACCTCTCTTTTAATTTCCTGGAAGGCATAGTACTTTCTGAAACTCATTTTGCCAACCTCTCAATGTTGGACGAATTGAGAACAAGTTCTGCCTTCTTGACATTGAAGGTGAGATCTGATTAGATACGTCCTTTTCAATTGAAATCCTTTCTAATGGGTCTTGCAAAGTAGGGATTCAATTTCCTCAATGGCTTCAAAAAGGAAGTTGTTGAATTGGATCTTTCCAATTCTAGCATATCAAGAACCCTCCCTAAATGGCTTTTTGACATGCCTCTCTTGATATTAGATCTCTCTCATAACCATATCAATGGACCCATTCCAAAATTGCCTTCCACTTTAAACAAAGTTGACCTCTCCCATAACTATATCTCAGGACCCCTTCCACAAAATATTGGTGATATGGTGCCTACTCTGAACATTTTGTCACTAGCTAACAATTTGATAAATGGTTTGATACCCAATTCACTGTGCAAAATTGTGACCTTGAAAAAACTGGATCTCTCTAAAAATATGTTATATGGAAATCTTCCTCAGTGTTGGGCGGATTCAAGGGAAATCCCAGAACTATGGGTCATGAAATTTTCATCTAACAAGCTTTCGTGGATTATTCAAAGCTCTATTGGACATTTGGCTGGAGTGGGATGGTTACATTTGAATAACAATAGTCTTTATAGAGAGCTTCCTTTGGGTTTGACAAATTGCACGACTTTAGTAGTTTTGGATCTTGGTGAGAATGGATTATCTGGAAACATACCTGGATGGATTGGAGAATTAGAATGCTTGAGAATTCTAAGACTGCACAAGAATATGTTCAATGGCAAGATTCCTTTATAGTTATGCCAACTAAGTCTCCAAATCATAGACCTCGCAAACAATAACTTAGAAAGAACCATCCCTTCTTGTTTTGGCAAAATCTCACTAGTATGATCTTGAATGAATCTCCAATACTTGATTTTGAGCAATGGCCATATGAGAACATGATACAAATCATGAAAGGAAATGAACTCGAATACTGCACTACACTATCGTATCTAGTGAGCATGGATCATTCAAGGAATAATTTGACTGGAACGATCCCTGCAGAGCTATCACTTCTTTTAGGTTTGCTTGGGCTTAATTTATCGCATAATAAGTTGACAGGAAGCATCCCTAAGAAGATCGGTGGCTTAAAGTCATTGGAATCTCTTGATTTGTCTAGCAATCAACTTTCAAGCATAATTCCATAGAGCATGTCAAATTTGAGTTTTATGAGCCACTTGAATTTATCATACAATAACCTCTCAGGACGCATTCCAATAGGAAATCAACTCCAAACTCTTGATGACCCTTCTATTTACGTCAGAAATAGTGCACTTTGTAGAGCTTTTGTACCAAAGAAATGCTCTGGTGACAGACATTCTCAACCTCCTCCGACATCCACAAGTCATGAAGAAACATATGAAGGAGATGAGTCTGAAAATGTATGGTTTTACTTGGTTATAATGAGTGGCTATGCCACAGGGTTATGGGGATTTATTGGTGTTTTATTGTTCAAGAAGAACTGGAGACATGCTTATTTTCGATTCGTTGATATGACCAAAGAGAATGTACTAGCAGCTATAGCAGTGAGAGTGACTCAATTTAATGAGTAGATTGGCAAGTGAAATCATAAAGACTTGCTTTCTTCCCTTCTCTCTCTTTATAGTGTTTGCATGGGTGGGTTGGTGGTTACAGTTGTTTAAGTGCACTTGTTTCCATTTTTTTTTTCCCAGAAAGTTCATAAATTTCTTTTTTTTCGATACATCGGAATTACAAAGTTCATAAATTTCATGTTACTATATGTAGCCTAAATGATTGTTTTGTTTTTGGATTGACTCTAAGTAGTTGTTTTAATCTATATCTGTGAAACTTGGTTACTTCATTATTCTATGTTATGGAGTTTTATGGTTTGTTCATTGTATTTGGTGATGAAATTAGGAACCAGGTAGTTAGACACATGAATGACCAAAAAAATAGTTATTGGTCTAAATTTACTCTAAATGTGAGCTTTACTAAGCAAGAGTTAAAATTTGAATTACAAATTATTTTTTTCATGTATGAGTTCTAAATTTCTAGAGAAGATATGATCCACAACGACTTACCACCACAACCATTCCACTACTATTACCTATCACCTCTATTAGTTGACGTTTATATTTTTCAAATGAAAGTTGTGACATAGCACCCAAATTTGATCTCAAATTTTATTTTATTCCTAAACTATCTTTAAAATATCAATTAGACCTCCAAATTTCATTTTATTCAATGGTCTAATTGATATTTTGGGAATAGTTTGAGAAGTAAAATGAAATTTCAAATGAAATTTGGTATCATATCAGCAACTTCAAATTAACCATAGGCGATAATTGATGGTGGAAGTAAAATTGATGCAAAAATAAATAATTTGAATATAAAATTAATATTATTAAAAAATATAAATTAAATTAATTTTTGAGCGATAATTTAGAAGTCAAAATGATATTATCTCGTAGAATTATATCTAGCTAGTTGTTGAATGACTATTCCTTGTTGTATGGTTACGACTGATATGTTTTTTTACTGTGAATGTGTTTGCACAAAAACAAAAATATGCATAGAAAATTTAAAGTGTAATTTTAATTCATTCTAAATATGGTAAGGATTATTCAAAATAAATTTTTGCACATATATATTTATTTATTTTTAATATAAATTCTTTTAAGTTCAAAATCTAAATTTGAGTATCATGTTAATGCCTATAGAGTCCACCAAATGTTAATTTTATAGGGTTCTCTATGTATAGTAGTAACCTTGAAAAAAACTAGGTCAATTCAATAATTATAATAATTTCATTTTATTGCGTTTATCTCTAAAAAAATGAATGGTTTATTTTCAAGAATATATTTGTCGTTCATTTTTTCAGAAACAAATGTGATAAAATAAAAGGTTACGAGTATCAAATAGACATAACTTTTCTATGAATGATATACACACAAGGCTTTACAAAAAAAAAAAAAAAAAAAAAAAAGGTTCGAATCATCAAAACGAAACTGGTAATAAACCCAATAAATCATGATGATTAAATTCAAATTTTAAACTAGAGAAAAATTAAAAAAAAATTCTCTACACATTTTTGTATTATATTTTTGTACAAGTACCTTTACTCTTTCTTTTATGATGTTAGGGGCAGTGTCATCTGTTGCCACTAACTAATAAGAAGACTACATGCTATTTACATGCAAAGGTAAATTACTCTTACATCTTCTAAGATTTGGTAAAACTATTATAAATGTCATAAGTTCAACATAATTATCTTGAGGGAGCTTTTTTTGATAAATTCTCATTTTAAGAGTTTTATTCCATCTAATTTATGTTCTTTTTGATTATTCCATTAGATATTATTTGAGGTAAGAAGACCAAAACACCCTCAATCTCTCATGTCCCTTATTAATGTTAATTGTCATTATATTTTGGTAGTTCCCATGCATCAGGATGTTGACTGTCATTATATTCATATGAATTTGAAATGAATTTGTGTCATTGTGTTGTCAATTACATGATGTAAATCACATCATGTAATTGAAATGAATATTCACATCATTATAGTCACATTAATTTGAAATGAATTTTTGTCATTGTGTTGTCAATTATATGATGTGAATATTCATACTAAAACATGTTAGACAATTTTCACTGTATTTAAATAAATAAATTCGGTTTGTGTACTAAACAACAAACAGAATGCAAAAGAAATATAGAAAATGAGAGAGATTGTTTGATTACAAAAATCAAACGAATAAATAAAAATGAATAAATAAAAAACAGATTTTTATTTTGTTACAAAAAATAAAATCAAAATCTGATTTAAATAAATAATAATAAAACAGAAAATAAATTAACAACTTACTTGATTAATTTCTTGAACAAACTTTTGATCAAGTCCAGTATTTAATACTGTGTCCTTAAGACAGATTCATCCCCTTCACGGTACTTTCAGATTGTGGACGTCTATCTCCCAAGATAAAATGATCAACAACGAATAATTGCAGCACTACAAATTATTCGCACAACGAACACACTTTGTGTTTACACTCTTTCTCACAGAAAATTAGATGTAACAAAATGCAAAGAGCAGTAGTAGATTTAAAGACGAAAATTGGAGTGAGAAATCCAAATGAAGGAGTTGTCTATATAGAGGTGTAATGGTGGCTTTTCACTTTGAATTCAACAGGTATAGTACCTATTCGGTTTGAATTTTAAACAGATATTAAACTATTTTGGGTTTGCATTTGAACAGATAAAAACTGTACAGAAATTTAGAACTATTTTGTACAGAAACCGTGAAGAGGTGCAAAAATTGAATTTGAATTTTCCAACTAAAATTAAAATTCAAACGGTCAGAATTTATTTTCCAAAAATAAAAAATAAATTCAAATATTTTTTGTCCAAAAAGAAAGGTATTGGGTCGGACAAGTCCAACCCAACCTTACACCTCACACCACGCACCCGCGCCCAAGCCTAGGCCCAACCCAGCCCGCCCGTGTGTGGTTATTTTTGAGTCCAATGGGTCTAGCCCAATTTGCCCATAACCTCTCCTTTCTACAAACTTGGGGTGCCCCTTGGGGCCCTCCCCAAGTTATAATTCCAAGCTTTATAAACCCATAAATTTCTTCCCACCAAACCAATGTGGGACAAGCCTTTATTCAAACCTTTAAGGATTTTCCACCAAAACTCCATTTTCATGGAGCACACTTTGGCTTCAATTTCCCATTCACCCGATAATGGTTTTGAGTAACCAAATATACCACGTGAATCACAATGTGACATAGAACGCATTACCACTTAGACCCGCCAAATTTGGCGCACGGGTCCCACCTAAAAATTAGACCACAGTTTAGAAAAAATTCTGTTTTTTCCAGATTTTTTTCCAAACCATTTCTAACAATCCCCCACATGAATAGAATTTGATGACAACGGAAATGCAACAATATGTAGAATTTGTCGAAAGAGTATAAATCGAAAATATCTCACATCAAGATAGGTAACTTTTGGCCTTGAACCTTCCCTAGTGATAACCTATCGGACTTACTAGCTAACCAATGAACGCGATGCCTTGAATTGTTTAGTCGTTTGTGTAAGCCAAGACAATAGATTTCACACAAAATATCTTCTGACACATCGTGGTTCTCACGGTTGTGTTCATTTTGGCCTTGAACACTCCTGGTTTTCATGAGTGCTTCTAGAGAATTTAGCCTCTTCATTCTCATAGAACCGGCCCCAGTTCGTCACTCATATATGTGATTCTTATTGTGAGTATCTCTTATACTTGTCTTGATTTTATGCCTAAATCAAGATATAAGTAATCATTGAAAACTAAGCTTATCCTTAGACCCCTACAAACAACGTATGTTACAGATATCACTCTCACCATAGGAATGGTAGGGAATTTTAAAACCCTCGATGATTTCTGGTAAGCCACACATAACTTAGTTGTCCATTTGAACTTAGTTCTTGGGATCTCCAGTCATATAAGTAGGGTTACCATTATGATGACTTTTATGTAATAGGCTTTAATCTCATTTCCTTCATGAACTATATACTTGCTCTTTTGTCAAACTTTTTGTTAACGGATCCGTAATATTCTCTTTAGATTTTATATAATCTATTGAGATTATTCCATTTGAGAGCAATTGCCTTACGGTATTATGTCAATGACGAATATGTCGTGACTTACCATTATACATATGATTCTATGCCCTGCCTATTGCAGATTGACTATCACAATGAATGTAGATAGCTGGCATAGGTTTTGGCCACATTGGAATGTTTTCTAAGAAGTGACGAAGCCATTCTGCTTCTTCTCCTACTTTATCTAAAGCAATGAACTCAGATTCCATTGTGGATCATGTGATACTTGTTTGTTTCGTGGATTTCCAAGAAATAACAATGCCTCCCAGAGTAAAGACATATCCACTAGTGGATTTTGAATTTTTAGTATCCGATATCCAATTGGCATCACAATAACCTTCGAGTACTGCTGGATATCGAGTAAAGTTTAAACCATGATCACAAGTAAATCTTAGATATCTAAGAACCCGAATGATTGTTTTCCAATGGTCTTCTTCGGGGTTACTAGTGTACCTACTCAATTTACTGACAGCATAAGCTATATCAGGACGAGTACAATTCATTAGGTACATTAGGCTTCCAATGATTTGGGAGTATTTTAATTGAGACACCTCATCACCTTTATTTTTTGATAAATAAAGACTGATGTCTATAGGTGTTCTAGCTATATTCATATCATCCTTGATAAATTTAACAAGAATTTTCTCAATATAATGTGATTGAGATAATGCATATCCGTCAGATGTTTTAGTAATTTTCATTCCTAATATGACATCTGCGAACCCCATATCTTTCATATCAAATCTTTTGTTCAGCATTTGCTTAGTTGATTTGATCATGTTTTGACTGCTTTCAATGATAAGCATGTCATCCACATAAAGACAAACGATGAAATAATCTTTGTCAGTGTTTTTAACATAGACACACTTGTCACATTCGTTTACCTTAAACCCATTAGTAAGCATAGCATGATCAAATTTTTCTTGCCATTACATAAGTGCTTGTTTTAATCCATAAAGAGATTTTATAAGCCGACAAACTTTATTTTCTTGCCCCGGCACTACAAACCTTTCGGGTTGCTCCATATAGATCTCTTCATTCAGATCACCATTTAAGAAAGTTGTCTTAACATCCATTTGATGTATTTCTAAATTATACAACGCTGCTATAGCAATAAGCATGTGAATGGATGTTATTCTTGTCACAGGGGAATATGTGTCAAAATAGTCCAGACCTTCTGTAACATGCCCAGGGGGGGACCCGTGCGCGTTAAATAGTTCGGACCCTCAATCTCTTTGATCTAGTCTCACAAGTGCAATGTGAAACATAGATGAGAGTCCAGATTTGGTAACTTTATAGAAAATCCATTTTATTACAAAATGATTACCACAAATGAACTACATCACCAGATCTTAGAGTCGCCACCTAATATTTATTTTGGAAAAATTAGAAACCCCGTGACTCATGCCAAGGCCACTGTTTGTTGTAACCAAAGTTGTCTCGGTTCGGAACCTTAGGTATGAGAGGGGAAGGTCATTAATTGAGCACCCCCGCTCACCCGATCAAAAGATCGGCCTTTACTAACCATGATATGAATTTTATTTTCTTTATATGTTCATGTTCTGATTATTTAATAAATCCTAAAATTTACTACGTGAAACATACAAGTATAGACTATGTCACCCACTTTGGAACAACTTGATTTCATGTAGTTTTGAAGATGTACAATCCAAATAAATTGAGCTTACAAACATGAAAATCAACATCATTCTAAATTAAGCGACACAACCTCCATCCACTGGCATTCATAGAGTTATATCACATAAGCAAACAACATCATGGTAGAATGCTAAACATAGTAAGAAAAACACACACAAATGGGATGCTAAAGTATAAAAACTTACATGTTTGACGACCTGCGAACAAGCTACAAAACAAAGTTAGTAAAATATGCATGATCTTATATACAAAATCCTAATGCAATTCACTCATGAGATGCAACTAAAGATTTAGCTTCTAAGATATGACACGTGAATCATCTCAAGAACATGAGGTAGCGCACATAATCACATAAGAATTGATTAAATTCATAAATGCAAAATTAGCCGAATCAAGATGCATGAAATATGGATGCAAAGCATGGATATAATACAAGATGAAATATGATGCATATTCATAGATAAAGAAAGCAAGTAAAAGAACGGGATAGAAAGAAGCGGGGCGGGAAATTATTACAACATTTTGAATAAATTATTACAAACCAAATAAGAGAGAGAGAGAGAAGGGAATATTACAACAAAATAAAAACCTCACAAACTCTCAAAATAAAAAAAAATAATAATAAAAATAAAGAAATTTCATGTGCTTTGGGGTTTGCCGGAAAATATTCTGCTTGATGCGGGAAGACTGCTCCGTTCTGCCTGGGGAAACTTATTTTGCGGGAGCACTACTCATCTCGGGGCACTATTCATTGCCGACAGTACTATTCACTATGATAATTACTATTCACCCTTTTTTATCGTTATTCATCTTACCGGGCATTTTTCGTTCGCAGTTACTATTCATCGCCGGAGGTACTATTCATCGTCGAGGTTACTATTTCCCGCCGAAGGTTACTACTCATCTGGTGTGGTAAATTATTTAAAGTAATAAATTACAACAGTTTATATACAATATTTAAATTATAGTAGATATGTGGGTGGTGTAGCCTTCCCGTTAAAGCAGTAAAACAGTTATATAAAATAATAATAATAATAATAATAATTACAACAGATATGTGGATGGTCTAACCTTCCCATTATAATGGTAAAACAATTATATAAAACAAAGTATTTTACAACAGATATATGGGTGGTGCAACCTTCCCATTAAAGAGATTAAAAAAAAAAAAAAACAATTATGAAAAGTAGTAAATGAAGTATTTAAACAAATTATATCACATTTTTCACTTAAATGAAAGTTTGCGAAAACTCACCTTTCAGGGAAGTGATATATTTTCAAATTCACAAACTTTCTTTTGCTTACCCTCAAGTTTGTGTAATGTGTTCTCAATTCTCAGTCCAAAATTTAGAATTACAGCTTTAGTGGTTGGTTTTTGAATGGTGTATTGATGAAATCAAAATAAAAATTTGGTTCAGAAAAATAAAATATCTAAGAAAATATTTTATTTTACCTCTCTCTCTAAAAAAAAACTAATTTTCCTTCCTTCTGATTCTTTTTCTCTCAAACTCACTCGCACCACTTCATTTTTGTCTCTGATTCTCTAATCTAATTCTTTCAGACTTTTCAGATTAGCCCCCTCTCTTTTCTGAGCCTCTCCCTCTTTGTCCTTATATAAACAAAAAAGTATAATATAATAATATAAAGATTATAATATCGATATTATATAAAGATATCTTATATATATGTTATGCTGATAGCTTTGGATGTCGACAGCCGATAGTTGACCGACATCAAAACAATTTTTTATTATGTTTCTTTTTTTATAATATATATATAATATAAAATATCTAAAATATATAATTTATACCGAAATACTAAACATATAATATAATAATATTAAACATATAATATAATAATATAACTTTTTATTATTTTATTATAATATAATATATAATTTTTACCAATTTATATAAAACACCAAAAATATGAACAAATACATAAAATTATACAAAAATACTAAACTAATGAAATGTTTAGTATTTTAAAACAATTTGGCTATGATGGTGAATGTTGGGATTAAAGTTCAAATTCCATCTCTCTTACTGAGAATTCTGTGAGAAAAACAATTCTAATTGTCATCATCGGTAATAAAACAAAAGTGCCCAAGTCTTAGGGCCGGTCAAAATGGGTTGTCTACAGTTGCCTCTCTTTGACAGAGCTCGAAGTCATTTCATGACGTGAGTGAATGTCAAATCTCGAAGATGACCCTTTTGACAAGACCATAAGACTTGGGCAAACAAACAAATGTACAAACAATTGGTTGAACCCGAGGGTTGCCTACGTATCCCTTTGAGGACTCAAACCTGCGTAGTTCAGGGGCAAGATGTGACGTCCCAAATCTACACTATTGGTTGTAGTCAAGGGAAAAGTCACTAACGAGTCCTATGGCCAATAACCAAGTAAGATCCCAGATCGCCGGAGGAGTCAATTAGCCTCCTTCTAAGTCTAGCTTTCTTAGGTAGCACACTACCCTTTTGACAGATCTTAAGAGGTATTGACACAAGGTTTCATAAGCAACGTTAGGGGTTATATTGGTGTTAGAATATAAGTACATAATAACAGAATAATTATGAATATCCTTAATTACAAAAGCTCATTCCATTAACATTACATCCAAAAGAAAATTTAAATTTTCATATGAGCATTACAAAACATCAAAAGGGAAATTTCTAACTTTTTTAAGATAGCCAAATGTCTTCGAAGGTTTCCGACTCATCGTCTCCTACTATAAGCTCCTCTTCGGCACCTGGCATGATACGCCGTGAGCTTTGAATGCCCAGTAAATGCACACACACCCCAACCATGTTCCCAGTCCAATACACAACAACATTTACAAAAGACAGAGGAAAGGATCATGGCATTTAAGTTCATAACATAGACTATATGGTTAGTTGTTAGTAGTCTAGAAATCCCCCAAAGAGATTTCACCCTCCCAACTCCAAGAATTGGACGCGGATTATTCGGTATGCCCCATCTTTTGCCTGCTTTGTTGCAGACCTTACCTCAGATGCCTACCAATGGTTATATACCGCATAACGCCAACCGAGGGCCTCAAAAGAGACGGTAATGATGGGCCTAGCCCAAACCCCTCCTTATACCGAACCACCTAGGGTCCAAATACAACCACTCCATTCAAGGGTTTCGAACAACCAGTTGCGCAAGACTTGGTCATTTTAATCCACTACTAATATCAACTTAACATTCTCATCATCTATGATGTATGACTAGTGTGGTCGTTAACCCTTTTTACCAACCCATTTAGTTTTTCCCCTTTTCACATTAAGTGTGTTACACGTTAGTGGTTAGCACAAGTAAGAACAAAATAAGGCCATTCAAGGTGAAACTCAAGCATGAAAGTATAACATATATTACAACAATATGTCATGATAGCATAAAAGCATTAACTACAACAAGAACCGCATTGTTCAGATTTCCAGCACTGCACCGGTTCAAAAATAAATATAGAAAAAATATTTTTTAAGGGTTTTAGAAATGTGGCTTCTAGAGCATTTGTAGAGAATCAAGTCTAGTTTCAGAATCCTTTTACGGAAGTAGGGTGGCCCTTTTTGATTTTTAGATATTTAAGAAATACACAGACTCTGTCCAGATTTGACAACTGTTACAAAATTTGGCGTTTCTCTTAAAATACTAATTCATTTTCATTGAAATAATTGTTTTTTGAAATCTAACCTTCAGAGGAAGATTTTAATATAAAAATGAACACAAGATCATTTTTCTATAATTTTCTAGAATTTCTTAAAGTTCCCTGTTTTAAACAGGTTCTTGCACTAAGTATTTAGAAAAATAAAAGGAGCCATAAAAACACATCCATGGTCTTAGACAAAATTTTCACATACTCTATACATGTAAATTAATACCCCTTTAAAATAGATTTTGAGTTGGTAAAGGTTTGCTATGGAAATAACATCAAAAACCTTGAAGAAAAGCTTGCTGGAAATTGCAAGGAAGGAGAGGATCATTTCATTTTCAAACCATACATCATCTAACAATGTAGTAACTCTTAATATCATGTGAAATATATTTTTAGCATGTATTATGAAGGGGAAAAACATGATGATTCATTGAGAGGAGGAGGTGTATGAGATTTACATTGGTTTGCTAGATCTTTTTCCTACTTGTTGCTCTCTTTTCTTCTCTTTTCTCTCAAGCTCACTTGCTCTCCCTTTCCTCCTCTCTTAGATGTGTGTTGTGTGTGTATGGAGTGAAATAAAATAGCTAGCAAGGCTTGTATTTATAGGCCAAGGAGGAGAGAGAAGGGTTGGTTTGGTTTGGTTGGTTTTCAATAGAAAACTATTCCAGTTTGGTTGACTTGTAATTGGATCCAATTAAGATTTGTGTTAATTAATCTTGATTAAGAGAAGGTAATCCTATTTACTAGTTAATTGGGAGACAAAAAAGATATAGCAATAAATGGCCCACATTTTCCCCAGACGGTCAAAGATTTGTTGCATTTATGTACAAGATTTGCTATGAATAAAAAAATACACTTCTAGGTCCTTTTCACCACCTATAGCTAGCTACCCTATTTACCCATGTGAAAATTTGACCTTTTTGTTAAGAAAATATAGAGGATATTTTGTATAAATTAATAAAATATTGGTTGTACCTTTATTGAATAAAATATTAAGGTTTGGGGCCAAAATGCAATAATTAAGAAAGAAAAGGGTACAATCAGAAATTTTGAAATAAAACATATGTTTAACTTATATAATGAATAAAATAATGATAGGAAAAATAATTCGGGCACATGGTGCCGATTCGCAACAAAATCGAGATACCGGACTAAAACTGCGATTACCGAAAACTAGGGTTTTTCTCTTATAATTTTTCATTCTAGGGTTTCTAAATTATTAATTCAGGGTTTTAAATTGTTTCTTAAGTTCTCAGAGTTGATTAGGGTTTGCTAATTAGCTCGCACAGTCACTCTTGATTTCTAGGGTTTAATTTGCAAGAAATGGAGAAACCAGACTTCTTCTTGAAATTCTTCAACTATAAGGTGCCGTTTGGTAACACTTACGTTTTCAATTTTCAGTTTATATTTACAAAAATTTAAAAACTCAAATAAAAACTCTTTTGGTAAATTTTTGATTTATAAATCAGTGGTCTCAATTTATAAATTTAGCCAAAAAATGTAAACTCAAAAAATGTGTTTCCGTTTTGAGTTTAAAATTTTTTTTTTACCACCCAACACTAGTCACCACCCGCCACCATTTTCCACCACCGTCTTCCGCCACCACCCCCCACCCCCCACCATCACTTGCCACCACCACTCACCACCCACCTGCCACCACCACCCGCCACCACCACCTACCAGCCACCACTACCCACCACCCACCTGTCACTCACTTGCCACCACCACCACCCACTCCCCGCCGCCACCACCACCCACCACCCACCACTACCATCCATCCGCTCGCCACCTACCCGCAACCACCACCACCACCCCACTCCTCGCCGCCACCACCACCCACCACCCGCCACTACCATCCATCCGCTCGCCACCTACCCGCAACCACCACTCACCACCCACCTGCCACCACCCGCCGCCACCACCCACTAGCCACCCGCCACCACCCACCACCCACCTGCCCACCACCCGCCACTACCATCCATCCGCCCGCCACCACCACCCGCCATGACCCACTGTAGACACCCCATTTTTGACCGACCTTAAGACTCAGACGTCACCGTTTGAGCGCTTGGTGATATTGAATATTGTACTCGTTCTGAGGTTTTAGAGTCTTGGCTGCGAGCCTTGCCTCTGGACTTTCGGACTCTTTTGTACTTTGCCTCGGTTTGCGAACCAGGTCCCGTTTTCTCTGTTTTCTCTTCCCGAAGGGAGGGAGAGGTCTCGTAGACCATCTCTCAGTGGCCGTAGGCTACGTTTCGTGGTCGTAGGCCATTTTTCCCATTTGGAGCCTGGTTTCCGATTTTTCGGAGCCATCGGTCGTGTTCCTCGGTTTGGGACCGCTTAACCACCTCCGTTTGCTCCGGTTTTTGGCACACACCTTGTTTCCTCCCTTTTGAGGGACAGTGCGGCCCGGGAGACCAACTTTGTGGTTGAGCGCCACCTCCGGTGCCTAATAGTCAGTTTTCGGGGCCCCGGGCCGTGCGTTTTGGCCCCCGAACCTCTGTTTTGCATCCATCTTGGCCCATTTTTGGTAGGGACCTTATTTTCATGGTTAGGAAGGTGGTGGTATGGTGGAAGGCCACCTTTTCTCCTGAAAAACCAGCTTTTCCCTTTTTCTCTCTCCTCCAGCCGGTTTTTCTGACAGAAAGCTAGTTTTTCTTGCTTTTGAGCCATAATTTCTGGTTTTTCACACCACCATTGTGTTGTGCTCATCTGGGAGGCCACCAATATGGGTAGGCCGACCAGTAATTCCTCTTGACCCTTCTGAACCCCTCTAAAAAGCTAGTTTTTCTCTCTCCTGGGTCACATTTTCTGGTTTTTCACCACAGGGCTGTGCTCTACTCATCTGGGAGGCCACCTTTCTGGGTAGGCCGACCAGCAATTTTGCTTGAACCTTTTGACCCCTGGTCAGCCGACCACCCTGACCCTTTTGAATTGGTCGGCCAGTTTTGTCTCTCTGAGTGTGTTCCAGCTGTGCCAGCTGTTTTACACTTGACCCACTGTCCAAGGGTTTTGTCCTTGTTCTGGCCCCTTTTAAGGTGGTTTTCACCCCTTTGTTTGGCTTCAAAAAGGAATTGGCCCCTTTGGTCTAGCTTCTTCAAGAAGCTTGACCCCTTTAGTCAAGCTTCCTTTAGAAGCTTTGAGCCTCTCTCTTGGCTTCTCCAAGAAGCCATGGCCCCCTCCCTCTATATAATCAACCCTTCACCTCCATTTGCAAGGGTTAGAAGCTTTTGGCTGGAAATATACATACAACCCTCTATCTCTATACTTCAAGCCTCCAAACACTCATATTCTTGGCCATTTTACCCTACACCTCTTAGCCTACCACCTCCCTCATCCATTCCAGAACGTTGGAGGTCATTTGCAGAGGTTGAAAGCTCACCAACTTGGTCTAGAAGCTGCTGGAGGTCGGCTCTACAAGGGTAAGTCTTCATTTCCCCTTTTCTAGCCTTATTTTGCTTCATTACTTAGCCCCATTTGCAGGCATTTCTAGGCCTCGACCTAAACTATAAAGTGTCTTATTTTGAGCTCCTCTTCAACTTTGTTTAAGGGCACTTTGCTGTTTGAGGTCATCTACTTCCCCTTACCCTCTATCTCTCTTTTAGGGATATTTTTGCATCATATTTTAGCCTTACTTGTGAACATTTTCGAGATTTGTCATAAATTGAAAAAGATCTTGTTTTAATCTCCTCTTCAAGTTTGGTTGAGGTCTCTTTTCTGTTTGGGGTCATCTTCCCCCTATGCATGCTTCATCTCTTCATGATTAGGGCTATGCATTAGAGCTCTTGCATTGGCCATCGCTTGGCCTCTTAGCCACTGAAATCCAGTGGATTTTCAGTGGCTTAGGTGTATTCTTGAAGGCCAAAATCAGAGGGGGGTGACCCCCTCTCTCCTTGTCTTGTTTGGTGGTCTTGTTGGCCTTCCAAAGGGAGCCCTTTTTGCTTTCTTTGAAGTCATGTTTCAGGCCTCATTCTGAGGGTTTTGATGTCTGCCTTAGCTCTATCCAAGGCCCTTTTGGCCATATTTTATGTCCCTCATGCATGTGTGGAACAACCCTCCTCAAGGCCTTTCAAGAGGACCTTTCATTGTACGCTTTATTGATCACTTTCAGGCCCTTTCTAGTGAGTTTTAGGGCTGTCATATTTGATTTCCAGAGTTGGTTTTTCTATGCTAAGTGTCCATCATATATGTGTTGAGTAACCCCTTGCATGCCCTTTCAAAGGAGCTCATCATTTTTGTACATGTTGGCTGCATTTCAGTGGTTATTTGGGCATATTTTGACATGTTTTATTCACTGTTTTTGGCTGGTTTGATGAGTTCTCATATGCTTCATATACATGCCATGCAAACCATGCTTGCTAGCCAAATTTGCATGCTATTTTTGTCCATTATGTTAACATTTTTTGGTCATTCTTTAAACTAGAAATGTGCATGTTTTGAGACTTCCTTGGCTCTGTCTTTGTGCTTCATGGTCAAATAATGCTTGCTTTGCATAGTTATAATTCAATACATGTGCCTAGTTTTGAGTTTCGGGGCTTATTTCATGCATCGGTTGCCATATTTCCATGTTTTGGGACCATTTAGCATCATGTTTCAGTGCTGGAAATTACATGCTTGTATGCCATATTGCATCCTTTTCCATGCATTGGTAGAGTGGCATTTGATGCCTTAGGTTCGGTCCTTGGTATTCGTGCATGTGTGCACGCATTTCGGTTGTCTCATTTTCATCTAATGGCCACTGATGTGAGTGTGGCTGAGGTCCACTCACGTTGGTGTAAGTCCATCATGCATTGTGTATGCCATTTCAGTTCATAGCATTGCGTATGCTAGGTTGCATGATAGAGCATCGTGTATGCCATGTTACATCGAGCATTGTGTATGCCATTTCATAGCATTGCGCATGCTAGGTTGTATGTTAGTCGCATTGTGTATGCCATCTCATTTGCATTGTGTTTGGGATAGGAGTTAGCCCAAGCACGGAAAACGAGGGACGTTTCGTACTCCGAGTGACGGAAAGTGTCACAATTCCCGGTCGCCGACACTCCGAATTACCCATGATGGAGTTTAGGCCTTGTTTTGTTTATATGTGCATTCATTTCACATTGAGTCATGCAATTCGACTCCTCAGCCATCATGCATCGAGATGCGTGATTGGTGGCACGAGGATCGATGACTCACTCCCTGAAGAGTAGTCATGCATACATATGTGAAAATACTTTGCCATGCCCCCCTTTGTTGCTCTCTGTTGCAGCAAATCAGAAATCAGCAGCCTTCTGGAGCTTTGCACAATATTCTGAGAATAATTACAAACAGAGGCAAACCGGGGCATCGCGATGGATTTTCGCGCAAGGCAACTCAAGCATGCATCATTCATCATTCGGAACAGAGCTAAGGCGGTCCATGGATTTGCGTGCTAATTTACGCGCTTTCCTAGATTAATTTGTTAATTAATTAGGGTTTTATATTTATTCGGACTGTATTATTTATTCGGACCCTCTGAACGAGGGCACAATTGTAATAAGTGTGCGTGTGTGTGATGTATGTCTTCCAACCCCACGTCTTTCTCCCTTTTATTTACCAGCTTATGATGGTTAGATTAGGGCATTTTTCAATTAGCATACTTATGCTCGCATGTTTGCATCATTCATCAGTATTGCATGCACCGGGCTCGGCGCATCATACTAACTGCATTGTATTTCAATTCTGAGTTGAATACTTGTTAGTTGTAGCATTTCACATGCCATCTTTAGAATAGCCGAGCCTATTGTAGTTGCATTCCTGCCTGTGTTGCATTAGGCATTTCAGCATAATTAGGATCATGCAAGGATTTCTAACATAGCTTCTGTTTTGGCTTGGAGTACTCGGTAAGCGCTTATGCTTTACCATCCTTGCATGTGTGTGAGTGACTACCATGATAGCATGCTTGCCATGAGGCTATGTGCTTATATGATATAACTGCCTGAATGCCTGTGGGTGAAGGTTGGATTATCCGAATTGGAATAATGCATTGACTGTGAGTTTTAAGCCCACTTGAGAGTGGCAAATCATCATGTTTTTCTAAGTCCACCTGAGGGTGGCAAAACCTGCATTTTAGCCTACTTGCGAGTAGCAAACCATTTTCAAAAATAAACATGAGATGTTTGGTTCTAATTCAGCCGATCCGATCTATATTTATATGCTGTGCGCATCATATAGTAAATCTAGGCTAATAACCGGAATAAGAATGCATAATGTTTTCAAAACTAGATATCATGGTTAGTAGAGGCCGATCTTTGATCGGGCGAGCAGGGGTGCTCACGAAGTGACCTTCCCCAATCGTACCCAAGTTCCCGAGCCGAGGCAACTTTGGTGATGACGGACACGTGGCCTTAGGCAACGAGTCAGGGTTTCCTAAATTTCCCAAAATAAAATATTTAGGTGGTGACTCTGTATCTAGTAAAGCAGTCCATGTTTGGCGCTTCTTTCAAAAAAATCTGTTTTCAAAAACAATTTGCCGGATTTGGACTCTTTGATGATTCATCGGTCTTGCATTGCACTCTGCGAGATCATATACAGGACCGTGACTTTGAGTCCTAAACTGTAGTGAACCCAAAAGAACAAAACGGGATTTCCCTCCCGGGACATTCGGGGACGTTTACAGTTTCTGGCGACTCCGCTGGGGAGTTAGAGAACTTGACTCGAACTCATGATATCTTATTTTGATTACACTTATGTGTTTCTTTGCATTGCATGTGCATTGGTGCGCCTAGGACACCGTGTTTGCCATCTGCTATTCCTGAGCGGTTTGCCAGAGGCTGCGTGCCATAAGGCTTACCGGTTACGGGCTCTACCAGTATGGGAATACAAACCCCGGTTTTACCGGGGCACCCTTTTGACCATTCGACGTAGTGCATATTCGGAATCCATAGCGACTATTCCAAACTAGGACAGGTTGCTTACTCGATAGGTTGTTTGAAACCGCTGCGTGCATAGTGAAACCCTAGCTCTTGACAAAATAGGACAGGGAAACCCTACCCCAATATAGGGGTGTTTTGGCTCTCACTTATCTGTTATGTGCTTTTAGAGTGCGTCTCTACAGGGAGTGTATGTATCAGTTTGCGAGTTTGGGCATTAGGCCTGCGAGCACCAGCTCAATGTTTGAGAATCAGTTATCTGCGGGTATCAAATTCATCTTTGGGGACAGTGATTTGGGGATAATAAATCAGTGTTTGAGGACAGCATGTATTCAGCTTATCGACTGTGTGTTATGATGCCCAACTGTGTGTTGTGTGTTTATTTTAAGCCGTTATGCTGTCCATTTGTCTGGTTATTTATTTCCTTATGGCTTTATTTATCTTTTTGCTAGGGCAGTTTTAGCACAATTGCTTCAGACCAAGCAGATATCCCCCAAGCACTCTGGACAAGAGGTCGCCGACTCAATCGATCTGAGGATCTGGTTGACGGACAACCAGTGTTTCATTCTCTACCCCCAGTTATCAAACGGAGGCCAAGAAAGCGCAGTGTGTCTGAGCAGAGGTTACCAGGGCAGTGGTCTACCCTAGCAGTGAACAGCCGGGCTGAGGTCTCAGTTGCTGCCATAGAGATACACATACCAGTCAGCCAGCAAGATCAGCAGAACATGGCCGGAATGGAAGAAATGATGCGCTAGCTCCAAGAGAGTATGAAGCAAATGCAGGAGAACGTTGTCCGCCAAGCGAAGTTCTCTAAACAGCAGGCCACAATCATGGCCCAGCAGGCGGAGCTAATTACCCGGCTACAGCAGCAAGCCGGAACATCAAGCTCACACCCAGCTCCTCCTCCACCAGGGGTCTCGCTACCCGAGTAGACACCAACTGTCCAGAATGTCCTGCCGAATGCCCAGAACATCTTGCCAAATGTCCAGACCCTCCAGGAGGACACAGACATTCCAATGGGGCTAGCTCCGCCCCCACTTCTACCTCAACTGTCTAAGGCACATACGCCTATCAACCACCCGGACTCTCCCTTTGAGTTCGAAGTAGACCCTATAGCACTGAAATTGAGCAAGCTCGAGAAGTTGTTCAAGAAATCCCAAGGGGTAAAGGCTATTCCGGATATCGAGGACGGATATACCGATGTGGCTGTGACGCTACCAGATAGGTTCAAAATGCCGCAAATCGATCGCTTCGACGGATTTGGGGATCCCATGGTCTACCTCCGTTTGTTCTCAGATATACTACGGCCAATGGGCCTCACCAGACCGCAGAAGCTTTCGTTATTTGGCCGGACTCTGTCGGGGTGTGGTCGTTATCTGGTACATGAAGTTAGAAGATGATGTCAAGCGGAGTTGGGATGAAATGACCGAGGCCTTCGTTGCACAATACTCTTACAACACCCAAATCGAGGTCACAACCCGTGATCTTGAAACAACAAGGCAGGAGCCTAAAGAGAGCTTCTCGGAATTTGTAACCCAGTGGAGGGCGAAGGCCTCGATGATGACCCTGAGGCCTACCGATAAAAATCAAATCAGGATGATTGTACGCAATCGCCAGCCGAAACTGATGCAAAAAATGATTATGCTCCCCTTCCCCACTTTGTCAGATCTGCATGAAATGGGGGTACAAATCGAAGATGCAATGAAACAAGGTCTGATTGACCAAGACAGAGAGCAGCCCAGAAGAACCTTTAACCACAACAACAATGCAGGCCCAAGTGGTGTTGCAACTGCAAGAGCTTCGGAGGTGAGCATGGTCACCACCATTCCCCCTCCCCTTCCAAGACCTATGGTAGCCACACCTTTCTCCGGTGCATCCGGAAGCAATACACAGACCACCAAATACCAACCCAGAGACCAAAGAACCTTCACCCCATTGTATATGCCCCTGTCCAAGGCTCTAGGGGTATTAATCAGGAAAGGGCATCTAAAACCCCTGGAGCCGAGGCCATTACCAAACCCACTCCCCCCTTCTCACAACCCAACCAAATACTGCACATATCACCAACAACATGGTCATGACACTGACCAATGTTTCTGACTGCGTCATGAGATTCAAGATCTCATTGACAAACAAGTGATCCTGTCTCCAGAAAAACCCAACATCACAACTAACCCGCTCCCTACACACAACCAAGCTCCACCTCCCAAAAGAGTCAACTTTATCCAGACTGGGGTCGTGTCTTACGATCCTAGCATCTATATCACTCCTTCCCACCTACCTAAGCCGGAGGTGCTCCTTCTTGACTGCACTGACTTTTTGTGCATGTTGGACATCTCCAGAACCCAACCCGAGCCAATGGTGGTGACTAGCAAAGACAGGACAGAGGAGATTTCAGAGGAGGATGGAATTGTTGAATCAGGGTTTGAGCAGTCTGGGAGTGTCGCTGGGGAAGCCTACGATCCGAGTGATTACATTCTGCCAGCAGGCCAGTTTGAGCCAAATATTGAATTGCCAGAGAGGGCAGAGCTGTGCGTGATCCGAGGGGATGGATTTGAGCAAGGGACAGATGATTTGACGGTTGTGGAAGAGGACTTAGCCAACCTCCAGTTTTTCAACGACCAAGATCCAGGGGACGAGGCAGTCAACTGGTTTGATAATGAGGAATCGGCAGAGGCTACTGGGTGGCTTGATGACCTACCAGACGTCGTCGAAGAATCTTAGTTGGAACAGGGCCCGGTAGGGGCGAGAATATCAATTGTGGCCGGAAGGGCCGGAAGTCAGAATGGATTACCGGAGAGTGCCGGTACTAAGAATTTCGCTCGGTATTTGGACATTGTGAAAGCAGGGAAAGCTGAACAACCAGCTATACTGACGTAGTTGGAACAAGAAAGATCTAGGGATTCTGAGAGAATCAGGAAAGCTAAAGCCCCCGTGGAGACCGAAAGTGCTGTGGGCACAAGGACGGAAGATGCTGTGAGCATGTGGGCAGAAGGTACTGCAAGTACAATCATATCGGAGCCGGATAGGTGTCTGTCGGCTGCCGACGGAATGTGGTGGGAGGACGATGATTTATGTCTTGCCCACACGGATGAGGATTGGGGGAGCAATCAGCCAGACGATACCTGGTATATCGGTGAGGTCGATCATATGACGATGAGCGGGTGGTATTTCAAGCCCCCGCACCTAGACCAGCCAGAAGCATCTGGAAAGGATAAGGAAGCTGAGAGATAGAAAGAGAAGCAAATCGAAGAAGAGATTGTACTGAAACAGTTAAAGAAGATACAAGCAGACATCTCCATCTGGGGACTGCTTATGGCATCACGAGTACACAGACAAGCTGTCTTATCGGCCATGGACAAGGCCAAGCTCTCTATAGACACCACGCCCGAACAGCTGGTGGGCTTAGTTTTTCCGGGAGGAGCTACCTCGATGTTGACTTTCTCTGACAAAGAGCTGCCACCTGAGGGTGCGAACCATAACAGGCCACTCTACATCTCCGTGGAGTGTAGAAACAAATGCATACCCGTGGTGCTTGTAGACACAGGATCCGCCATCAATGTCTGCCCGGCAAGGACAGCGTATGCCATTGGTTCAAAGATCGCAGACTTCGTGCCGACAGCCCAGGTGATTCGGGCATATGACAACTGTAGACATCCCATTTTTCACCGTCCTCAAGACTTGGACGTCACCCGCTCGAACACTCGGTGGTTACTCATGTTTGTGTTTCGTTTTGAGTTCTCGAAGGTCTCGGCTACGTGCCTTGCCTCAGGATCTCTCAACTCGACTGTTCTGTGTTTGGTTTTGCACCAAACGCTTGTGTTTTTGTTTCTAAGGGTACAGAGTAACTTGTTAGCTACCCTTAGAGCCCACCGGCCATGGCTTGAGGCCATCGGCCATGTTTCGAGGCTACCGGCCATTGGTGAAGTATACCATTGGCCGGTCGGCATTCGGTGTGGCCGGCCGGCCATCTGTTTGGCCGGTGGCCTCCTTTTCTGGCCGGTAGCACTTTTTTGCCTTTTTCAGGCATGGTGCATGCCAGCTGTGCCGGCTGGAATGCACTAACCCTGCCCCCGTGCATAAGTGTGGCAGTTTTGCCCCTTTTGCACCCTTTTGGTCTAGCTTCTTGAGGAAGCTTGGACCTTTGTCTTAGCTTCCTCAAGAAGCTTGCCAGCTGTCCCAGCTTCCTCAGGAAGCCTTGCCCTCCTTGCCCCCTTTGACCTTTTTTTGTTTAGCTTCTTTGAGAAGCTTCAAGTCATTGGCATTGTCTATATAAGAGCCCCTCCTCCTCCATTGTTAAGGGTTGAGAAAAAAACCAGAGCTATACACATATATATCTGATATATATCATCCTCTCTCTCTATATCTCCTTCTCTCTCTTTATTTTGTGTGTGTTTGAGGGCCTAAAGTGTGTGTTTGTTCTTAGTTTTGCACTAAAAGACATAGCATTACACCTTACTTTGGCTTTGAGAGACATTTGAGGGTTTGTTCCTGAGGTTTTGGACTAATTTTGGTCAGAAGACAGTGGCTGGACCTGCTGTTCTTGAAGTGTTCTTCAAGGGTAACACTTTTGCTTTATTTCCCCAATCTTGCATTAGCTTTTGACCTATCTTGCATGCTGATTTAAGCTTTGTGTATAATTGAAAAAAGTCTTGTATTTTCATGCTTAAGATCTTTCATTAAGGTCATTTTGTTGTTTGGGGCCGACCTCCCCCTCTTAGGCCTCTTTTGGCCTCTTTTCGTGCTCTTTTGTTAAGCTTTGCTTACTCTTGTGTATTGGGCTTCTCACCACTAAAATCTAGTGGATTTTCAGTGGTGAAGAAGGGGTTTTGAGGTCTTGCATAGGGGAGGGACACCCCTCTCCCTTGGTCTCTCATTTGTGCATGTTTTTGGCTCCTAATGGTAGCATGCATGAGTAGTTGTCTTTGGCTCCATTTCAGAGGTTTTTAGGTGTTGTTTGGTCATAATATACCTCTGTTTTTGGTTGGATTTGTGGCCCCTTGCATGCATATTGCACTTGCCTTGTATTCCTCCATTTTGCCTAGAAATAGGCCATGCGCTTAGGCCATTGATTCTTGCATGATCTAGCTTAACTTCATGAAGGTTCTAGCATCATTTTGTCATGCTCCAGGACTGTTAGGTGCTGGTTTGATCATATTTGCCATGTTTAGGGTAGCCTCTTTGCATTTTTGCTTGTGAGCCTTAAAGGTGTAAGTCATGAGCATGCTTGAATTGGGATGTTTCAGTGATTTGGAGTCATTTTCCATGCTATTTCAGTCCATAAATCATGCTTGTATGATCGCATTTATCACCCCTTTCATGCCTTGAAGAGTTGCTTTGTTGTGCCTTGAAATGAGCATTGTACATACCCGTGTGTTTGAGTCACTTGGGCTGTCATATCAGTGGGTTTTGGGGGCTCATTTTGCATGTTGAAACTCTATTTTGGGTTGTTTAGTTCATGCCATGAGTGGTTGGGGTGGTTGTAGTAGAATCCCCCCCCTTTGGAGGCCTTGAATGCTCCCCTTTTCACATCCATTCCCTAACATGTTTTGGGGTCATCTTTTGCATGCTTTTCATGATTTAATATAAGTGTTCAATGTCCAAGTATATTGCTTTGATGTGTGCTTAGAGTTTCCCTCTTCCATGCTTAAGTAATGAACCTTGACGTGTGCATGCTTGCACACATGATTCGTGCCCTCTTGCACTACTTTTGGTCACTATTTTGGGGTGGTGTAGACGTCCCCGAACGCCCCGGGAGGGTGAGTCCCGTTCTGTTCGTTTGTGGGTTTACTACAGTTCGGACTCAAATTGTCACAGTTCTTAATCTGAACCAAAGAGTCCAAATCCGGCAAATCGTTTTGAGAAAACAGATTTTTGAAAGAAGTGCCAAACATGGACTACTTGGCCAGATACAGAGTCGCCACCTAAATATTTTATTTTGGGAAATTTAGGAAACCCTGACTCGGTGCCAAAGGCCACGTGTCTGTCATCACCAAAGTTGCCTCGGCTCGGGAACTTGGGTACGATTGGGGAAGGTCAGCTATGAGCACACCCTCTCGCCCGATCCGAAGATCGGCCTCTACTAACCATGATATCTTGTTTTGAAAACATTATGTGTTCTTATTCCGGTTATTAGCCTAGAATTACTATGTTATGCGCACAGCAAACAAGTATAGACCAAATCGCCTAGATTGGAACAAAATATTACATGTTTGTTTTGAAAATGGTTTGCTACTCGCAAGTAGGCTGAAATGCAGATTTTACCACCCTCAAGTGGGCTTTAGAAAAGATGGTTTTGCCACTATCTAGTGGGCTTAAAACTCACAGTTTCAATGCATTATTCCAATTTAGGTAATTCAACCTCCATCCACAGGCATTCAAGCAGTTATATCACATAAGCAGCTAGCCTCATGGTAATCATGCTATTATGGCAACACTCACACGCATGCGGTATGCTAAAGCATAAAAAGCTTACCTAGTACTCCGTGCCAAAACAGAAACTAGTTAGTAATCATGCATGATCCTAGTTCATGTTAAAAATGGCTAATGCATCACATACAGAATGTCACTAGAATAGACTCGGCTAATCTACAATGACGTATGAAATGCTACAACTAACACGTATTCAATTTGGAATTGAAATACAGATGCAGTTAGAATGATGCACCGAGCCTGGTGCATGCAAAACAGATGAATGAATGCAAACATGCTATCATACTATACGCTAATTTGAATATGCCCTAAACTAACCATCGAAAGCTGATAAATAAAAGGGAAGAAAGACGTGGGGTTGGAAGACATACACACACTCACGCACACTTATTACACAACTGCCCTCGCTCGGAGGGTCCGAATAAATATTACAGTCCGAATAAATAATGCTAAATTAATTATTACAAAACTTCTAATTAATGAACAAAATAAATGCAGAAAGAAGGTGGCCGCAACCCTGCCTCGGGAGGCGTGTGATGGTGCATGCCCGACCCATCTTGCCTGGAAACTCGCTGCCATAGCACTGTTGCCTCTGTTTACACTGACCTGCCCTTCTGAAAACTGCCAAAGTCCCAGGGTATACTCTCTGAATGTTGGGGAATACCACCGGCCAGAAGGAATGGTCACCGGCCACAGGTAATGATCATCGGCCAGCTTTGGAGATATCGGCCACAAATGGTTGGCCGGTCGGTACTATATGTAGCCGACCGGCCAAAACTTCCTGCAGAACCTGCAGTTGACAAGAGCGGAGGGCAAACAGTGTATGGCATGGAATTTTCAAGCAAATGTACGCACGGACACACTCCCTATCATGCAATGGACTCAAGGGAGCATGGCCCTTGACCCTCGGGCCATCAATCACGCATTTCGATGCATGATGGCCCAAAAGCCAAGTGTGCAACTTCGATATCAGATGAAATACAAGCACAAAACACATCAAAGGGCCCCAACCCCTATCATGATTGATCAAGAGGCAAGGGATGCATGCTCAATGAAATGCAACCTAGGCATGGAGGCTAAGTATGCAACATGAACATGCAAATGAGCAATGTATGCTAGGCGCGCAACCTAAACATGTAAGCAAACATGGCATGCAACAACATGCGATGATGGACTTAAACTAACATGGATAGCTTGCAAGTATGCCAAAATCAGTGGCCATTAGATGAAAATGAGACACTCGAAATGTGTGCACACGTGCACGCAAACCGAGGACCGAACCTAAGGCATCAAATGCCACTCTACTAAAGCATGGCAAGGCATGAAACATGGTATGCAAACATGCAAACTTCAGTACTAAATCATGATGCTAAACAGCCCCGAAGCATGGAAACATGGCACCCGATGCGTGAGACGAATCCCGAAACATAAAACTAGGCACATGTATTGACCTATAGCTATACAAAGCATGCATTTTTTGATCATGAAGCATGAAGACAGAACCAAGGCAGTCCCAAAATATGCACATTTCTAGTTCAAAGTGTGGCCAAAAAGTGCTAGCAAGATGGATTAAAATAGCATGCAAATTTGACTAGTAAACATGGTTTACATGGCAAGTGTATGAAGCAAGTGAGAGCTCATCAAACCAGCAAAAATCAGTGAACTAAACATGTGAAAATATGCCCAAATAACCTCTGAAATGAAGCCAACACATGCAAAAATGATGAGCTCCTTTAGAGGGCTATACAAGGGGTTATTAAGCACATACAAGATGGACACTCAACAAAGCCAAACCAACTATGGAAATGGCCTATAGGGGTCCTAAAACCCACTAAAAAATGCCTGAACTGAGCTCAAGAAGTGTGCAAATATAGGCCCCTTTGTAAAGCCAAAAAGGGCATCAAACAAGACAACAAGGAGAGGGGATGACCGTCTCCTTCTTAGGACCTTAAACCACCATCCTCACCACTGAAATCCCTCAAGATTTCAGTGGTGAGGAGGCCCAAACAAGGTGGTCCCGGAGCTCACTAAAAATGCACAAAAATGAGGTCAAACAAGGCCTAAGAGGGGGTAGACAACCCCAAACACAAAAGTGTTCTTAATGAAGTATCTTAAACACAAAAAAAGGAACTTTTTTATGTTATACACTAAGCTCAAATCAGCAAGCAAGATAGGCTAAAATGAGGTACAAGAAAATGCTAAAAGGGGGAAGAAACTTACCCTTGAAAATCAATTTCGAGATCAGCAATTTCAGTGGCAAAAAACCAGCTTTTAGAGCTCAAGAAACCCTCCCAAGAACCTCAGTCCAATGGTGGTGGTGTATGGCTATGAGGTGTGGTGCAATAGGCCAAGAACAAGCCCCTTTAGAACCCTCTAACACACAAATGTAGAGAGAGAGAGATATAGAGAGAGACGGTGTATATATATCAGATATATATGCCCTAGGTCTGGTTTTTGCTCAACCAAAACAAAGGAGGAGGAGGCTTCCTTATATAGACAATGGAAATGGTGTAAAGCTTCTCAAAGAAGCTATGCAAAAGGGTCAAAGGAACCAAGCTTCTAAGAGAAGCTAATGCAAAGGTGCAAGCTTCTTGAGGAAGCCAAGACAAGGGGTCAAAGCTTCCTCAAGAAGCTTTGGGCAAAGGGTGCACAAAGAGGGTCAAAAAGGGTGCAAAGGGTGCAAAATAGCCACACACGTGCATGGGGAGCAGAGTTTGTGCATTCCAGCTGGCACAGCTGGCATCTATTCAATCTGTAGAATACTCCGGAAGGTCGTCGGCTAGCAAACTTGGTCGGTCGGACATCTTTTCTGGCCGGTCAGCTATCTATTTGGCCGGTCGGCCATCTATTTGGTCGGTCGGCCATTTGCTTTGGCCGGTCGGCAAGAAAAATCTGCTCTGCAGGTCCAACTTCAAATGGGCATAACTTCTTCAGATGAACTCGTTTTCAGGTCATTCTTGTGTCAAAATTGAAGCCCCAGAAGTAAGATTTCCAATGGAACCAGCCTTGTATCAAAATTCCAACTTTGTAAAAAGTTATGCTTGTTTTGGTGAAGGCTGCTCAGTTTCAGTCCAACCGGGATGATGCCCAACTTCAACCAATCATATCTCCCCCATCCGGACTCAGCTTTAAGAGATTCTTGAATGAAAAATGAAGCCTCGGAAGTCTTCTTTCCAATGGTGGTGGCTTCATAGCTTAAATCCAAGTGTATAGACAAATAAGTTTGATTTAGCGAGGACTGCTCGTCCCTCTCTTAGCGATTCTTGCCTATCTTCTTCTCCAACTTGGTTTCTTCTCTCTTCCCCTCCTTTCTTCAACTTCAAACCCCTAAGCAAGTTGTTTTGAAAGATTTTTCAAAGATTTCATCTCTCTTTCATTCATTTCCACTTTGTCCTTGCTCGGTTTACCGAAAAGCGCATTATTTGACAAAATGTGAGCCTCGGAACATTATAGAAACTTTATTTCAAAAATGTTTTAAAAGAGAGGGTTTTAAGGTCTAAAAACCATTCAAAATAGCTTTGGTCCAAAATGGGGTGTGAAGTTGAGATTTGTCTCTCTCCTTACCAAAGAAATTGAACCTTTGCCCTGCACATCTTTCATCACCGAGCAAACCATCAGTCACGCCCAAGTCTTAAGGGCGGTCAAAAATGGGGTGTCTACAGTTGCCCCTCTTTGACAGAACTCGGAAGTCATAACAATGACGGGAGTGAATGTCAAAGCCCAGAGACGACTCATTTTTGACAAGGCCGAAGACTTGGACAAACAAACAAAATACTGATAAATAAATGGTTGTGCCCGCAGGCTGCCTACGTATCCCTTTGCAAGGAATCAAACCAGCGTAGTTTAGGGGCAGGATGCAAATGATATGCAGGAAGACTTTGAGAATTGGACTTATACGCTACGCGAAGCTGGTTTGTAATTGGACTTATACGCTACGCGAAGCCAGTTTGTAATTGGACTTATACGCTTTCGCGAAGCCGGTTTGTAATTGGACTTATACGCCTTCGCCAAGCCGGTTTGTATGCAAAACAATGCAAATGTACTAACAAGTACAGGTAAGGTGTGCAAGATAGCGCGAATGAAATGCTATGATAGTAAAGATGCAAAGGGTGACAAGTTCCAAGCATGCTGGAATCATGAGAGGAGGTCCAAAACAAACAATTAGGAGCGCATACAACGCAACCTAAGTCAAATTCCAAACACGCTGAAATCGTGTGAGAAAAGAATAAAGAGAGAAACATAGGGACTTATCCCAGTGTTTCGGAATGGTATAAGCATTGGAACGTATTCCAAACGCTTTTAACCGAAGAGGGAGAAACATAGGGACGTATCCCAGCGTTTCAGAATGGTGTGAGCATTGGAACGTATTCCAAATGCTCTAAACCAAAGGAGGTCTAACCTGTCGCATGCGCGAGGAGAAAGAATGATAATTGCAAGTGAAAAGGTGCATAACAATGCAAGATGGATGTGCATAATCAATGTAATGAATGAGCATAACAATACTAGTGAAGTGGGTGCATAACAATGCAATTGGAACGTGCATCGCAATGCAAGTGAGTGGGGAGCATAACAATGCTGTGAAGGCACAGACACATGTAAGTAAAGCATGCAGTCTACACAAGCAATGAAATTGAACACGTGTAAGTAAAGTATGCAGTCTACGCAATCAACGAAATTGAACATAAGCATGCGGTCTATGCAAGCGATGAATTTGAACATAAGCATGCAGTCTACGCAAGCAATGAAATTGGCATAAGTGTGCGGTCTACGCAAGCAACGAAATGGATCATAAACATCCGGTCTACGCAAGTAATGAAATTGATCATAAACATGCGGTCTACGCAAGCAATGAAATTGAACACAAATATGCGGTCTACGCAAGTAATGAAATTGATCACAAACATGCGGTCTACGCAAGCAATGAAATTGAACACAAACATGCGGTCTACGCAAGTAATGAAATTGATCTCAAACATGCGGTCTATGCAAGCAATGAAATTGAACATAAGTATGCGGTCTACGCAAGCAACGCAATGGATCATAAACATGCGGTCTACGCAAGTAACGAAATTGATCACGAACATGTGGTCTACGCAAGCAATGAAATTGAACACAAACATGCGGTCTACGCAAGTAATGAAATTGATCAAATTAACGAGACCAAATTCGAACGCGACCTCCGATTTACCTTTCGGAGGGGTTTGCAACACACTCAGCTCAAAAATGGGCACACCCTGTTCATATCAGAGAGAGATAACATCTGCTGCTGCTTTAATTGCCATTCTGACTTGAAGTAGGCTTAAGCTTGGGGCCGAGATACACTTATACTTCGGAGTAGTGACAAGGCCTGAGGAGGTACATCCGGAGTACAATCACGGAATTTGCTGAAGGTGAAACACACTCAGATGCTTCGATTCTCCCTCTTTTCTTTTGCTTTGCAGTCTGGAACCCATACAGCTTTAGATAGGTCCTTGTTCTACTGTTCTCACATGACCTGGGTTGAACCCTGCGGTTTATGAAAGAAAGAATCTTGTTTTGCACAAATGTGGAGAATGACACAGCACTCTGAGCACAAACGATTTTATGAAATTGAGAGATGGGTTCTTGACTGGGGTATTGAGCCTACAACTGAACACAGCAAAGACGACCCAACAACGGAAAATAAAGGTAAACAACCTAAACACATCGAGACACGCTTAGAACGACTCAAAGCAAGAATCGAGAAAAACAAAACAGAAGACACGACACATAGACGTGTTACAAAGACGAGAGACCTCTCAGTGCACGAGGAGCCAGTTTCTCCGGGTATTATTTCCCATCCTTTCTCATTTGTGATTCTCACATCACTCGGCCCTCAGGCTCTGTTTTTCTAAAAAAAACCCTTTTGTCACTTTTTCTCTCAGCGCACATCTCTCTATTCTTCAATCTCTCATTTTTTTATCTCTCCCCTGGGTGGTTGATGGATAAACAAGAAGTTACGGGCTCTTGCCCCTAGCATTCCGCTAGATTCTTTTTCTTCTGCTCATAACAGTGAGTTTCTCCCACATAGGGGTTGTGCTATAACTGGGTGTGTAGCAAATCTGTAGCTGATATCGGTTGACGATGCCCTGCTGGGGAGTTTGGACGTGATCAGATCTATCTAGGTGATGGAGTGGAATATCTTATCCCATTCTAGTTCGTGCTTCGCACTTGGCTTGATATCTCGCTGCTTGGAGGAGGAGAGAGCTTTCAGCCCTTTGTTGTTGACTTCAGTTGTGCCCTTTCTGGCAGGTAGAGTGCCCTTCTTGGCAAGTATGGTGCCCTTTCTGGCAAATGCATTGACAACAGGGAAAAGACAGGAAGCCTGACTCAACTATGCCCCTAGTTCATCATTTTGACCATTTTTTATTTTTGCTTTCTATTAAAACAATCTTGACCAAAATGAGAGTTAGATTAACATGCTTGTTCGATTTTTGATTTGAAATCAGGCAAGTCAGGCTATGAGCACTGAAAATTTTCCTTTTTTGGGTCCAAGAAATGGTCCAGTTTTTGGAAAAGATGGAATAATTTTCGAGAAAATTTGTCAACCTCAGTAAAAATTCTCAAAAACTATTTTTGCAAACGGTCACTGCTCAACGAGTAGAGAACCTACTTTTGAGACGCACAACCTCAGATCCAAAGGAAAACTGCCCCGTGCTTGAGGAGAGCTTTATGGCAACGGAAAGTTGCCCCTTGTTTGAATGGCACCGTAGCACATTGTATGGCAACGGAAAGTTGCCCCTTATCTGAATGGCACCGCAGCGCATTGTAATCAGTCTTCATGGTAATGATCACAACCGGACTCTCGGATACAGAGAAGGCGAGGGCCATCAAAAACCAACACATGGACACACTTGATTTGGAAGTGTTTGTGGCTGGACTTCAGAATGAAGTTGCCTACGTATCCCAAACATGGGAATCAAGCCTTACGTAGTTCGGGGTTAAGGTACACTCGGGTATTTAACCTCTCCTTTTGCGCTCTAACTTTTGCCAAGGCGCCCGTTGCAGGTTTTTGACCTTGCGAGCTATGTTTTTCTTTTCTTTTCAATTTTTTTGTTTAGGATTTTTTTTGCATTTTTTCTCTTTTCACTTCTTCTGTATTTTTGTATTTTTCTTTTCTTTTCTTTTCCTTGTATTTTTTGTCTTTCTTCTTTTTTTTTTGTACTTTTCTCTTGCTCTAACTTTTGCCTGGGTCGCCCTTCCGGGTTTTCGGCCCAGCGAGCCTCTCAAAGGGTAAAAGTGTAACAAGTCCATGCCAAATGGTTTTAGGGTTTTGAAGCCATCCGTATCCAGGAGAGTGGCTATTGTATTGATTTACAGAAGAATCCATCTTCGGCTCTTCGAGCACATCAGACATTTGTGCCCCTAGTTCGGGGGGTGCTTTCGTTCTAGCTTCACAAGTTTCTTCTGATGAGATCTGATCTTCTTGATCTGACTTTGGTGCCTCTTGTTCGAGGGTTGCTTCAAAATCTGGCCACACAGGCCTCTCTTGATGGTTGATCGTTGAATACTCTGAACCCAAGGTCAAAGTTTTTTGAGAGCAAAGGGATTGAATCTTGAGGCTGAGAGCGATCCTAAGCTGCACAATCTCAAGAGCGATTCCACACAAGTCTTCGTAGGACTGCACAAAACATTTTTTGAATTTTTGAAAGTTTTTAAGAAGGCGACGAATCGCTCGCGCTGAAGATGGTGTGGAACCAATCTGGATCAAAGCTAGGGTCCTTCTCAGTACTCACACTAACAAGCATGATTTCATTCATTAAGGGCTTAGCACGCCTCTCTTTCTCTCAGTTGATCAAAGTTTTGCAAATCCCGAGGAATTCCTTCCTCTTTGTTTTCACCGCAGTGTTCAAAAAGTTTTGAAAAACTCAGGTCATTACAATGACTTAAAAGGCACAGAAGAGCATGTGAAAAGTACTGCCAGTTCATTCCAAAATTTTCTGGCACAACTGGCACACGGCCGAAGCAAGCACAAAGGCATGAAAAACCACTGTTGTTTCATTCAGATATTCTGGTGTAACTGGCTCTAAGGCAGAAACAGACTCAAAAGAAAGCAAAAAGACAAATACAAAACAAAACGGTGATGTCTGAGGTAACACCCCCAAAATCACCCAACTTTAACAAAACAGGACTGACTCGACAAAACAAGACAGACCCAACTGACTCAGTATGGGAAGACTGACTCGAAACAAAGGGGCAGACTCAAAATAAAACAACAAGACTGACCCAAAACCCAAGTCAAAATGTACACAAAAACCAACATTCGCAAATGCTCAAAACAGTGCGTGCCAAATGCCACATCCAGAGTAAACTGAGCGCCGCCCGCAGGTGGTTCATCCCCCGATCATATGGTCACATTATCCCCCGCAAGTTCATTGATCAAGTGCCGATAGACTTCGCAAGACTGGCCCGGCAATGATCCTGTTGTCGATCAAATTTTGTATTTCGTGACAAAGACGAAGGCACATGTCAGTGTCATGGCTAGCTCGCTGATAGAAGGCACAGTAGTCAACTGGGTTATGTGAGGGAGGGGGTTTCTTTGGTAATGGTTGTGGTTCCAGGGGCTTCAGATACCCCTTTCCAATCAGGACCCTCAAGGCCGCTGATAGAGACATGTACAGTGGGGTGAACACCCTCTGGCCCCGAGGTAGATAGTCCGAAGTTCGGGGGTTTGGAGAAGATGCGCCAACAAAGGAGTCGGCAGGTGCTGGCCGGGTTTGCTGATCTTTCCCGGGAGTAGGGTTAGAGCTGAAAGGAACATTCCTGGCATGACGGCCCTTTTCCCGGCCTACCCCTCGATTCAAACTGCTCTCACTCTGAACGGCAAAAGTGCCATCCACGATCGTTGCAACGACTGCTAGTACTTGCTGTTTGTTCAGTCCTTCGGCTTTCCAAGCCTCAACAGCCCACTGAAGATGTTCATGGGGACTAATGCTTGCCCCTGGCTTGTTCTTATCACTGGCCTCCACTTTGCTAAAAGATTGGCCTTCTTTCAACGCAACCCGTCCCAAGGTTGGGGAGCCTTTTGACATGAACTCCCTGGTATGTGATGTGGTTGATGACGGAGCCAAAACTCCAAAGGTTAGATCTGCCACAGTTCTCTGAAGATCTTCGATCATCCTCATCAGCTCAGAAGTAGTGGGCTCACAGGTTTGAGATGATTGGGATTCAGGTGCGTCCATCCTGCACAAGTCCGTGCTTTCTGGAATGAACACCGCAGGCTTGGGTAGATGGGCTGGGGTGATATATATGCTGGGGTTGTAGCCGGATGGCATTGTATGGATTAAATTGAGATGTGGGGGTGACAGGTTTGTGGTGGCCTGAGGTCCCTTTGGTGGAGCTATGATCTCTTCGTCAATAAGGTCCTGAATCTTATGACGGAGGTGGATGCAACGGTTCGTATCATGACCGTGCTGTTGATGGTGGGTACAGTGTTTAGTTGGGTCATATCTGGGTGGAAGAGGACTTGGAAGGGGTTGAGGTTCTAGGAGCTCTAGGTATCCTTTTTCCCGTAGCATTTGCAAAGCTTGAGAAAGACTCATGTACAGAGGATGGAAATTTCGGGCTTGGTGCCGAGTTGAAGTGGTTGGTCTTTGGCTATTGAGGGAAGTGGTGATAGTGTCTACTTCTGAGCATTTCACAGTTGTGCTACCATCAGTAGTAGCATTGGGACTGTGAACAGCATCCTTCTTCGAAGGCTCATTATCTTCCACAAAGATCCCCTATTGGATGGCCTCATTGATTTGAACCCCAATGTCATGGAGGTCCTTAAATTTGAATATCATATGCTGCAATGTTTCGGCTTGCCTAACCATGTCTTATTGCAATGAATCCACTGATTGCTGGAAATGGATAAGCAAATCCTCCAAATTTGCCAAAGGATGCGCCATAATAGAGGTAGATACTAGCGCTCTGACCAAGGTGATGTGACTGGTGACTGGCGGATCAGATGAACCGGTGAGCCCTGACTAGCCTTTCTTTGCCTTACCTCAGTGAAGGAACACTGGTTGCCCTTCAATTGAATCTCTGACCTGACAAAGTCTATCAGCACAAATCCGATGAACCTCGGGGGATATCGGAGCCTTCTGAAGCTATAGTTCCAAGACTACCTATCAAAAGAGAAAACAGACAGCATCCCAGCTCAATTTCACTGGAACAGATATGAGCATAGCAGAACGACTGTACTCAATACTGATCACTGTTCCCCAAATATCTGTCCTAAAACTGATACCCTCAGGTAAAACTGATTCCCCAAATACTGATGCCCACAGGCTTGATACCCAGACTTGTAAACTGATACATGCATTCCCTGTAGAGATACACTCTAAAAGCACATAGCATGTAAAAGAGAGTAAAAACACCCCTATGTTGGGGTAGGGTTTCCCTGTTCTATTTTGTCAGGAGCTAGGGTTTCACTATGCACACAGCGGTTTCAAACAACCTATAATCGGGTAGGCAACCTGTCCTAGTTTGGAATGGTCACTACGGATTCTGAATATGCACTAGGTTGAATGGTCGAAAAGGGTGCCCCAGTAGAACCGGGGTTTGTGTTCCCATACTGGCAGAGCCCGCAACCGGTCAGCCTTATGGCATGCTTTGACAAAGTCAAGCCTCCGGCAAACCGTTCAGGAATAGCAGATGACCAACATGGTGTCCTAGGCGCACCAATACACATGCAATGCAAAGAAACACATAAGTGTAGACAAAACAAGATATCATGAGTTCGAGTCAAGTTCTCTAAATCCCCAGCAGAGTCGCTAGAAACTGTAGACGTCCCCGAACGCCCCGGGAGGGTGAGTCCCGTTCTGTTCGTTTGTGGGTCTACTACAGTTCGGACTCAAATTGTCACAGTTCTTAATCTGAACCAAAGAGTCCAAATCCGGCAAATCATTTTGAGAAAACAGATTTTTGAAAGAAGTGCCAAACATGGACTACTTTGCCAGATACAGAGTCGCCACCTAAATATTTTATTTTGGGAAATTTAGGAAACCCTGACTCGGTGCCAAAGGCCACGTGTCCGTCATCACCAAAGTTGCCTCGGCTCGGGAACTTGGGTACGATTGGGGAAGGTCAGCTATGAGCACCCCCTCTCGCCCGATCCGAAGATCGGCCTCCACTAACCATGATATCTTGTTTTGAAAACATTATGTGTTCTTATTCCGGTTATTAGCCTAGAATTACTATGTTATGCACATAGCAAACAAGTATAGACCAAATCGCCTAGATTGGAACAAAATATTACATGTTTGTTTTGAAAATGGTTTGCTACTAGCAAGTAGGCTAAAATGCAGATTTTACCACCCTCAAGTGGGCTTTAGAAAAGATGGTTTTGCCACTATCTAGTGGGCTTAAAACTCACAGTTTCAATGCATTATTCCAATTTAGGTAATTCAACCTCCATCCACAGGCATTCAAGCAGTTATATCACATAAGCAGCTAGCCTCATGGTAATCATGCTATTATGGCAACACTCACACACATGCGGTATGCTAAAGCATAAAAAGCTTACCTAGTACTCCGTGCCAAAACAGAAACTAGTTAGTAATCATGCATGATCCTAGTTCATGTTAAAAATGGCTAATGCATCACATACAGAATGTCACTAGAATAGGCTCGGCTAATCTACAATGACTTGTGAAATGCTACAACTAACACGTATTCAATTTGGAATTGAAATACAGATGCAGTTAGAATGATGTGCCGAGCCCGGTGCATGCAAAACTGATGAATGAATGCAAACATGCTATCATACTATACGCTAATTTGAATATGCCCTAAACTAACCATCGAAAGCTGATAAATAAAAGGGAAGAAAGACGTGGGGTTGGAAGACATACACACACTCACGCACACTTATTACACAATTGCCCTCGCTCGGAGGATCCGAATAAATATTACAGTCCGAATAAATAATGCTAAATTAATTATTACAAAACTTCTAATTAATGAACAAAATAAATGCAGAAAGAAGGTGGCCGTAGCCCTGCCTCGGGAGGCGTGTGATGATGCATGCCTGAACCATCTTGCCCGGAAACTCGCTGCCATAGCACTGTTGCCTCTGTTTACACTGCCCTGCCCTTCTGAAAACTGCCAAAGTCCCAGGGTATACTCTCTGAATGTTGGGGGATACCACCAGCCAGAAGGAATGGTCGCCGGCCACAGGTAATGATCATCGGCCAGCTTTGGAGATATCGGCCACAAATGGTTGGTCGGTCGGTACTATATGTAGCCGACCGGCCAAACCTTCCTACAGAACCTGCAGTTGACAGCAGCAGAGGGCAAGCAGTGTATGGCATGGAATTTTCAAGCAAATGTATGCACGGACACACTCCCTATCATGCAATGGACTCAAGGAAGCATGGCCCTTGACCCTCGGGCCATCAATCACGCATTTCGATGCATGATGGCCCAAAAGCCAAGTGTGCAACTTCGATATCAGATGAAATGCAAGCACAAAACACATCAAAGGGCCCCAACCCCTATCATGATTGATCAAGAGGCAAGGGATGCATGCTCAATGAAATGCAACCTAGGCATGTAGGCTAAGTATGCAACATGAACATGCAAATGAGCAATGTATGCTAGGCGCGCAACCTAAACATGTAAACAAACATGGCATGCAACAACATGCGATGATGGACTTAAACTAACATGGATAGCTTGCAAGTATGCCAAAATCAGTGGCCATTAGATGAAAATGAGACACTCGAAATGTGTGCACGCGTGCACGCAAACCGAGGACCGAACCTAAGGCATCAAATGCCACTCTACTAAAGCATGGCAAGGCATGGAACATGGTATGCAAACATGCAAACTTCAGTACTAAATCATGATGCTAAACAGCCCCGAAGCATGGAAACATGGCACCCGATGCATGAGATGAATCCCGAAACATAAAACTAGGCACATGTATTGACCTATAGCTATACAAAGCATGCATTTTTTTATCATAAAGCATGAAGAAAGAACCAAGGCAGTCCCAAAATATGCACATTTCTAGTTCAAAGTGTGGCCAAAAAGTGCTAGCAAGATGGATTAAAATAGCATGCAAATTTGACTAGTAAACATGGTTTACATGGCAAGTGTATGAAGCAAGTGAGACCTCATCAAACCAGCAAAAATCAGTGAACTAAACATGTGAAAATATGCCCAAATAACCTCTGAAATGAAGCCAACACATGCAAAAATGATGAGCTCCTTTAGAGGGCTATACAAGGGGTTATTAAGCACATACAAGATGGACACTCAACAAAGCCAAACCAACTATGGAAATGGCCTATAGGGGTCCTAAAACCCACTAAAAAATGCCTGAACTGAGCTCAAGAAGTGTGCAAATATAGGCCCCTTTGTAAAGCCAAAAAGGGCATCAAACAAGACAACAAAGAAAGGGGATGGCCCTCTCCTTCTTAGGACCTTAAACCACCATTCTCACCACTGAAATCCCTCAAGATTTCAGTGGTGAGGAGGCCCAAACAAGGTGGTCCCGGAGCTCACTAAAAATGCACAAAAATGAGGCCAAACAAGGCCTAAGAGGGGGTAGACAACCCCAAACACAAAAGTGTTCTTAATGAAGTATCTTAAACACAAAAAAAAGGAACTTTTTTATGTTATACACTAAGCTCAAATCAGCAAGCAAGATAGGCTAAAATGAGGTACAAGAAAATGCTAAAAAGGGGAAGAAACTTACCCTTGAAAATCAATTTCGAGATCAGCAATTTCAGTGGCAAAAAACCAGCTTTTAGAGCTCAAGAAACCCTCCCAAGAACCTCAGTCCAATGGTGGTGGTGTATGGCTATGAGGTGTGGTGCAATAGGCCAAGAACAAGCCCCTTTAGAACCCTCTAACACACAAATGTAGAGAGAGATATAGAGAGAGAGGGTGTATATATATCAGATATATATGCCCTAGGTCTGGTTTTTGCTCAACCAAAACAAAGGAGGAGGAGGCTTCCTTATATAGACAATGGAAATAGTGTAAAGCTTCTCAAAGAAGCTATGCAAAAGGGTCAAAGGAACCAAGCTTCTAAGAGAAGCTAATGCAAAGGTGCAAGCTTCTTGAGGAAGCCAAGACAAGGGGTCAAAGCTTCCTCAAGAAGCTTTGGGCAAAGGGTGCACAAAGAGGGTCAAAAAGGGTGCAAAGGGTGTAAAACAGCCACACACGTGCATGGGGAGCAGAGTCTGTGGATTCCAGCTGGCACAGCTGGCATCCATTCAATCTGTGGAATACTCCGGAAGGTCGTCGGCTAGCAAACTTTGTCGGTCGGCCATCTTTTCTGGCCGGTCGGCCATCTATTTGGCCGGTCGGCCATATATTTGGTCGGTCGGCTATTTGCTTTGGCCGGTCGGCAGGAAAAATCTGCTCTGCAGGTCCAACTTCAAATGGGCATAACTTCTTCATATGAACTCCTTTTCAGGTCATTCTTGTGTCAAAATGGAAGCCTCGGAAGTAAGCTTTCCAATGGCACCATCCTTGCATCAAAATTATAACTGTGTAAAAAGTTATGCTTGTTTTGGTGAAGGCTGCTCAGTTTCAGTCCAACCAGGATGATGCCCAACTTCAACCAATCATATCTCCCCCATCCGGACTCGGCTTTAAGAGATTCTTGAATGAAAAATGAACCCCCGGAAGTCTTCTTTCCAATGGTGGTGGCCTCATAGCTTAACTCGAAGTGTATAGACAAATAAGTTTGATTTAGCGAGGACTGCTTGTCCCTCTCTTAGCAATTCTTGCCTATCTTCTTCTCCAACTTGGTTTCTTCTCTCTTCCCCTCCTTTCTTCAACTTCAAACCCCTAAGCAAGTTGTTTTGAAAGATTTTTCAAAGATTTCATCTCTCTTTCATTCATTTCCACTTTGTCCTTGCTCGGTTTACCGAAAAGTGCATTATTTGACAAAATGTGAGCCTCAGAACATTGTAGAAACTTTATGTCAAAAATGTTTTGAAAGAGAGGGTTTTAAGGTCTAAAAACCATTCAAAATAGCTTTGGTCCAAAATGGGGTGTGAAGTTGAGAATTGTCTCTCTCCTTACCAAAGAAATTCAACCTTTGCCCTGCACATCTTTCATCACCGAGCAAACCATCAGTCGCGCCCAAGTCTTAAGGGCGGTCAAAAATGGGGTGTCTACAGGTGGGTTGAGGTTTGCCGCTTTGTGTTTTAGGTCCATCATTGCATGATTGTATTGCATTACTTTGGTTTCATGCTTACATTGTACGATAGGATGTATCACATTGCATTTTGTATGATAGGTCACTTCGCATTTGGCATGCTTTGTACCTATTACCCTCATGTTGCATACTTAAGCCACCTTGCATACATTGCATTACATTTTGCTTGGTTTGGGGTGTCAAACCAAGTATGAGGATTGAGAAATGTTCATACTCCAAGTGATGTAAGACGTCTCAACCCTTGGTCGTCAATCCCCTTGACCTCAACATGATAGGGTGTTGACATTCATCTCTTTTGGTTGCATGCATTTAAATCAAGTTGCCAACTTGGCCACTTAGGCCATCATGCATCAAAATACACAATTGATGGCCCGATGGTCGAGGGTCATGCTCCATTGAGCCCATTGCATGATAGGGAGTGTGGCCATGCTTACATTTGCTTAAAAATTCCATGCCATACACTGCATGCCCTCTGTTGCTGTCAAAACCAGTTTCTGCAGGGAGCTTTGGCCGGCCGGCCATGTCTATTGCCAACCGGCCATCCATAAATGGCCGATAACTTCATTAGCGGCCGGTGACCATTTCCCATAGCCGGTGGCCATTACTCCTAGTTGGTGGTGCTCCACAGTGTGCAGAGAACCTAACCCAAGACTTGTGCAGTCTTCAGAGGAGCTAGGCAGTGTAAACAGAGGCAGCAATGCTATGGCAGCGAGTTTCCAGGCAATACGAGTCAAGCATGCATCATCCAAACATTTTGAGGCGGAGACTGTGGCCACTTTAATTCTGCATTTAATTTGTTAATTAATTAGAAGTCTGTAATAATTAATTTAGCAGTATTCATTTGTTTTGTAATATTTATTCGGACCCTCTGAGCGAGGACAATTGTGTAATAAGTGTGGGTGCGTGTGTGCATGTCGTCCAACCCCCACTTCTTTCTCCCTTTTACTTATCTGCTTTTGATGGTTGGTATTAGGTCATATTTAAATTAGCATCCTTATGCTATGCATACGTGCATTCATTCATTTGTCTTGCATGCACCGGGCTCGGCGCATCATGCTAACTGCATTGTATTTCAAATTCCAAATTGAATACGTGTTATTTGTAGCATCTCACATGCCATCCTGGGATTAGCCAAGCCTGTTCTAGTGACATTCTGTATGCGATGCATTAGCCATTATAACATGAACTAGGATCACGCATGATTACTAACTAGTTTATTGTTTTGGCACGGAGTACGATGTAAGTATTTATGCTTTAGCATCTTGCATGAGTGCGAATGTGAACATGACAGCATGCTTACCATGTTTCTATATGCTTATGTGACATAACTGCCTGAATGCCTGTGGGTGAAGGTTGGATTGTTTGAGTTGGACCAACTCGTTGAAATCTGTGTTTTAGCCTACTCGCGAGTAGCAAATTTTAAATCATTTTTCAAACGAGCGGATATGCAATGCTTTGTTCCAAATTAGGCGATCTAGTCTATACTTGTGTGTTGTGCGCATCACATAGTAAATTCTAGCTAATTAACCAGAATAAGAACGCATAACGTTTTCAAAACAGGATATCACGGTTAGTAGAGGCCGATCTTCGGATCAGGCGAGAGGGGGTGCTCATAGCTGACCTTCCCCAATCGTACCCAAGTTCCCGAGCCGAGACAACTTTGGTGATGACGGACACGTGGCCTTTGGCACCGAGTCAGGGTTTCCTAAATTCCCCCATTAAAAATATTTAGGTGGCGACTCTGTATCTGGCAAAGCAGTCCATGTTTGGCACTTCTTTCAAAATCTGTTTTGTTCTCTCAAAACGATTTGCTAGACTTGGACTCCTCGGTTCAGATTAAGAACTGTGACAAAATGAGTCCGAACTGTGGCAGCATAAGTCCCTCCCCCGGGGCGCGTCCACAGTTTCTGGCGACTCTGCTGGGGATTTTAGAGAACTTGACTCGAACTCGTGATATCTTGTTTTGACTACACTCATGTGTTTCTTTGCAATGCATGTGCATTGGTGCGCCTAGGACACCGTGTTGGCCATCTGCTATTCCTGAGTGGTTTGCCGGAGGCTCGCTTCGAGAAGCGTGCCATAAGGCTGACCGGTTGCGGGCTCTGCCAGTATGGGAACACAAACCCCGGTTTTACTGGGGCACCCTTTCGACCATTCAACCTAGTGCATGTCGGAATCCATAGTAACCATTCCAAACTAGGACAGGTTGCTTACCTGATATAGGTTGTTTGAAACCGCTGCGTGCGTAGTAAAACCCTAGCTCCTGACAAAATAGGACAAGGAAACCCTACCCCAACATAGGGGTGTTTTGGCTCTCTTTTACTTGCTATGTGCTTTTAGAGTGTATCTCTACAGGAACGCGCATATCAGTTTGCAAGTTTGAGTATCAGGCCTGAGGGCACCAGTATCAGTATTTGTGAGAATCAGTTATACCTGTGGGTATCCGATTCAGTATTTTGGGGCAGTGCTTTTGGGGAACAATGGTCAGTAGTAGAGTACAGTTGTTCGGCTACACCTGTGTTTGATCTGTTTAGGCTGAAATGCTGCTTATTTTTCCTTTCAGTTCAGAGAGTTGATACAGAATAGCCGGTGTTCCCCCTTGCTGAGGCAATACAGATATCTGATCCGTCAGTCACCGTTCAGTACAGCGGACTTATGATGATGCAGAATTCGGAAGAAATCGTGGTTATGACAGCCGCATTAGATCAAGGAATCACTCTGCAAAGTGAGACCAATGTTGATGTGCCGCACCCACCCAGGTCGCCTGCTGCGCCCCCGGTCTGGGCCTCCCAGTTGTATCAGGCTCGTGAGCCCACCACATTCGAAATGATGGGGATGATAGGTGACCTCCAGAGGTCTGTGGTGGATCTCGCCTACGGAATGTCGGCTTTGCCACCAGCAGCACCGTATGCCGAAAATTTTGTGTCACAGGAGCCCCTCGCTATTGGGACAGATTGTGATTGAACTTAGCCAACCCGAGGTGCTCTCAAGTTATAGCAATGACGTTTCAACATCAACCCAAACCCTCGATCAGGCTAAGGCTAGAGGCAAGGACAAAATGAAGGCAGATGCCGATCCCATTGAACAACTGCTGTGGGTAGTCGAGGCTTTGAAAGCAGGGGGGATGAGTAAACAACAAGTATCCTCAGTTGTGACCAAGGTAGTGGATGATGTTTTCCCCACTCTAACCGAAAGCAGTTCGAGCCAGGTAGAAAACCGGGATAGGCCCCGTTATGCCAGAACAATTCCTTCCACTCCCAACCCTGCACTTGGGAAAGATCAGAAGGTCAAGGCAGTGCCAGCCGACCCTTTCGCTAGTGCGTCTAGCAAGAATACTCAGACTTCAAAGTACCTGCCCCGAGGGCGCAGGGTCTTTCACGCTCTTTACATGCCGTTGTCGAAGGCACTCTAGATCCTGGCCGAAAGAGGGCATCTTAAACCCTTGGAGCCTCGGCCTCTCCCGAAGAATCTCCCTCTCACACATGATGCTGCTTTATACTACGCGTACCACCAGCAAGCCGGTCATGCTACCGATAATTGTTTTCGCCTCCGTCATGAGGTGCAGGATTTGATCGACAACGAGGTTATCCTCCCACCCACCTCAGCTAAGTCCGTTACTACCCAGCTATTGGATTTTGAGGATACTGACACTGCGAGTATGTAATCGGGGAGTGAACCCCCTGCGGGCGGCGCCCGGTGTATTTTGGATGTGGTGTCTGGCACGCATTTTTGAGCATCTGCGAATGCTAGTTTTGTAAAATTTGGCTTGGGTGTCGAGTCAGCCTTTTGTTTTGTTTTCAGTCTGTCTCATTGTCTTGAGTCAGTCCTTCTTTGCTTAAGGGTCCGTCTTGTTGTAGCGAGTCGGCCCCTTTGTATAAAATACTAGGTGATTTTGGGGTTGCTGCCTCGAACACCGTTTTGTTTTGTAATTACCCTTTTGTTTTCTTTTTGAGTCTGTCTCTGCTGTGGAGCCAGTTGTAACCAGGAAATCTGAATTAAACAGCTGCGGCTATTATGTTTCCATGCTTTTTTGTGAGCTCGTTGTGCCAGAGGATTAGAATGAAATGGCGGGGCGTCTCGTTTACTCTTCTGTGCTCTAAACTCATTGTAATGACCTGAGTTTTTCTTTTTTTAAAAAAAAAAAACCTTTTTAAACACTGTGGTGATGAAAACGAAGAGGAAGGGATTCCTCGGGTTTTGCAAAACTTTGATCAATTTGAGAGAAAGAAAGGCGTGCTAAGCCTTTTAATGAATGAAATCATGCTTGTCAGCGTGAGTACTGAGAGGACCCTGGTTTGATCCAGATTGGTTCCACACTATCTTCAGCGCGAGCAATTTGTCGCTTTCGTAAAAACTTTCAAAAAGAAAATATTTTTCACAGTCCTGTGAAGACCTGTGTGGAATCGCTCTTGAGATTGTGCAGCCTAGAATCGCTCTCAGCCTCGAGATTCAGCCCGTTTGTTTCCGAACCTTGAATCCATTTAGAATGTTCAACGATCAACCATCAAGAGAGGCCTGTTTGGTCGGGTTTGAAGCAGGCCTCGAACAAGAGGCACCAAAGTTAGATCAAGAGATCAGACATCGTCAACAGAAGCTTGCAAAGCTAGAACAGAAGCACCCCTCGAACTAGGGGAAAAAATGTCCGATGTACTCGAAGAGCCGAAGATGAGTCCTTTTTGCAAATCAATAACAACAGCCACTCCCCTGGATACGAAGGGCTTCAATCTCAAAACCATTTGGCATGGACTTGTTATACTTTTACCCTTTGAGAGGCTCGCTGGGCCGAAAACTCGAAAGGGCGACCCAGGCAAAAGTTAGAGCGACAAAAAAGAAAAAAGAAAAAAAAGAAACCAAAAAGAAAAAAGATGAAAAAGAAAAGAAATATCAAAAAAGAGAAAAGAAAAGAAAAACAAAGCTCGCAAGGTCGAAAACCCGCATCGGGCGCCTTGGCAAAAGTTAGAGCCTAAAAAAGTGAAGGTTAGAATACCCGAGTGTACCTTAGCCGGAACTACGTAAGGCTTCATTCCCATATTTGGGATACGTAGGCAACTTTATCCTGAAGTCCAGCCCCCAACGCTTTCAAAAGCGGTTTAGTCCATTGTAATGGTTTTGATCATCCTTGCCCTCTCTGAATCCGATAGTCCGGTTGTGATAACCGGAACTACGTAGGCAACTTCATCCTGAAGTCCAGCCCCCAACACTTTCGAAGTGACTGTGTCCATATATTGGTTTTGACCATCTCTGTCTTCTCTGCATCCAAGAGTTCGTTTGCAATCATCACCAATGAGGACTGGTTTTCAGCATGCTGCGGCATCATCCAAACAAGGGGCAACTTTCCGTTGCCATGAGTTGCCATGAGTCACCGTTCAAACCAGGGGCAACTTTTCGTTGCCATGCAGCCCTTTTAAGCAAGGGGCAATCTTCCATTGCCTCCGATCCGAGGTTACGCATCTCGAGGGTAGATTCCGTGCTCGTTTAGCATTGGCCGTTTGCCAAAAATAGTTTTTGAAAATTTTTACTGAGGTTGACTATTTTCTTGAAAACTATTTCATTTTCCAAAACTAGACCATTTCTTGGACCCAAAAAAAGGAAAAATTTCAGTGCTTATAGCCTGACTTGCATGATTTTCATATCAAAAATTGAACAAGCATGCTAATCTAACTTTCATGTTGCTCAAAATTGTTTTAAACCAAAACAAAAAATGGTCAAAGTGATGAACTAGGGGCACATTCGAGTCAGGTGTTCTGTCTTTCCCTTGTCGTCAACATACTTGCCAGAAGGGCACCCTATTCGCCGGAAGAAGGCACAGCTAAAGCTGTCTGTAAAGGGCTGAAAGCTCTCAATATCCTCCAAACAACGAGGTATCAAGCCAAGCGCGAAGCGGACATTGGGATGGATCAAGATACACGATTCCCTGTCCGGAACATCGACTAGACGTCACCAGAAGAAATAGCCGCGAGCTAACGGTGTTGGGCGTGAACTCACAACTTCCTATTCGTCCGTCAATCACCCTGGGGAGGGATGAAGAATGAGAGAATAAAGAATAGAGAGGTGTAAGTCGAGAGAAAAGTGAGGAAGAGGGTTTTGAGGGAAAAACCGAGCTTGAGGGCCGAGTGATGTGAGAATCACAAATAAGAAAGGGTGGGAAACATACCCGGAGGAACTGGCTCTCGAGATCTGAGGTTTTTCATTTTTTTAAACACGTCCGTGTGTCGTGTCTTTTGTCTTGTTTAACCGAACTTTCGTTTTGGGTCTTTTCCTAGCGTGTCTCGTTGTGTTTAGGTCGTGTACCTTTTGTTTGAGTCTTTTTCCGCTGTGTTCAGTTGTAGGCTCAATACCCAGGTTGAAACCCTTTTTCAATTTCAAAAATCATTTATGCTCAGAGTGCTGTGCCATTCTTTACATTTAGGCGAAGCAAAAGGAGAAAGGGAAAATTTGGGGCATCTGAGTGTGCTTCAACTTCAGCCGGTTTCACCTTTGTAGTCCGTCTTGTCATATTGGGATGTTTGTTCAGGATTTGCCGTGTGCAGAATGAACCAAGCGCTGTGTTACGGGCCGTATGCAGATTAATCCTCAGCAGAGTATGGGCTGTGTGTTCAGGTTGAACAGTGGTTTGTATGGGTTGTTTTGCTGTTGGCTGGTTTGTTATCTGATTATTACAATACAAGCGTTCAATTTTCAGACAGCAAATCAATCTCATTCACATCGGGGTGTAATATGATGCAGTGTGATGCAATGTATGAAATGTACAAATGTAACACTTTTTCAGACAAAAAGTTTGTTTCATTTCATCATCTTTTTTCAAATACATAGTTTTGGAAACAAAAACCTGCTTGCGGCAGTACAAGGTACTCTAGCTACCAGCAAAAAAGTACAAAAAAGAAGAAAAACAGCAAAAAGCTGGATCAATGTCCAAAGGTCTCAGGCCTAGGGGTCCGTCCTCATCCTCTTCCTGGACGAAGGTCCAAGAGCAGCGTATCAATGCAGAATACAGTGTATCAGATGCAGAATACAGTGTATGAATGTCGTGAGTAGTTTATCAGTGCAGAATGCAGTGTATCAGATGCCGTGAGGGCCATGTATCGGGTGTTGTGTTGACAATATGATGCATCAGATTGTGTAGATTTTGAGACTGCAGTTGAAGAACATACTGGAATGCCATAGATGGCTAGAAGATCAAGACTCTGCTAGAACATCCCCATCATAGAGGCGGTCAGCTCCAGGGACTGGTGGGTGTACTCGGAGCAAGCCTGCAAAAGTATTAAATGCATCAATATTCTGCGGAATATCAAATAAGCTGAAATGAAATGACAATGCAAGATGCAAGACGAAGTAGTACATACCGGAGGTAAGTCGTAGAACCTGACTACCTCGTGATCAGACGGAGGGGGAGCAATGGGAATCTGGCAAGTCGCCCCACCCTGTCCTCGGCATGTCATCGAAGTAGGGAGCGCTGGCCAACTAGCCCCCCATCCCCTCCGAGCTCCACCCCTGCCACGGACTCGAGTTGTCCTTGATGTCCCTGCTCCTGCTCCCGCTCTAGCCACTAGCGCCGCTGGCCTCCCTCTCTCAGCTCGACGGCCACCGCTCAGAGGCCGCATGATGAAGGTCCAGACGTACTCCGAGTAGTCGCCCTCGCCCCTGAAACCATCTGCCTCCCAGCCGATCGTATAGTCAGTCATCTGCTCGGGAGTGAATCTCTCTGTCTCCCTCATGTGCTCGGGAGGGTGAACCGGGAATATCTGCTCTGGTAAACTTAGGGTCTGGCATAGGAAACACTCACCCAGGTACCAAGCCCAACAGACCGGGCCCTCTAGCAAAATACGGAAACGCGAGGTCTCCTCAGCATCGGCAAATCGATCCCGAATCACGGCTGGCAATGGAGCCCGAGGCTGCCAGGTGATCTGAAAATGAAATGCAGATTGTTATCTACTGTTATTGAAAATATAGTGTAAAGCGAAGCTTAAATGAACTGCAAAGTTGAACACACCTCTGCGGGGGTGATGGTGTCGAAGTAGTGGCGGAAAAAGATAAACGTCTCCCGCGATCTCCGTACACACCTCCCGTCAAAGCGGCGCGAGAACGGGACGATGAGAGGGGTCTCCACGTCTGGCACAGGCGCAAGTTTCGGAAAGTAGGCGTAGACCCACAACTGCAGAGCAAATACTAGTATGCTTATCAGATAAAGCAAAATATAGAATAAAGAAGAAATAACAGGACCGTGTATTGTGCAGTATACAGTCAGCGTGTATTGTGCAGAGTGTACAGTGTGAGCAGTGTACAGTCAGTGTAAAACAGAGTATGTGTGTGCCGTGTGTGCAGTATACAGTTAGTGTGAAGCAGACCACAGTGTGTGCAGTGTACAGAGTACAGAAAATGTAAAGGAGAAATGAAAAGCAGAGAAGAAAACGTACCTCCCAAGCTCGCCAGTAGCCCCCGAGCAGCTGTCCGCTGCAACGGGAGGCTGAGCTCATGTACCCGTACAGAGTGGCCAAGGCAGCGCCACCCCAGTCATAGCGCAAGATCCGGGTGACATCCACGAGAGCGCTGAGCAGGCAGAGAGGCACGGTGTTCGCCCGGTCGGCGAAGATGGTCATCCCCAGCAGAAACATGAGGAAGCCGCGTGCATATCGCTCCACCACCTCCTGAGTCATCGGAGCCTCCTCGACTAAGGCTGGCTGGACTCTGAACTGGACCTCGAACCATGAATATCGAACAAAGCCGGGACGTGCGAGAGGCGGCACCTCGCCGAGCAGGTAGATCTGAGCAGCCTCCCACTCGTCCATGTCAGTATCGAAGGGGATCGGATCACCCCCTATCCCGATGCCAGTGAGCATCGAGAAGTCGTAGGGAGTCATCGTCATGTCTCCCGTAGCAGAGAAGTGGAAGGAATCGGTGGTGTCCCACCACCTCTCCGCCAGAGCGGCAAGGAGAGGCCTGCTCGTGGTGAGTTTGGAAAGTCCTCTGCAAAATGCGCCGAAGCCGGCCTGGTCCACGATGTGGCGAACCGCATCGGGTAGCTCCGCGTACCAATCTCGGGCAGCAATGTTCCCATACCCTCGAATGGCATGGAAATCTCCCTATTTTCAAGCAGACAATTGCGAAGCAATGCTAAATGTACAGTTTTGAAAAGCATTCAGAATTGGTGAAGATACAGCATGTGTGCACGTTTTCGGATTCAAATAGATACCGGGTGCCGGTGTGCTTGCAGTGAACTGCAACGTGTGATGTGTCAGTGTGTTTGAGTGGTTCAGGGCCAGTGCAGTGTGTGTGCACTTGTCAGATTCAAATAGATATCAGTTGCAAGGGTGCTCACAGTCAACTACAGTATACAATGCATCGATGTATCTGTGCTAAGCAGTTAAAGAACATAATCAGCTATGGCAGTTAAGTGTTCTACATTACGAAAAATAAAACAGAGGAAAAAATATACCTCGGAAGCACCGAAGGACAGATGTGACGTCGGCTCGCGTAAGAGAAGCTCTGGAGGTACCGCCTTATCAAAGCTCCTGAACTAACGGAGTCCGTCGAGAGGCCGGACATGAATCGTTGGCTGGTAGGTCGCCAGGTTGAACGGGGGGATGCTCAAGGGTAGAAGCTTGGCTCCGGAATCCATCTCATGATCTGGGGGGAGTCCCGCCCCGTGGAATATCATCCGCCATGTCAAACGTGATGAGAAAATGGCCGAGAAAGTGGAAATTGGATAAGAATGCGAAAGGTCAACGAAAAGTCAACCCCGAGAGGGCGGAAAATGGCCGAAAAAGCCGAGAAATGGAAGAGGCACGGAAATCGAGAGAAACTCGGGGGAAACAAACCCCAAGAGGTGGAAATAGCAAAAGAGACACCGAAATGAAGAAATGTTCGGTTCAAAAGGTTCGAAACGCGAAGATATTCGCGAATCAAACGATGAAACGGGGGCTAAAAAGCAAGAAAATCGAGGAACGAAGGAAGAAAAATGCTCTAGAGAGAGAGGAGAAGAAATTTCGGCTAAGAGGAAGTAAGAAAATAGGGTTTGAAACCCTATTTTAGAAGACCCAAGCCAAAAAGACAAAACTGCCCCGATTTAGGCATTTTTGGCCGATCGGCTACATTTTTGGCCAACCGGCCAAATATTTGGCCAGTGATGTGTTTTGGTGGCCGGTGGATGGCCGGTGACTTCCCCTTCTGGCCAGTGAGCCTTCTACAACCTTGTTTGGGTCAGATATATAGTTTGGGACCTTCATTGCTCAAGACAGTGCAAGAAATGGCATTTCTAAAGCTCAACCGGACTCCGTTTGACCTCGGACCGTGTTTTCTGTGCGAAGCACTCGAGTACGTGCGTGGCGTATCCTTTTTGTATCCTTTTGTCTCTTGAGAGATTCAAAAGTTGCCCTGCATGCATCCGTTACAACATTTTGTCGTGAAACGCACGTTAGTTATACGCCGTCGCACTTGCACCGTTATGAACACATCTCTCATTGTCATGCGCATGCCATACTTGCGTTAGTATGCACATTCTTACGCCACATTGTCATGCACGCTATACATGCATTGTCATGCATTTCAAAACCACGCGTTGTAACACGCACATTTGAGTTTAGCTCGCATTGTCATGCATTTCAACATTTGCATTCTCATGTATCTCGAAAGCCACGCATTGTCGCGCATTTCAAAATCATGCATCATCATGCATTTGCACGTCAAAAAAAGAAGAAAGAAAGAAAACAACAAAAACAACATGCATCATTTGCACTTCAAAAACAAAAGCACCAAATGCATTATCATGCATTTTCCTTTCATGCATATGTCATGCATCATTGTAAATAGTGCATATGTCATGCATTCCATTGTAAATAGTGCATATGTCATGCATCATTGTAAATAGTGCATATGTCATGCATTCCATTGTAAATAGTGCATATGTCATGCATCATTGTAAATAGTGCATATTGTACATATTGCATTGTAGTTTGCATGCATTCATTGCATCACATCTATCTATGGCCTGCGCCTTTCCATGTTAAGCTTGGTCTGGTATGTGCCCATACTTTTCACGTCAAAGCACAGTTCTGCATGTGTACGTGCCTATTCCATGTTGAACTTGGTTTGAGGGTTGCGGCACCTTTTTTGTGTTAGACGCGGTTCGTTTGTGTACATGCCTTTCCTAGGCGAGATTTGGTTTGGCTCGCGTGCCTTATCCATTGTATCCCATTCCATCCATTGCATAATGTATATACTGCATTGTAGCTTGCATGCATCCACTGCATCACCTCCATCATGGCCTGCGCCTTTCCATGTTGAGCTTGGTCTGGTATGTGCCCATATCTTTCACGTTAAAACATAGTTCTGCATGTGTACACGCCTATTCCACGCTGGTATGTTGGTTTGAGGGTTGCGGCACCTTTTCTGTGTTAGACGCAGTTTGTATGTGTCCATACCTTTCCTAGGCAAGATTTGGTTTAGCTACATGCCATATCCATTGTATATATTACATTGTAGTGTAATTTTTGCATCCAGCATTAGGATCATGTTCTTTCGTTCGCGGGTCATTCCCCACTTATGTCATTCCACCCAATTACTTGTCCTTGTGTCCGTCTACATCACTCGTAGTTCTGCATGTGTACGCGCTTATTCCATGTTGAACTTGGTTTGAGGGTTGCGGCACCTTTTCTATGGTAGATGGACTTTACACCTCCATCAATCTATTTGACATTTGTGAGGTTTTGAACCGCTCATGATTGGATCATGATTCAATTGTAGGGCATATTGTTTGCATTGTTTATACATAGTTTTGTATGTTTTGCATTTACATTTGTTTTGTAATTTTGCATAGCATTTGCATTACATTAGATTCAATTGCATATCATCGCACTGTTTGTGCACCCCGTGGTCTAAGGAGACCTTAAATCCTACATTCATGTTATCGCGCAGCTTTCGATTGCATTGTCATGCTCGTTACTAACGATATTGTGCCTGTTGAGTTTTCTTTCTCTTTCAGGCACGATATTGTATGTACGATTCATTTGAAGCTGGTGCAACCAGACGAGTCATACAGGTATTGTATCCTCCGAGTGAGACATATCGAGAATTGCATAATTCTCTTACATCCTTTCTGCATTGTAGTGTAGTTGGATTTGTGTTTGCTAGCTTAAAACTGTCGCATGTTATGCTTCGTTACAGCTTTCTTTGCATGATCATAAGTTATGTTCGGCTTCTTGCATTGCCAGTTGCATTTTGTACCTCGTGAACTCCACGAATCACTTCAATCATACTATGTCGCAGTGCTCTACATTTCAGCATCATGAATAGCTTGTCTTTACCATGCTTCAAGTTTTTATACACATTGCATGCGTTGTCGCGTTATGCTTTACTTACATGTGTTCAAATTCCTTTTATACACATTGCATGCGTTGTCGCGTTATGCTTTACTTACATGTGTTCAAATTCCTTTTATACACATTGCATGCGTTGTCGCGTTATGCTTTACTTACATGTGTTCAAATTCCTTTTATACACATTGCATGCGTTGTCGCATTATGCTTTACTTAAATGTGTTCAAGTCCCTTTTATACACATTGCATGCGTTGTCGCGTTATGCTTTACTTACATGTGTTCAAATCCCTTTTATACAGATCGCATGCGTTGTCGCGTTATGCTTTACTTACATGTGTTCAAGTTCCTTTTTATACACATTTCATGCATACGTACATTGCTTTACTTACATGTGTTCAAGTTCATTTTATACACATTGTATACATTGTCGTGTAGACTTTATTTACATGTATCTACATCTTCACACATTGCGCACGTTGTCCCGTGTTCTTTACTTACATGTGTTTATGCCTTCACAGCATTGTTATGCTTCCCACTTGCTTTGCGTCGTCGCGCACTTTCAATTGCATTGATGTGCATGTTGTGCATGTTGCTAACAATATTGTACTTGTTAAGTTGCTTTCGTTTGCAGGCACGATATTGTATGTACGGTTCACTTGAGGCTGGCACAACCAGACGAACCGCACAGGTATTGTACTCTCCGCGTGAAACGTAGCGAGAATTGCATAATTCTCTTACATCCCCTCTACATTGTAGTGTAGTTGGATTTGCGTATGCTAGCTTAAAACTGTCGCATGTTATGCTTCATTACAGCTTTCTTTGCATGATCATAAGTTATGTTCGGCTTTGTGCATTGCCTTGCATTCTGCCCCTGCCCTCGGGCGCATATCTTTATCTGCTGCTTATATGCCTTGTCTAAGTCTTCGGCCTTGTTAAAAATGGGTCGTCTCTGGACTTTAACAATCACTCCCGTCATTGTTATGACTTTCGAGTTCTGTCAAAGAGGGGCAACTGTAGACACCCCATTTTTGACCGTCCTCAAGACTTGGACGTCACCGCTCGAACACTTGGTGGTTACTCATGTTTGTGTTTCGTTTTGAGTTCTCGAAGGTCTCGGCTACGCGCCTTGCCTCAGGATCTCTCAACTCGACTGTTTCTGTGTTTGATTTTGCACCAAACACTTGTGTTTTTGTTTCTAAGGGTACAGAGTAACTTGTTAGCTACCCCTGGAACCCACCGACTGTGGCTTGAGGCCACCGGCCATGTTTCGAGGCTACCGGCCATTGGTGAAGTATACCATTGGCCGGTCGGCATTCGGTGTGGCTGGCCGGCCATCTGTTCTCCTTTTCTGGCCGGTAGCACTTTTTTGCCTTTTTCAAGCATGGTGCATGCCAGCTGTGCCGGCTGGAATGCACTAACCCTGCCCCCGTGCATAAGTGTGGTTGTTTCGCCCCTTTTGCACCCGTTTGGTCTAGCTTCTTGAGGAAGCTTGGACCTTTGTCTTAGCTTCCTCAAGAAGCTTGCCAGCTGTCCCAGCTTCCTCCAGAAGCCTTGCCCCCCTTGCCCCCTTTGACCTTTTTTTGTTTAGCTTCTTTGAGAAGCTTCAAGTCATTGGCATTGTCTATATAAGAGCCCCTCCTCCTCCATTGTTAAGGGTTGAGCAAAAAACCAGAGCTATACACATATATATCTGATATATATCATCCTCTCTCTCTATATCTCCTTCTCTCTCTTCATTTTGTGTGTGTTTGAGGGCCTAAAGTGTGTGTTTGTTCTTAGTTTTGCCCTAAAAGACATAGCATTACACCTTACTTTGACTTTGAGAGACATTGAGGGTTTGTTCCTGAGGTTTTGGACTGATTTTGGTCAGAAGAGAGTGGCTGGACCTGCTGTTCTTGAAGTGTTCTTCAAGGGTAACACTTTTGCTTTATTTTCCCCAATCTTGCATTAGCTTTTGACCTGTCTTGCATGCTGATTTAAGCTTTGTGTATAACTGAAAAAATTCTTGTATTTTCATACTTAAGATCTTTCATTAAGGTCATTTTGTTGTTTGGGGCCGACCTCGCCCTCTTAGGCCTCTTTTGGCCTCTTTTCGTGCTATTTTGTTAAGCTTTGGTTACTCTTGTGTATTGGGCTTCTCACCACTAAAATCTAGTGGATTTTCAGTGGTGAAGAAGGGGTTTTGAGGTCTTGCATAGGGGAGGGACACCCCTCTCCCTTGGTCTCTCATTTGTGCATGTTTTTGGCTCCTAATGGTAGCATGCATGAGTAGTTGTCTTTGGCTCCATTTCAGAGGTTTTTAGGTGTTGTTTGGTCATAATATACCTCTGTTTTTGGTTGGATTTGTGGCCCCTTGCACGCATATTGCACTTGCCTTGTATTCCTCCATTTTGCCTAGAAATAGGCCATGCGCTTAGGCCATTGATTCTTGCATGATCTAGCTTAACTTCATGAAGGTTCTAGCATCATTTTGTCATGCTCCAGGACTGTTAGGTGCTGGTTTGATCATATTTGCCATGTTTAGGGTAGCCTCTTTGCATTTTGGCTTGTGAGCCTTAAAGGTGTGAGTCATGAGCATGCTTGAATTGGGATGTTTCAGTGATTTGGAGTCATTTTCCATGCTATTTCAGTCCATAAATCATGCTTGTATGATCGTATTTATCACCCCTTTCATGCCTTGAAGAGTTGCTTTGTTGTGCCTTGAAATGAGCATTGTACATACCCGTGTGTTTGAGTCACTTGGGCTGTCATATCAGTGGGTTTTGGGGGCTCATTTTGCATGTTGAAACTCTGTTTTGGGTTGTTTAGTTCATGCCATGAGTGGTTGGGGTGGTTGTGGTAGAATCCCCCCCCCCCCTTTGGAGGCCTTGAATGCTCCCCTTTTCACATCCATTCCCTAACATGTTTTGGGGTCATCTTTTGCATGCTTTTCATGATTTAATATGAGTGTTTAATGTCCAAGTATATTGCTTTGATGTGTGCTTAGAGTTGCCCTCTTCCATGCTTAAGTAATGAACCTTGATGTGTGCATGCTTGCACACATGATTCGTGCCCTCTTGCACTACTTTTGGTCACTATTTTGGGGTGGGCTGAGGTCTGCCCCTTTGTGTTTTAGGTCCATCATTGCATGATTGTATTGCATTACTTTGGTTTCATGCTTACATTGTATGATAGGATATATCACATTGCATTTTGTATGATAGGTCACTTCGCATTTGGCATGCTTTGTACCTATTAGCCTCATGTTGCATACTTGAGCCACCTTGCATACATTGCATTACATTTTGCTTGGTTTGGGGTGTCAAACCAAGTATGAGGATTGAGAAGTATTCATACTCCAAGTTATGTAACACGTCTCAACCCTTGGTCGTCAATCCCCTTGACCTCAACATGATAGGGTGTTGGCATTCATCTCTTTTGGTTGCATGCATTTAAATCAAGTTGCAAACTTGGCCTCTTAGGCCATCATGCATCAAAATGCACAATTGATGGCCCGAGGGTCGAGGGTCATGCTCCTTTGAGCCCATTGCATGATAGGGAGTGTGGCCATGCTTACATTTGCTTAAAAATTCCATGCCATACACTGCATGCCCTCTGTTGTTGTCAAAACCAGTTTCTACAGGAAGCTTTGGCCGGTCGGCCATCTCTAGTGCCGACCGGCCATCCATAAATGGCCGATAACTTCATCAGCGGCCGGTGACCATTTCCCATAGCCGGTGGCCATTACTCCTAGCCGGTGGTGCTACACAGTGTGCAGAGAACCTAATCCAAGACTTGTGCAGTCTTCAGAGGAGCTAGGCAGTGTAAACAGAGGCAGCAATGCTATGGCAGCGAGTTTCCGAGCAGTACGAGTCAAGCATGCATCATCCAAACATTTTGAGGCGGAGACTGTGGCCACTTTAATTCTGCATTTAATTTGTTAATTAATTAGAAGTCTGTAATAATTAATTTAGCAGTATTCATTTGTTTTGTAATATTTATTCGGACCCTCTGAGCGAGGGCAATTGTGTAATAAGTGTGGGTGCGTGTGTGCATGTCTTCCAACCCCCACTTCTTTCTCCCTTTTACTTACCTGCTTTTGGTGGTTAGTATTAGGTCATATTTAAATTAGCATCCTTATGCTATGCATGCGTGCATTCATTCATTTGTCTTGCATGCACCGGGCTCGGCGCATCATGCTAACTGCATTGTATTTCAAATTCCAAATTGAATACGTGTTATTTGTAGCATCTCACATGCCATCCTAGGATTAGCCGAGCCTGTTCTAGTGACATTCTGTATGCGACGCATTAGCCATTATAACATGAACTAGGATCACGCATGATTACTAACTAGTTTATTGTTTTGGCACGGAGTACGATGTAAGTATTTATGCTTTAGCATCTTGCATCAGTTCGAATGTTAACATGACAGCATGCTTACCATGTTTCTATATGCTTATGTGACATAACTGCCTGAATACCTGTGGGTGAAGGTTGGTTTTTTTGAGTTGGACCAACTCGTTGAAATCCGTGTTTTAGCCTACTCGCGAGTAGCAAATTTCAAACCATTTTTCAAACGAGCAGATATGCAATGCTTTGTTTCAAATTAGACGATCTAGTCTATACTTGTGTGTTGCGCGCATCACATAGTAAATTCTAGCTAATTAACCGGAATAAGAACGCATAACGTTTTCAAAATAGGATATCACGGTTAGTAGAGGCCGATCTTCGGATCGGGCGAGAGGGGATGCTCATAGCTGACCTTCCCCAATCGTACCCAAGTTCTCGAGCCGAGACAACTTTGGTGATGACGGACACGTGGCCTTTGGCACCGAGTCAGGGTTTCCTAAATTCCCCCATTAAAAATATTTAGGTGGCGACTCTGTATCTGGCAAAGCAGTCCATGTTTGGCACTTCTTTCAAAATCTGTTTTGTTTTCTCAAAACAATTTGCCGGACTTGGACTCCTCGGTTCAGATTAAGAACCGTGACAAAACGAGTCCGAACTGTGGCAGCATAAGTCCCTCCCCTGGGGCGCGTCCACAACAACACAAGCCGAGAAGTCATGGGGACAGTAAAAATTCAGACCAAAGTTGGGCCAGGACAACATGAGATAGACTTCCATGTCTTAGAAGTTTCGGCGACTTTCAATATGCTCTTGGGGCGGCCTTGGTTGCACCAAGTGAAGGTCGTCTCGTCTGCTTTCCATCAGATGGTGAAATACCCCCATGGGAAGGGAGTAGCCATCGTTTTTGGGAATTCATCGATCCATCCAGCGTCGGAGGTGTCTACACCAGTCCTGGAAATTAAGCACGGCATGGAGGATGTGTTTATGTCGGGTTTTACCTTAGCTGAGGCTCGGGTTGTGCAGAACATCATGGCCGTTAATGAGGGAGTATATGTCAGTGCTCAATCTGTATACCTCATGAACAAGCTTCAACATATCCCCGGGATGGGATTGGGAAAGAGCGGCCGGAAGGGCGTCGCAGCATTGGCCGAAGTGCCACACAACCCCCATACCTTTGGCTTGGGTTATCTGCCCACCAAAGAGGATTGTATAAGGAAGGGAAAGGAAATGGCTGGGAGAGCCAGAGCAAAGTAGGCTGGGAAGCCTTTTGAGCTGATGCATAGGCCCTTTCAGGGTACCCTAAATGGACGCTTCGTCCGAGAGGGGGAGGACTTTCCATTTTGTGGCTTCCCAGAGCCATGGCTGAACGCGGAGAGGAATCGCATACCAGGTTTTGAGATCTTCTTTGATCTGCAGTTATCCAGGGATGACGTTGCCGAAGAGCAGACGGACCCATTGGCTGAGGCTGAGCAGAGTAAGAAAGTGCAGTCTGAGGACGCTGAAAATAAAATGGGGTAGCGCTGGCGTGTCTACTTTCAGATCCTCCGATCGAACAGAAGTGCTTGGGGGATAACTTCTCGGTATGCATGATCAGGAATGGAATGGCTGCGGGCCTACCAGCAACTATTTTGGATGCATCTATCGCACCCTCTCTCATTTGGCAGTATGAAGAGGGATTTTTGTCCAGCAGCACCGGGTCAGGTAGTGAGCCGAAATCTGATTCCACCGAGTCTTGTGAGTCGGAATCAGGTTCCAGCTCGACTGAGACTGAATCTAGTAATCCTGGGGATGATAACCCGGATGCCACAGTCTTGTCCAGGTCGTCTTTTTCTTTCTCTTTTGAGTCTGTTGTAACCGAAGAATCGGACGATTTGGATGTGCTTAATGAGAATCAAGTAGCTGTGGTTTCTGAGTACTTTTCTGTGCCCTTGATTTATTGCATTAACTCAGACTTTCAAAATTTTGATGAAAACAACGAGCACGAAATTCCTCCGATTTCGCAACGCTTAATTGAACAAGAGTATGAAAGATTTGTTAAACCTTTAGTTGATGAAATCACTACAGTGAATATTGGTACTGATAAGGACCCGCGGCTGGTCCAGATCGGGTCCACTTTGTCTTCGGAGGAACGCGAGCGCTCAGTCACTTTATTAAAATATTTCAAAGATGTTTTCGCGTGGTCCTACGAGGACATGCCTGGAATCGATCCTGAGATTGTACAGCACCGGATCCCTCTTGACCCCGAGGCCCGACCCGTTAAACAGAAACTCAGGAGGATCCGCCCGGACTAGGCTCTCAAGATTAAGGAAGAGGTCACCAAGCAAATTGACACAGGGTTCCTGCTGGTATCCGAATACCTGACTTGGTTGGCCAACATAGTTCCGGTACCGAAGAAGGACGGCAAGATCAGGGTGTGCGTGGATTTCAGGGATTTGAACAGAGCTAGTCCGAAGGACGACTTTCCCTTGCCGCATACCGATGAGTTAGTGGACTTCACAGCGGGGCATGCTTTGCTTTCGCTTATGGATGGCTTCTCAGGCTACAATCAGATAATGATGGCACCAGAAGACCGGGAAAAGACTGCCTTCACCACCCCGTGGGGGACATACTGCTACAGAGTGATGCCGTTTGGGTTGAAGAATGCTGGAGCTACATATCAACGGGCCGCAACCACAATATTGCATGATATGATCCACAAAGAGGTTGAGGTGTACGTGGACGACATGATTGTCAAGTCCAAAGAAAGAGAGGGCCACTACACCACCTTGCAAAAGTTTTTCCAAAGGATCAGAGAATTTCGGTTGCGGCTGAATCCTCAGAAGTGTACGTTTGGTGTTATAGCGGGAAAAATGCTGGGGTTTCTGATTACACAAAGAGGTATCGAAGTCGACCCTTCCAAAATCAAGGCCATCTTAGAAATGCCACCACCAAGGACTGAAAAGGAAGTGCGAGGCTTTTTGGGTAAAGTGCAATTCATAAGACGGTTTATCTCAAAATTAACCTTGGCTTGTGAACCACTTTTTGGTCTCTTGAAGAAAGGAAAGAAATTCTAGTGGGACAGCCGATGCCAAGCTGCTTTTGAACAGATCAAGGAATACTTACAGAACCCGCCCGTGTTGTCACCGCCAGAGCCGGGGAAACCGTTGATATTGTACCTTTTAGTGACTGAGACCACAATGGGCTGTATGCTCGCGCAAGAATCAGAGGACAAAGTAGAGAGAGCCATCTACTATCTGAGCAAGAAGATGCTAGAGTATGAGACTCGCTACAAACCGTTGGAGAAGGCTTGCTTAGCTTTGGTTTGGGCTACCAGGAAGCTGCGGCACTACCTGTTAGCTCACTTCGTAATGTTGGTTTCACGGCTCAATCCCATCAAATATCTTTTCGAGAAACCAGCACTTACGGGTAGACTAGCTCGTTGGTTGCTGTTGCTCTCCGAATTTGACTTGAAATATGTGACAGGGAAGAACAGCAGCGGAATTCTTAGCCGATCACCCAGTAGAAGGGGGTGAAGCAGTTGAGTACTTATTCCCACATGAAGCCATTTTGCACATCGACGACGAATTTTGGACGATGTACTTTGACGGAGCGTCAAATCAGTACGGGTATGGGATGAGAGTGTTGCTAATAGCACCCGACAATTCAAGTATCCCTCTAACCTTCAAACTCCGATTCAAAGTCTCAAACAACGAAGCAGAATATGAGGCATGCATTGCCGGTCTAGAAGCAGCCCTGGAACTAGGGGCAAGACTGTTGGACGTGATCGGGGACTCGAACCTTGTTGTATCTCAAGCAAAAGGAGACTGGAAAGTCAAAGAAGAAAAGATGATGATGTATCACCAGACCATGGACTTGTTAATTCCTCGGTTTGAGAAGCTAAACTTTGCTCATCTACTAAGAGAGAACAACAGGTTCGCAGATTCTTTAGCAACTCTATCTTCCATGATAGACATCCCGTTCGGAGTCTGGATGCATCCAGTCATCATTGACCAGAAATTTGCTCTGGCTTATGAGTCGATTACTGCTATAGATGAGGTTCAAGATGAGAACCCCTGGTATTATGATATTTGGAATTTCTTGGAGAAAGAGGCGTATCCACCAGTGGCAAATGCCAAGGATAAAAGGGCAATCAGAAGAATGGCCGTTCAGTTCATCATCTGTGGGGGTAAGCTGTATAAGAGAGGTCATCTGGGAATGCATAAGCTATGTGTAGAAGCCGAAGAATCGAAGCGTCTAATGGAGGCCATCCATGGAGGGGAATACGGTGCGCATATGAACGGAGTGATGCTAGCACGGAAGATCCTCAGACAAGGTTACTATTGGTCCACCATGGAGGAGGATTGTATCAGCTTCGTTCGGCGATGCCGCAAATGTCAGATCCATGCGAACCGCATTAATATCCCGCCGTCGAAGCTATACAATATGACTTCGCCATGGCCATTTTCAGTTTGGGGAATTGATGTGATCGGGGCTGTTACTCCAAAAGGGTCGAATAGGCATGAGTTCATCCTGGTCGCGACAGATTATTTTACGAAGTGGGTTGAGGCCCAGTCTTATGCGGTGTTGAAGGCGTCGCACATTGCAAAGTTCATCAGGAACAACATCATTTGCCGCTACGGGGTCCCGAACGAGGTCATTTCAGATAATGGTTCCCACTTCAAGAAGGAAGTAATTGACTTGTTGGAAAAATACAACGTGGCTTTTCATAAGTCATCCACATACCGGCCGCAAACCAATGGAGCGGTTAACGCCGCCAACAAGAATATCAAACACATACTGCAGAAGATGGTGGAAACCTACCGGGATTGGCCAGATAAGTTGCCGTTTGCTCTGTGGGGCTACCGGACTTCAATCAGAACTTCTACTGGGGCGACTCCGTATTCATTAGTCTATGGAATGGAGGTCGTTCTGCCTATTGAAATTGAGGTTCCGTCATTGCGAGTACTGGCTGAGTGTCAAATAGCCGAAGCAGATTGGTAGCAGAGCAGGTTTGAGGAACTCATGCTCTTTGATGAGAGAAGACTGAAAGCACTGTACCATGTTCAAGGTTATCAGTGCAGAATTGCCTGGGCTTTCAACAAGAAGGTTAAGTCCAGGAATCTAAAGGAAGGAGATTTGGTGCTCAAGGTCAACCGAGCTCCCATTCACGACCCATGGGGCAAGTTCAGGCCTAATTGGACCGGTCCCTACATCATTAAAGTTATCTGGTCAGGTGGAGCTGTGGTTTTGATGGATCTAGATGGCCTAGAGTTCTCCCAACCGATCAACATGGACAAGTTGAAGAAATATTACCCCTGAGAGGCTCGCTAGGATGAAAACCCGAAAGGGCGACCTAGGCAAAAGTTAGAGTATTGAAAAATTGGAAAATATAAAAACTGATCTCGCAAGGTTGAAAACCCACAAAGGGCGGCCTTGGCAAAAATTAGAGCGTAAAAGGAGAATGAAAATACTCGAGTGAACCTACGCCTAAACTACATGAGGCTTGATTCCCATCTTTGGGATACGTAGGTAACTTCATCCTGAAGTTCAGCCATAAACTTTTCCCCGATCAACTTTGTCCATTTGATCATCTAGGTCATCTTTGACTATTCAGCATTCAAGAGCTTCAATTGTAACCTCCGGTGCAGTGCTATTCAGACTAGAGGCAACTTTCCGTTGACATACAGTGCCGCGGTACTATTCAGACTAGGGGCAACTTTCCAGTTGCAGGGATCCAGGGTTGTACATCTCAGTGACAGATCTCAGGCATGTCCAGTTCTGATCCACATCGAAAATGGTTTTGAAAAGTTTTAATAAAAGTTGGCTTTGTTCAAAATTAATCTTTTTACAACTTAGACCATTTTTGGACCAAAGCAGAAAATTTTCAGTACCCATAACCTTCAATTTCATTGATTTCAATACAGAGTCTTCCTGCTCTTGCATACAAATTGAAGTTGCTTTTTATTACATTCATAAAGAAAACTTGAAAGTACTGATAAAGCAATAAATCCGGGGCATAGATAAGTCAGGTGTTCCTGCGCCCCCTCCCAGAGCTGGCCGAAGCTTCTGATGCCAAGCTGGGCCCAATCTGTGCCGCTTCATTGAGCCAATCCAAGCACTCATCAGACAAAGTGCAACTGAAAGTAGGAGCGGGGGCCAGGAGTTCTCTCGTCCTCCATGCTGTGGCATATCGGGCAAGCTATACGCCTCGAACCGGGAATGAAGCCGGCTACTCTATCCCCTTTGGCGGGCAAGTCTGATCATGGCCGAACTGGCATTGGAACCGGAAAGGAAAGTAGAACACACAGTGGGTCAGACCAATCAACTGGATCCCGGTCTGCCGGGACAGGCTATAGCTCATTGCCGGGGGATTGAGCCAAGGACAACGCCAAGCAATGCGATCTGCAGACAAATTGCACATCCAATCAAACCACCATCCCTCATCAAGGGCATCAACTAGTCGTTGTCGGAAGAAGTAGCCGCGAGCTGAGTAGGCTGGGCAAGAGTCCACAACCTGCAATTTATCCATCAACCATACCTGGGGAGGGATGAAAAATGAGAGAATAAAGAATAGAGAGATGTACGATGAGAGAAAAGTGAGAAAAGGGTTTTGTGAGAAAAACTGAGCCTGAGGGCCTAGTGATGTGAGCAATATATATGTGAGAAAGGGTGGGAAACATTACCTGCAGCAGTAGTGGACTCCTCGCGAATCTGGTCGTCTCCCGGCGATAGAAAGCATCCAAGCCCATCAGAGTCTTGGCCAATGTCATGACAATGTAGCTCTTTCCTTCCTTCAAGCCTTGAGCAACTTCAATCAGACGAATGCTAGATCCGTTAAAGCACGGGGTGAGCAAAAAGTGGGATAGCATGCACAAGCAAAGGGCGTGTTGCCGAAAACCTTGCAAATGATGATCGCCGCGGTTACCGGCATCAGAAAAGCGATAAATCAAGCCAAGGATATCCAGTTCCCCGTTGTAGATCAGAGACCGAGCATCATGCATGGTGAGCCCACACATCTGTCCTAAAGCTTGGGCGTGACCGAAGAGAAACTGGTGCACAATCTCTTCATGGCGTTCAGATTCCATCAAAACTTGAAAATCTTTGAAGGTCGGACACATCTCTTGCCTGCCAAAGCTAAAGACATGTGTTACCGAGTTCCAAAACCTTGCCGCAGCATGGAGGAAAGGAAGGTGTAGCGGAGAACGGCTCAGCGTGAATAGTGCATTCAAGCCGAAGCCCCGGAAGTTCAACTTTTCTGAGCCGTCTAAAGTAGCAATCCAAGCTGCGAGATTTTCGACGAGAAACGCCTCCATTTTGGTGCAAAACTGAGGTGAAATGAATGAGCCACGGAGCTAGGACTTTTAAAGAGGATAAGGCACTGTTCAGGGACACGTGTCGAAAAACTGATGGTTGCTGAGCTAGGTGGTCGGCCGACCACCTTTTCTGGTAGGCCGACCACCCCCTTGGTCTCCAAATGAAAAGCTGGTCGGCCAGCTCCCAAAGGTGGTCGGCCATGGAGGAAAACACCCCTTTGGTCTTTTCCTAGCTTCTAGAAGTGAGTTCCTAGCATTTCCATGCATCGGGAATATTAAAGGTGCGAGTTTCCCTCTGTTTCCGGGGCGTTCCGTTGCTACAATCGTCCGAAATGCATTTTGTTTATCAAATTGTTGTTCAGTCTTGCTTATCGAGTTGTCACTTTGCTTATCGAGTTGTTGTTTTGTTTGATGAGTTGTCTTGCTTATCGAGTTGTTAAGTTTTGTCGAGCTGTCGAGTTCCGTATTTTGAGTTGTTACTCCTTGTTTAATCAACTTTATTATGTCTTGCTTATCGAGTTGTAAACTTGCTAGGGTTTTGTTGTTTCTTAGTAAGTTAAGTTGTTTAGTTTGTTGCGTCGGTTCACTACCTAACTTGGCAATTTTTAGTGCACAATTCCATTCAATCTTTTTTTGTGTAAAATGATCCGATGCGATGCTAAGAACATAAAATACAACACTTTTTTAACAAAAGCTGTTCCATTCCATCATGCTTCCTTTGTTACAACATTTTACAACAAGGGCACAAGTTTTACAGAAAATAAAACTACCTAACAATGTACAATGTGCTACAACTACTACTAAAAAGGTAAATAAAGCAGGGAACAGCTGCATCAATGCTCTCAAGAGCAGGAATAAGAGGCCCTCTTCATCCTCTTCTGCGGAACAGTCTCTCCACCACCAGCACCATCTGAGTCGGAGCTGTCATCCTCGGGATCCTCCTTGGCCTCACCTCCACTCTCTAGACCGGAATCGGAGCCACCCTCTCTGTCAGCAGATGTCTCTGACTGGGGATATGCAGCCTCCTCCTCCTCCTCCTCCTCCTCCTCCTCGCTGGACTCCTCCTCTATGACATGCGCTCTGCGTTTGCGAGATGACTTCCCTCTGCCGGCTCCTTGAGAAGGCCTAGATGGCCCGGCTCCTCAAGAAGGCCTAGATGGCCCCGCTCCTCGAGAAGGCCTAGATGGCCCGGCCTGTGGCTGAGCATACACCGGAGGCATCTGAAAATAAAGAGTGCAATATTGAATACATCAGCTCAAATGTGTATATCGGATGCAGATACAAGAAAACTACATGAAGTGGGTGCATGCAGATACAGTACATGAGTGTGATGTGTGTCATATGTGCTCTATACAGGCAGCCTATCAATGCAGTGAGATGTTCAAGTTCAGCATGTCATCAGAAGTATGATAAATGCGAGAAAACTAAAGAGTACCTGGACACCGAGGATGGACAGCTGCGCCTCTCTCTGCAAGACCATGCCCTCAAGTGAGGCTACCAATCCAAGCATCTCGTCCATGTACTCCCTGGGTGGCTGCAGATACAAGCTCAAGTCATCAATGAATAAATAAATGCCAAAGTATCTGTGTGATAAATGGAAAATAGTAGAACATACCGGTGGTGAGTCAGGGTCACTGACATATCGGTGGTCAGGCATAGGAGGCTCTATCGGAATCGGGTAGGAAGTCCCGCATCGCCATCCTGTCAGCTCAGTCGGCATGTCTGGCCATCCGGCATGATGATGAGTCGGAGGAATCGGGGGGACCAGTCCAACCCCACCCCTAGATGTACCAGCCCTACTAGTAGAAGGAATGTCTCTGGCTCGGGCGCGACTCGAGGATGGCATGCTAGCAGACCTCCTCGTGGGAGTACGGACACCTGTCAAGGGAGGCATCAAGTATGTATGACGGTAGGTCGCATACTTCCCGTCCTCCAAATGTACCAACACATCGGTGCCCAACATGGCGCTAGTGACATCCTGAGGAGTGAGCCCATCAGCGGATCGCATATCCTCTGGGGGTGCTGAGGGAACGCTCTACTCGGGGAAGCCCAAAGTCTGGCGCAGAAAGCGGTCCCCTAGGAACCAGGCCCTACCAACTGGACCCTCAAACAAGATCCTATACCGAGAAGAGGCCATCCCCCAGCAAACTGGAATCGGGTGTCTCCACCCAAAGGCACCCATGGCTGCCATGTGATCTGTGGATAACCAGTGCATAAGCCGATTAGAAATCGTGAATGTGCAAGATAAATCAAAGATAAAAACATGGAGAACGGAGAGTTCTGAATTACCTCTGTCGGCCGCACCGTATTGAAAAACTGTCGTAGGTAAGGGAGAGTCTCCCGAGGTCTCGGCCGATACTGGCCCTCAAAAACGAGTGAATATGGAGTCATGAGAGGTGTCTCCACCTCAAGCTCAGGGGCCAGCATCGGAAAGTATGCGAAGACCCATAACTGTGGAAAACGAGGGAAAAGTCATCAGAATACAGAATGCTGAGTGCAGAATGTGAATACAGAATGTACAAAGAATGCAGAATGCTGAGAGCGGAATGCAAAGTACAAAATGTAAAGTGTGCCGTGTGTGCAGTACACAGATAATCAAAAGCAGAAATGTAAATCAAGAGTGTAGAAAGTACCTCCTAGGCTCTCCAATAGCCGCCGACTATGTTCCCCCGTCCGCAGGAGGTCGCGCTCATATAGCAGTAGAGCGTAGCCAAACCGGCGCCACCCCAATCACACTGGCTGACTCGCGATAGGTCTACCAGGGCACTCAGCAGATATAGCCCAACGGTGTTCCCCCTATCAGCGAATAGAGTGGTCCCGAAGAGGAACATCAAAAATCCTCGGGTGTACTGAGCTACCTCCTCAAGAGTCACGGGCACTCTCTCTCTGAAGTATGAAGAAAACCAGGTATACCAGACTCTACCTAAAGATCTATCAACTGGTGGGCGAGCTCCCAATAGATATATCCAGGCGGCTTCCCACTCGCCCATGTCCTCATCATACGGGATCAACCAGCCTCCCACATCAAGGCCTGTCAACACAGCAAAGTCGAACGGGGTCATAGTCATGTCCCCGGTAGCTGAGAAGTGGAACGAGTTGGTGGTGTCCCACCATCTCTCTACCAGCGCCCCCATAAATGTCCTGCTAGCAGGATAGCGGGATATCCCGGTGCAGAAGGGTCCAAACCCTGCCTGGTCGACCCAATCACGAACCGCCTCTGGAAGCTCTGCATACCAATCCCTCGCAACGATGGAGCCATATCCTCGTGTAATGCGGGAAGACACCTGCATTCATAATGAACACATGTATTCAGTTTCAGAATGAAATGAATAAGCTGCGTGCAAATGAAATAAGTAAGCTGCGTGCAAATGAAATAAATGAGCTATGTGCAAACCAAACCAGATACAATGCTGTGAGCTGCGTGCAAATGAAATATACGAGCTGTGTGTTTAGATTTCAAAATCAGTGGGCTGTGTGTTCACCTTAAAGTTTGATTCGTATGTTCAACATCAAGTATTTGGGCTATGTATTCAGATTTCAAAATCAGTGGGCCGTGTGTTCATCTCAAAGTTCGAGCTGTGTGTTCTGAATAGAAATGTTTGGGCCGTGTGTTCAGATTTCAAAATTAGTGGGCTGTGTGTTCACCTCAAAGTTTAAGCCATGTGTTCAACATCAAGTATTTGGGCTGTGTGTTCAGATTTCAAAATCAGTGGGCCGTGTGTTCACCTCAAAGTTTGAGCCGTGTGTTCAACGTCAAATGTTTGAGCTGTGTGTTCAGATTTCAAAATCAGTGGGTTGTGTGTTCATCTCAAAGTTCGAGCTGTGTGTTCAACATCAAATGTTTGGGCTGTGTGTTCAGATTTCAAAATCAGTGGGCTGTGTGTTCACCTCAAAGTTTGGGCCGTGTGTTCAACATCAAGTATTTGGGCTGTGTGTTCAGATTTCAAAATCAGTGGGCCGTGTGTTCAATATCAAGTACTTGGGCTGTGTGTTCAGATTTCAAAACCATTGGGCTGCGTGTTCGACTCTCAACAAGTGTGTACTGCGTGTTCACCTTCAATTTGGGCTGTGTGTTCAGAAATTTAGAGTTTGGGCTGCGTGTTCTACTCTCAAGAAGTGTGTGATGTGTGTTCACAATCAATTTATGGGCAGTGTGTTTAGAAATTCAAGTGATTGAGCTGTGTGTTCAAAATGCAAACAGAATGCTGTGTCATAGGCTAAAGTGTTCAGAACAAGCTATGTGCTAGAATGAGCAGATAAGCATAGCAAAAGCGTGGAATGCAAGGAAAATGCAGACTACATTACACATGGCAGAAAGTGTAAAAGTGAAGTACATACCTCCTGTGCCTGATGGGAGAGGTGGGACTCCGGCTCCCGCAATAAAAGATCCACCGGTGCTCGATCATCGAAATCAGTAAAATGATAGAAAACTGCCTAAGGGAGGACATGTGTCGGAGGGTCGTACCTCTCAAGAATAAATGGTCGAACCCTCGGAGGCAGAGCCATAATATCTGGATCATCTCCAGCACCTGGAGGACCTCCACCCTGAGGAAAGTGACCGGCCATTTCGAAAAATCTGCAAAAAGGAGCAAAATTAGCCAAAATTGGAAAAAGTCAACAAAAGTCAACTCTCGGGAAATGAAAAAGTCAACAAAAGTCATTTTCCGAGAAAATCTTCCAAATATTGAGACAAACTCGCCTCAAGTGACGAAAATGAAGAATGAAGCACCGAAATCAAAATCTAATTGGTTAAAGTGACGAAAACTGAAAGATTTCGCGAAATAACTTTGCATGGGGCGTCGGAAAACGCGTATAGAGCACAGATCTGAGAGAGAAAGTGGTCTAGGAAGGAGTAGAAGGCAATTTCGAAGCTGAAGTTATGAGCAAAAGGTGTTTGGCTTTGTGCATTTAAAGAAATGAGAGTGAAAGGACAAAATTGCCCCGGATTTGGGCTAGGTGGTCGGCCGACCACCTTTTCTGGTAGGCCGACCACCACTCTCCCTCAAACTTGGTCGGTGGCCTCCCCCGGGGACCAAACCTGGTCAGTGGTGTTCCCAAGGTAGTCTCCAAGGTCTCTGCAAATTTTGGTGATGATTGGAGTCCCCGGGACCCGAGAAAGTACAAGGAAAGTGCACTTTTCGTCGCGAAATCCCTCCGCGGGAACTTCAACTCCAACTTTCGATGCGTGTCTCATCGTTACTCGTCAAAAGCGAGGTGTATCCTTTTTGAATATGTTGCGACCCCTCCGGGAGGTAAACCGGAGGTCGCGATTGAGTCGCCCTCATCAAGAACTTACATTTCTTTGCTCGTTGTTTTGTGACAAACATGCGTTCGGGTTTGCACTTATCCTGCATTGTTATGCACGTCACTTGCATTCTCATGAACACCACTCGCACTGTTTTGCACATTTCACGAGTATTGTCATACCCTCATGCTTGACTTACGTTGTCACGCGCGTTCCTTCTCGCATTGCGATGCACTCACCCATCGACACCACGTTTGTCTGCATTCGATATCACGTTGAACATATGTTGCTAACTATGTTATGCTTGTTGAGTTTCTTTGTTTTGCAAGCACGATATTGTATGTACGGTTCATTTGAGGCTGGTTCGACCAGATGAACCACGCAGGTATTGTATCTTCTCCGTGTGAGACGTGGCGAGAATTAAATAATTCTCCGCATTCTTAACTGCATGACATGTAGTTGTTGCTTTGCATTCTTGCTTAAAACTGTTGCATCTATTGTGAATATGTGCTTCGTTACAGCTCGCTGCATTTACATGATCATGAGGTACCTTCGGCTTCTTGCATTGTCAGTTGCATTTTGCCCCCTGCCTGCGGGCACGCCTGCGGGCACATCTCTGTTTATCTCGCCTGTTAGTCTAAGTCTTCAGCCTGGTCAAAAATGAGTCGTCTCTGGGCTTTGACATTCACTCCCGTCACTTATGACTTCCGAGTTCTGTCAAAGAGGGGCAACTGTAGACACCCCATTTTTGACTGACCTTAAGACTCAAACGTCACCGTTTGAGTGCTTGGTGATATTGCATATTGTGCTCGTTCTGAGATTTCAGAGTCTTGGCTGCGAGCCTTGCCTCTGGACTTCTGGACTCTTTTGTACTTTGCCTCGGTTTGCGAACCAGGTCCCATTTTGTAACGTCTTCAAAATATTACATAAAACCCATCACTTAAGACATGCATTGATATAAAAGAAATCAACCATTTCTATTCATCAGAGTAGTTCTTACAGCAGTATTACATGTTAACAACAAAAGCAAATGCCCTATTAGCTTACAGCTTTCCAAGTCAACACTTGGTTACAAAATAAGCCCTTGGCTTGATGTACATGTAATACAAACAAAATAAACAAAAAGAGTCTTCAACTCTCATCATCATCCAAGCTATGTCCTTGGTGGTGGCATGCTACCTGTACCTGAAAATAATGTCCCATATAGGGTGAGCCAACGCCCAGTAGAGATATTGTAAACACAGTATGAGCAATAACTAAGACATTATCAATTGATAAATGTTTAATTCCATAAACCAATTCATAACCCATTTCCATTACAAGACCACTACGTTCATGTTTCATTCCATTTTCCATTTCTCATCGATTTCACAATTTACATCAACGGCTCAGAACCTGGCCAACCACTTATATGAGACAGTGACTCATATTAAACGTTTCCCATTTTACTATAGATAAACATACTAGTTGTATCAACATCTCAACAGATAAGCATACAAGCTATATCCACATCTCAACAGATAAGTATATATGCCATATCAACACTTCCATAGATAAGCATATGAGCTGTATCTGCACTTCAATAGATAAGCATATGAGCTGCATCTGCACTTCAATTTCCGGTTTAGAGGTCCAGCCCCTTTCTTCCAATAAACCTTCCAGTTTAGAGGTCCAGCCCCTTTCTTCCAATAAACCGTGGAGTACAGCCCCTTTCTCCTCCCACACAAAAAATGTATATAAGCAGTTATCATATACAATCAATCAATACATAAAGTTAATATATTATTCCAATCGCTATATTCAATAGTACACTTAATCGATTAGTTTTAGTTTACTTAATCATCATACATTGTCTACAACAATCAAAACTACCCTCCACCGGTTGCCCAAGCAATTATTTCTAAACAGATAATAAAAGCTCCAACAGATAAAATGTCAATGTTTTCAAAGGTGAGCGATTAATAAATCCAACTCCACTATTCCACTATATAATGAGCCAATTTCATTATTTCCAACTCAATTCCATATAACCGCAATTTTCCCGAATTAATCATACCAATTAATTTATACAACCAATTAGGGTTTTCTACCCCATTTCCCAATATTGACCCAATGGTCTGTATATCAACTACCAACAACAATATCATTATTTTGAAACCCAAATTACACATTTTAGAGCCAAAATAACAAAACCCTCTTTTAACATTTTGAAACCCTAAGTCCCAAAATTACCCAACTTCAACACTTTATCAAAACAACTAAAAATCTATGTCAAAGACCATAAGAGCGAGTAGGAATCCCTACCTCAAATTCGGAGCCCAAGGGAAGAAGATGAAGAAAACCAAAATGCTCCAAAACTCAATATGCTCGGATCAAAACGTAGCCCTCGACGATCAACAACTTTTTTGTAAAGGCCAAAGGTAAGGAAAGCACTCTAACTAGATCAAACTCTAGAGAGAAGGGAGTGAGAAGCTCTCAAAATATCTTTTTAGAAAGTAAGAGAGAGAGAGAGAGTGAATGCAAAAAGTGATTCAAAAATGCCTAACTGCTATCTGATATACGACAGGTCCGCTCGAGCGGAAAACACAACGCTCGAGCGTCAAGAACAAAAAAACATGGTCCGCTCGAGCGCAAGAGGGCCCGCTCGAGCGCAAGAGGGCCTGCTCGAGCGCCAAGACACAGAGACAAAGCACATCCGCTCGAGCGTGAAAAACCAGTCCGCTCGAGCGCAATTTTCCCCCTTCCAGAACTTACACCAACGATGCACTGTCTGCTCGAGCGCCAACAAGCCCGCTCGAGTGTGACCCGCTCAAGCGTAGGAAACCTGCTCAAGCGTAGAAATCACACCTGCAGAAGTTTTGCAGGGCACAAAATACTAGGAGTGTGCAATCTCCGCTCGAGCGCAAGAAGACCCGCTCGAGCGGAACGACCAAAAATCTGACAACAAGATTTTAGACCGAGGCTCAACCCACCTGCTCAAAACATACTCAACACATCCTAAAATTCAAAGAAATGGAATTAAAGGATAACAACAAGATAGATACAACCACTAACTCCACGGAACCAAAGTCTGGAATACAACAAATACAACAAGGGAATACCGGGATCGCTATACATTTGCATTGTGTTTGGGATAGGAGTTAGCCCAAGCACGGGAAACGAGGGACGTTTCATGCTCCGAGTGACGGAACGTGTCTCAATTCCCGATCGCCGACACTCCGGATTACCCATGATGGAGTCTAGGCCTTGTTTTGTTTATATGTGCATTCATTTCACATTGAGTCGTACAATTCGACTCCTCGGCCATCATGCATCGAGATACGTGATTGGTGGCACGAGGATCGAGGACTACACTCCTTGAAGAGTAGTCATGCATACATATGTGAAAATACTTTGCCATGCCCCCCTTTGTTGCTCTCTATTGCAGCAAATCAGAAATCAGCAGCCTTCTGGAGCTTTGCACAATATTCCGAGAACAATTGCAAACAGAGGCAAACCGAGGCATCGCGATGGATTTCCGCGCAAGGCAACTCAAGCATGCATCATTCATCATTCGGAACAGAGCTGAGGCGGTCCATGGATTTCCGTGCTAATTTACCCGCTTTCCTAGATTAATTTGTTAATTAATTAGGGTTTTGTATTTATTCGGACTGTATTATTTATTCGGACCCTCCGAACGAGGGCACAATTGTAATAAGTGTGCGTGTGTGTGATGTATGTCTTCCAACCCCACGTCTTTCTCCCTTTTATTTACCAGCTTATGATGGTCAGATTAGGGCATTTTTCAATTAGCATACTTATGCTCGCATGTTTGCATCATTCATCTGTATTGCATGCACCGGGCTCTGCGCATCATACTAACTGCATTGTATTTCAATTCCGAGTTGAATACTTGTTAGTTGTAGCATTTCACATGCCATCTTTAGAATAGCCGAGCCTATTGTAGTTGCATTCCTGCCTGTGTTGCATTAGGCATTTCAGCATAGTTAGGATCATGCATGGATTTCTAACATAGCTTCTGTTTTGGCTTGGAATACTCGGTAAGCGCTTATGCTTTAGCATCCTTGCATGTGTGTGTGTGACTGCCATGATAGCATGCTTGCCATGAGGCTATGTGCTTATATGATATAACTGCCTGAATGCCTGTGGGTGAAGGTTGGATTATCCGAATTGGAATAATGCATTGACTGTGAGTTTTAAGCCCACTTGAGAGTGGCAAATCATCATGTTTTTCTAAGTCCACCTGAGGGTGGCAAAACCTACATTTTAGCCTACTAGCGAGTAGCAAACCATTTTCAAAAATAAACATGAGATGTTTTGTTCTAATTCAGGCGATCCGATCTATATTTATATGCTGTGCGCATCATATAGTAAATCTAAGCTAATAACCGGAATAAGAATGTATAATGTTTTCAAAACTAGATGTCATGGTTAGTAGAGGCCGATCTTTGATCGGGCGAGCAGGGGTGCTCACGAAGTGACCTTCTCCAATCGTACCCAAGTTCCCGAGCCGAGGCAACTTTGGTGATGACAGACACGTGGCCTTAGGCAACGAGTCAGGGTTTCCTAAATTTCCCAAAATAAAATATTTAGGTGGCAACTCTGTATCTGGCAAAGCAGTCTATGTTTGGCGCTTCTTTCAAAAAAATCTATTTTCAAAAACGATTTGCCGGATTTGGACTCTTTGATGATTCATCGGTCTTGCATTGCACTCTACGAGATCAAATACAGGACCGTGACTTTGAGTCCTGAACTGTAGTGAGCCCAAAAGAACAAAATGGGATTTCCCTCCTAGGACGTTCAGGGACGTCTACACCTACCTGCCACCACCATCCACCACCACCACCACCACCACCACCACCACCACCCACCACCCACCCGCCACCACCACCACCTACCCGCCACCACCACTCACCCGCCACCACCACCCGCCACCACCTGCCACCCACCTACCACCACCACCCATCACCCACCTGCCACCCACCCGCCACTACCATCCATCCGCCCGACCACCACCACCCGCCACCACCCACCTGCCACCACCATCCACCACCAACCACCACCCACCACCACCCACCCGCCACCACTACCACCACCATCACCCACCACCCACCCACTACCACCACTCACTCACCACCACCGTCACCCACCCACTGCCACCACCACCCACCCGCCACCACCCACCACCACCCGCCATCCACCACCCCCCTGCCACCACGATCCACCCACCCATCACCGCTTTCCACCACCGTCTTTCGCCGCCGCCACCCGCCACTTGCCACCACTTTCCACCACCGTCTTCCGCCACCACCACCCACCCACCTGCCACTTACCACCACTTTCCACCACCGTCTTCTGCCACCATCACCCCACCACCTGCCATCATTTTCCACCACCGTCTTCCGCCGCCACAACCCACCACCCGCCACCACTTGCCATTTCTCACTCTTGTTTATATTTTTAAAATTTTTTAAACATTTTGTTTAAACCAAACGCGTTTGTAGTTTATGTTTTTCTAAAAATAAACAAAAAATAAATAAAAACCAGTTTATAAAATTTTTGTAAATATAAACTGAAAATGTAAACGTTACCAAACATGCCTTAAGCGTTTAGGGACATTACAAAAAGTTAGGGCCTCACACAAGATACAAATGATATGCGCAATGCAACTTTGAAAGACGGCCTGACACGCTTCGTGAAGCCGGCTATTAAGAAAATGATCATGCAAGATGATACACTAAGCAATAATGAATACAATACGCAAGATAGCGAACAACACATGAAATAACAACACTCTACCTATACCAAAACACAGGACAAGGAAAGAAAACAACGCTCAAGACTGCATTTCCCGCATCCTGAGAAACAAGAAGATGAAAATCGCTCAGGGTTGTGTTTCACACGTCTCGAGGTGAAAGCAAAACAGCTTAGGGCCACACTTCGCGCGTCCAAAGAGGGAAACAAAACCGTTTGGGATAGTGTTTCACGTGTCCCAAGAGAAAACACACCCAAGGCCGTGTTTTACACGTCTTGAGATAAAAGAAAAATCGATCGGGATCATGTTTCACATGCCCCAAGATAAAATTTGCCTAGAATCGTGGTTCACACGTCCTGAGAAAGAAAAATTGCTCGGGGTCGTATTTCACACGTCCCGAGATAAAACCTGTCTAGGGTCGCATTTCACATGCCCTGAGAAACAACAGAGAGGTGTGCAATAGATGCACAAAGTGAATGAGTGCGATAGATGCACAAAGTGATCGAGTGCGATAGATGCACAAAGTGATTGAGTGCGATAGATACACAAAGTGAATGACTGCGATAAATACACAAAGTGAACGAGTGTGATAGATGCACAAATTGAGCAAGTGGGATAGATGAACAAAGTGAATGAGTGCGATAGATGCACAAAGTGATCAAGTGCGATAGATGCACAAAGTGATCGAGTGTGATAGATGCACAAAGTAATCGAGGTGTGCGATAGATGCACAAAGTGATCGAGTGCGATAGATGCACAAAGTGATCGAGTGCGATAGATGCACAAAGTGAACAAGTGCGATAGATGCACAAAGTAATCGTGGTGTGCGATAGATGCACAAAGTGAACGAGTGCGATAGATGCACAAAGTAATCGAGTGCGATAGATGCACGATGCGGATATGATCATGCGATAGATGCACGATGCGGTATATGATCGTGCGATAGATGCACGATGCAGATATGATCGTGCGATAGATGCATGATGCGGATATATGATCGTGCAATAGATGCACGATGCTAATATATGATCGTGTGATAGATGCACGATGCAGATATGATCGTGCGATAGATACACGGTGGGGATATGTGACAAACACTGTAATGGATGATTTGTTGAGGAAATGTAGTATACCAATAAAGCGGTGCTTTAGAATAGAAAGCACCTCATGGGGCGGGTGGCGATGAACCGCTATACTCTGATGGGGATTTCCCTCTTGTGTTCTTCGAACTCTTACCTTCAACTCACAGTTCAAAAGCCCTCAAATGCTGACAAGGGGTAACCTCTATATGTAGAAGCCACGTATGCCGCTTTTCTTCCTGATCATATTCACAACTTTCCCTATTCTCCAACGGGGTGACAGACTAGGTTGGTTTAGTATCCAGAATTGAGGCGCATACACGCTACCTCGACCTATGGGGCTGCCATACAGATTTCAAGCTGGGGATATACCCCTAGGTATTTAAAGCAAACTTTAGTCTCAGAAATTCCAAACCTTTGCATTCTATGCATTGCCATTTGAACTCTAGTTTCCACGATCGCAATTGGCTTCCTAGGAACTCATTGCAAACACAAGCAAGTGGCTATACCAGACCGCCTGAAGTCATTCTGGCGCGACAAACACCTAAGGAATTACACCTCTAGAGGATTTAAGGTCTCCAAGACCCAGGGAGTGCACAAGTCAGTGCAATACAAAGCATGCGCAAAGTAGCGCGATACAAGGGATGGTGCGATGCGCAAAATAGCGCGATTGAATTGAAATGCACTAGACAGTGCAATGCGCAAGATAGCGCGATTGAATTGAAATGCACTAGACAGTGCGATGCGCTAGACAACGCGAATTGAATTGAGATTGTACGATAGATGCTCGAAGTGAGATTATTGTGCAATAGATGCACAGAGTGAGGTTATTATGCGATAGATACACAGAGTAAACAAGTGAACAAAATTAATACAGCGACAACGCATGTTCCATGTAAGACAGATAACCGATGCATGATGTTAATTGAAAGCATGTTCTATGCCAGAGACAATATGCAAAATTGAAAGCATGTTCTCTACAAGATACGACAGCATATTCTATACACAACTAAAAGCATGTTCTATGCGAAAATGAAAGCATATTCTATGCAAAATTGAAAGTATATTCTATGCATGAATTGAAAGCATATTCTATGCTAAATTGAAAGTATATTCTATGCATGAAACATGAATGATGCAAGACGTGCATGCAATATAGCAGGTACAGTACACAAATACGTACGTATACACAGAAATACATACATATACACAGACATATATGGACAAATACGAACAAAATATGCACAAATACGTACATATGGCATACGCATTTGGGGAATATTCCATTACTGATAAGGAATATTCTGTTTACGGAAGTCAGAGAGCATATGCCATTACTAAGATGGAATATTTTGTTGGCTAATGTCATCGCACGTAAGCAAAACATGCAAAAAGGAAAGAAAACACGAATGCAGGGATACGGGGTTTTGAACCCCCTATTTCTAGCTTAGGCCCCAGCCCTCAACCACTGAGCCAAACCACTGAACCAAGCCACTCTTGTGACAAAATATTCAAATAAATATATATAATAGATAGATGTACAATACATATACACATATATATACATATACAACTCTCCCCCTTCTCTCTATGTGTTTGTCTCACTCTCTCTTCCTTCATCTTCTTCGAGCGTCGTGTCTAGTGCGCGATTTCAACAATCGCGGCGCCTGACCGACAGGCTATCCAATCCTGCCCCGATTGTCAATGATCGTCTCGGCCTTTCTCCCTCTTTGTCTTCTTCTTCGCTCTCTTCTTAAGTTGAGGTCTGCGAGAGAGAGAGACAGAGCAAAAGCTTGCAAACTTTCTCTGCCACCACTTTACAACCTCTTTCTTTTACATTACTCTCCTCTGCCATGGCTTCTTCACATGAATCTCCCACTCTTTTTCCAGACCTAAACGAGTCCATGATAGAGATGACTAATTCTGACTCCCCTGAACCTCAACCATGGGCTCCTCTTCCTTCCCCTGTTTTTAGCTTTCCAGCGATGTCAGTTGAACAAATAATGGCAGCACAATCTAGCACCGAAGCAAACTCGTATACGCTGAGGTCACGTGTGGAGACCGTGACTATAGTCTCCAACTTGTCCCGTCAACTGCAGAACAGGACGTGTGAGGTACATCAGTTAAATGAACAACTCTCCCTCCTCCAACGTATCTACAAAGACGCTCGAGTAGAAATTAGTGCGCTGAAAAAGCAGAGCAAAGAGATGAAATGACAAGCCACGTCCGTAGCTTGATTCAGAGTTTCTTCGCATAACCAATTTGATGGCCGGCGAGGAATAATCTCCTTCAGAAGCTCTGCTAAGGCCGAGGCAAAGTCTTCAAGAGTTTCGAAAGAGTAAAGATGAAGCGAGGCAACTGATGGTAAAGTCGGGCAACGAAGCTGTGTACAAATGAAGCCGATTGTAATCTTCGCCCCCCGGGCTGCTGTCGGAGAAGAAAGAAGAAAAAGATCCCTCTCTCTCTTCTTTTTTTTTTATTTATTTTATTTTATTTTATTTTATTTTTCTTTTATTTTTGTATGTATGTTTGGTTTGTTTAACTCTTTTTTGTTGTTGTTGTTGTTGTCGTCGTCTCTGTAATCGGGGGATGTCATCCCTTGACTTCAATAAAATCAGTTTCCTTTTTTGCACATGAATGGCGTGACTAGCATATCACTTTGAGTTTGAAAACCATTTTAATTGAATTTGAGAATGATTGAGCTTTGAACTCTGAATTGGATATTGATTCTATACTGACCCATACTGACCTAAATCAAAGAATGACTTAACGAAAGAAAAACCAAGCAAAATGATCCAAACACACTTATGTACATTGACTAGTATGAAATGAACTTAAAAAAACAAGACTCTGAAACACAACCATTAAGCCTAAGCGATTTTGCAGTTTGTCATGATGGGTTGAAATTGACAATGGTGGGCAGACCAAAAGGTTGGAATCGAACCCCGCCGGATGAATAGCAAATTCTGGTGGTGAATAGTTTACTCGAGCGATGGGAAGACACAATCCCTGACTCGACTATGCCCCTAGTTCCTTACCTTGACTTTTTTTCTTTTTTTTTTTTCTTTTTGTAAAAATGTTTTGATCAACATGAGAGTTAAATTAGCATACTTATTCCATTTTCTGTTTTGAAATCACGTAAGTCAAGTTGTGAGCACTGGAAATTTTTCCTTTTTAAGCCCAAAGAATGGTCTGGTTTTGCAAAAATGGAACAATTTTCGAGAAAAAATTAGTCAGCTTCATTCAAAATAATCAAAACCTATTTTTGCAAATGGCCACTATCCAACCTACATGGAATCAGCCATTGGGGTGCATAGCCCTAAGCTCGATAATCAATAGTGATAACCGAACTGAGCCGAGCCGATCCGAACTGAACTGAACCGAATCGAACCAACTGAACCGAGTAGAACGAAGACAAATCAAGCAAAGGCGGATAGGACAACCAAGTCGACTAAAGATACATTAATCAAACATGGACGAGATAAAATGAGTTGAAAAATTATTAGGGCCGAACTTCAAGATGAAGCTACCTACGTATCCCAAAGATAGGAATCAGGCCATACATAGTTCTGGCTAAGGTTCACTCGAGTATTGACACTCTCCTTTTGTGCTCTAACTTTTGCCAAAGCCGCCCTTTCGGGTTTTCAACCTTGCAAGATTTTCATTTTTCATTTTTTTTTTCTATTTTTTTTCATCTTTTTCATTTTTTTCTATATTTTTTTTTTTTGTTTTCTGCTCTAACTTTTTCCTGGGTCGCCCTTCCAGGTTTTCAACCCAACGAGTCTCTCAAGGGTTACTTTCATTTTAGTTTGTCTATGTTGATTGGGTGTGAGATCTCTAGGCCATCTATAAGAATGACTGCTACACTTGACCAGTAGATATGATGATGTAGGAACTAGGCTAATTGGGTCTGAATTTGTCCCTAGTGTTGCCCCTTGTGTAGTGGATAGGAACTCGACTGTCCTTCAATAATAAAACTCATTCTCTCATATTTCAGGATTTGACTTCTTTTCCGGTCTTCATTAGCTTGAGAAACAATCCAGTTTTGAATCTTTGATCACATCCAACCTTATTGCCCCTAGTTCAAGGGCTACTTCAAATCTAAATCACATCATTGTCCCTAGTTTAAGGGCTGATTCCAATCTAAATCACATCATTGCCTCTAGTTCAAGGGCTGCCTCCATTTGAATCACATCATTGCCCCTAGTTCAAGGGTTGTTTCTAATCTGAATCACAATATTGCCCCTAGTTTAAGGGCTGCCTCCATTTCGGCTATGCAAGCCTCACACTTTGGTTGATCATTAAATATTTTGAATCACGGTTTGAAAGCTAAGGAGGTCGGACCTCAAGTCAAGAGGGATCCTATGCTGCATAATCTCATGATCAATTCCAAGCATGTCTTCGTAGGATCATGCAAAAACAGTTTTTGAAATCTTTTCACAAAGTGACTAATCACTCGTGCTCTTACAAAGACAAGATAGAACCAATTTGGACCAAGCCAGGATCCTTCTCAGTACCCACATTAACAGAAATGATTTTATTCATCAAAGGCTTAGCACACCTCTCTTCCTCTCAGTAGATCAAAATTTCCAAATTCTGAGGAATTTCTTCCTCTTCGTTTTTATCAGAGTTTGTGAAAAAAGCTTTGAAATTTTTGGTCAATGCAATGAATTAAAGGAACAGAGAAGTAGGCAGACTCTATGGCACTTTTTTATTGAAAAGAAACTACGACTCAACAATGATAATAGACTCAAAATGACAAAAAAGACCTAGACAGGATAGAAATGTCTAGGTTAGCACTCCTGAAGTCAACAAGCTCTGAATCACTAGAATGACTCGAGCGTGATCCTAACTTTACAAACTTGGTGGACTCAAACTTAGACTCAATACTCAATTCAGAACTCAGAATAAAACCATTCTCAAATTGCCAATCAACGTGTGGGCCATCCACAATATTCAAAATAAAGCCCATGCAATCAACAGGCTATCATTCCCCAATTACAGAAACAAAACGAAACTTCCAATTATGCCCTCACTAAAAACACACTGAATCGCACAAACTGAAATGCCTGAACCGCTCATTCGAATTTGAGAACCCTTGTATAGCTCCAATATATTGCACATAACACATAGCAGGAAAGAGAAGAAACACCCCTATGGAGGGTAGGGTTATCATGTCCTATGCTTTTGAAATGATCTAGGGTTCACTATTCAAACAAGCGGTATCATACATCCTAGAAATGGGAGAGTGCCCTGTCCTAATTTTGAAAGGTACTATAGCTCACTATATGTACAAGGTTGGCTTTACTTTAGGGGTTAAACTTAATGCGACATTACCAAAGAGTCATTCGGGCCATAACCAATTAAGATCTTTAGGAAATCAAAAGAGTCAACATAGCTTCTCTTCAAAGTCCGAGAACCTTCAGATCTCAAAAGGTTATAACACAAGGCCTCCAAAGTAATGTAGAGATAGGTGTAGTATCACAAAAAGTGTACATGTGCTCCCACCAGTATCTGGGTAACACATGAACTTTAAGTGCACCAATACATGCAATGCAATAAACATATAACTAAAAATAAAAGTCGTATCATGGGGTTCGAGTCAAGGTTTCATAAAATCCCTAGCAGAGTAGCCAGAAACTGTAACATGCCCAGGGGGGGACCCGTGCGCGTTAAACAGTTCGGACCCTCAGTCTCTTTGATCTAGTCTCACAAGTGCAATGTGAAACATAGATGAGAGTCCAGATTTGGTAACTTTATAGAAAATCCATTTTATTACAAAATTATTACCACAAATGAACTACATCACTAGATCTTAGAATCGCCACCTAATATTTATTTTGGAAAAATTAGGAAACCCGTGACTCGTGCCAAGGCCATTGTTCGTTGTAACCAAAGTTGTCTCGGTTCGGAATGTTAGGTATGAGAGGGAAAGGTCATTAATTGAGCACCCCGCTCACCCGATCAAAAGATTGGCCTTTACTAACCATGATATGAATTTTATTTTCTTTATATGTTCATATTCTGATTATTTAATAAATCCTAAAATTTACTATGTGAAACATACAAGTATAGACTATGTCACCCACTTTGGAACAACTTGATTTCATGTAGTTTTGAAAGAGTTTTGAAGATGTACAACCTAAATAAATTGAGCTTACAAACATGAAAATTAATATCATTCTAGATTAAGCGACAAAACCTCCATCCACTGGCATTCATAGAGTTATATCACATAAGCAAATAGCCTCATGGTAGAATGCTAAACGTAGTAAGAAAAACACACACAAATGAGATGCTAAAGTATAAAAACTTACATGTTTGAGGACCCGCGAACAAGCTACAAAACAAAGTTAGTCAAATATGCATGATCTTATATACAAAATCCTAATGCAATTCACTCGTGAGATGCAACTAAAGATTCGACTTCTAAGATATGACATGTGAATCATCTCAAGAACATGAGGTAGCGCACATAATCACATAGGAATTGATTAAATCCACAAATTCAAAATTAACCGAATTAAGATGCATGAAACATAGATGCGAAGCATGGATATAATGAAAGACGAAATATGATGCATATTCACAGATAAAGAAAGCAAGTAAAAGAACGGGATAGAAAGAAGCGGGGCGGGGAATTATTACAACATTTTGAATAAATTATTACAAACCAAATAAGAGAGAGAGAGAGAGAAGGGAATATTACAACAAAATAAAAACCTCACAAACTCTCAAAATAAAAAATAATAATAATAAAAATACAGAAATTTCATGTGCTTTGGGGATTGCTGGAAAATATTCTACTTGATGCGGGAAGATTGCTCCGTTCTGCATGGGGAAACTTATTTTACGGGACCACTATTCATCTCGGGACACTATTCATTGCCGACAGTATTATTCACCATGATAATTACTATTCACCCTTTTTTATCGTTATTCATCTTACCGGGGATTTTTCGTTTGCAATTACTATTCATCGCCGGATGTACTATTCATCCGGTGGGGTAAATTATTTAAAGTAATAAATTACAACAGTTTATATACAATATTTAAATTATAGCAGATATGTGGGTGGTGCAGCCTTCCCGTTAAAGTAGTAAAATAGTTATATATATATAAAAAAAAAACAAATAGGGTAAATTACACTGACACCCCCCGAGATTTATGTTTATTACAGTTCTCCCCCTCACCTTTTGGAAATTACATCTCCTCTCTTGAGGTTTAAAGTTTCATTACAGATTCTCCCCCAGCCCTTTTAATTTTTTTAAATACCAATTTTACCCTCATTGGATAAATTACATTGACACCCCTCACATTTTAGAAATTACAGTCCCCTCCCTAAGGTTTAAAGTAGCGTTACCAATTGCCCCCTCGGTTAGTATTAGTTGGAAAAAAAATTCATTGAAAAAAAAATTAATTGGAAAAAAATTAATTGAAAAAAAAATTTGTTAATAAAATTTTTAAATTTTTATTTAAAAACCAACGTAAACTCATTTTTTGAATTTACATTTTTTCCTCAAATTTACAAATTGAGACAACCATTTATAAACCAAGAAAATTATCAAACAAGTTTTTATGACAGTTTTTAAATTTTTTGTAAATATAAATTGAAAATTGAAAACGATATGGTTACCAAACAAGTCTCAAATGATAAAAATGTCGTAAAATTAACAAATAATTAAATAAGTTACCAACGTAAGAAATGACTTATCAAAAGATTCTTAGGCTATGTATGGTTTGATTTTTAGAAATTTTTTTTAATTAAAAATTAATTTGGTTAAGAAATAAAAAATAAAAAAAATTATTTTTTAAACGAAATAAAAATTATTTTTTATTTTTTCTTTCTTAACCAAATTAATTTCTAATTTTTTAAAAAAAATTTCTAAAAATAAAACCATAATAGCCTAAGAATCTTTTGATAAGTCATTTCTTATGTTGGTAACTTATTTAATTATTTGTTAATTTTATGACATTTTTACCATCTGAAGTCTGTTTGGTAACCATTTCATTTTCAGTTTTCAATTTATATTTACAAAAATTTTTAAAACTGTCATAAAAAGTTGTTTGATAATTTTTTTGGTTTATAAATGGTTGTCCCAGTTTGTAAATTTGAGAAAAAAACGTAAATTCAAAAAATGAGTTTACGTTGGTTTTCAAACAAAAATGTAAAAATTTTACTACAAATTTTTTTCAATTAATTTTTTTTCCAACTAGTACTAATCGAGGGGGCAATTGGTAATATTACTTTAAACTTTAGGGAAGGGATTGTAATTTCTAAAATGTGAGGGGTGTCAATGTAATTTACCTAATGAGGGTAAAATTGGTATTTAAAAAAATTAAAAGGGCTGAGGGAGGATTCTGTAATGAAAGTTTAAACCTCAAGGGGGAGATATAATTTTCAAAAGATGAGGAGGAAACTAAAATAAATGTAAACCTCAGGGGGTGTCAATGTAATTTACCCAAAAAATATAATAATAATAAAAAAAATTACAACAGATAAGTGGGTGGTGCAACCTTCCCATTATAATGGTAAAACAATTATATAAAAAAAAAAGTAATTTACAACAGATATGTGGGTGATGCAGCCTTCCCATTAAAGCGATAAAAAAAAAAACAATTATGAAAAGTAGTAAATGAAGTATTTAAACAAATTATATCACATTTTTAACTTAAATGAAAGTTTGCGAAAACTCACCTTTCGGGGAAGTGATAAATTTTCGGATTCACAAACTTTTTTTTAATTACCCTCAAGTCTGTGTAATGTGTTTTCAATTCTCATTTCAAAATTTAGAATTACAGCTTTAGTGGTTGGTTTTTGAATGGTGCATTGATGAAATCGAAATAAAAAGTTTGGTTCAGAAAAATAAAATATCTAAGAAGATATTTTATTTTCCCTCTCTCTCTAAAAAAAAAAACTAATTTTACTTCTTTCTAAATTTTTTTCTCTCAAACTCTCTCTCACCACTTCATTTTTCTTCTCTAATTCTCTAATCTAATTCTCTCAAACTTTTCAGATTAGCCCCCCTTTTTTTGAGCCTCTCACTCTTTGTCCTTTTATAAACAAAAGAGTATAATATAATAATATAAAGATTATAATATAGATATTATATAAAGATATCTTATATATATGTTATGCTGATAGCTTTGGATGTCTGCAGTCGAGGGCTAATTGACATCAAAACAATTTTTTATTATGTTTCTTTTTTTTATTATATATATATATATAAAATATCTAAAATATATAATTTATATCAAAATACTAAACATATAATATAACAATATTAAACATATAATATAATAATATAACTTTTTATTATTTTATTATATATGTATAATATATATAATTTATACCAATTTATATAAAACCACCAAAAATATGAACAAACACATAAAATTATGCAAAATTACAAAAATACTAAACTAATGAAATATTTAGTATTTTAAAACAATTTGGCTATAATGGTGAAAGTTGGAATTAAAGTTCAAATTTCATCTCTCTTATTGAAGATTCTGTGAAAAACACATTCTAATTGTCATCATCAGGTAATCAAAAGAAAACGCCCAAGTCTTAGGGCCGGTCAAAATGGGGTGTCTACACCTTCCTTTTGTCTGTAACCTTTTACTACAAGTCTTGCTTTATACTTGTCAATTGAACCATCTGCTTTCATTTTTCTCTTGAATTTCCATTTATATCCAAGTGGTTTAGATCCGAGTGGAAGATCCACCAATTCCCAAGTATGATTTTGCATAATGGATTCAATTTCATTATTAACAGCTTATTTCCACAAATGTGCTTCAGGACCTGTCATTGCTTCCTTAAAGCTTTGAGATTCATTTTCTAACAAGTATGTCAGAAAATCTGGACCAAAGGATTTTGATGTTCTTGCTCTCTTACTTCGTCTTGGTTCATCATCAATTAAATCCTGTCAGTCGAGACCATTACTAGTCTATTGTGTTTAATTGTCATTAGTCTCTTAACTTTGTGTACAATCATAAGTTCTTTTCTGTGAACTTAATTCCTGTCCTTTCTTATAAGGAAAGACATGTTCAAAAAATACAGCATTCCTTGACTCTATAATAGTGTTCACTTTTATATCAGGTATTTCTGATTTATGCGTCAGAAACCGATATGCACTACTATTCTGAGCATAACCAATAAACACACAATCCACTGTTTTTAGTCATATCTTAGTCTTTTTAGGAACATAAACTTTAATTTTTGCCAAACACCCCCACACTTTTAAGTATATGTAGGAAGGTGGTCGACCTTTCCACAATTTATAAGGAGTGCTATTAGATTTCTTGTGGGGTATTCTGTTAAGAACATAATTAGCAAATAATATTGTTTCCCCCCACAAGTTCTGCGGCAAGACTGAACTTAGTAACATGGCATTTATCATTTCTTTAAGGGTTCTATTCTTCCTTTCAGCAATTCTATTTTGCTGTGGAGAATAGAGTGCTGTAGTTTGATGAATAATGCTATGTTGTGCACAAAATTTATTTAATGGTGCATCATATTTACCACCCTTATCACTTCTAACCACTTTAATGGTTTTTTCAAGTTGATTTTCAACTTTTGTTTTGTAGAGTTTAAACATTTCTAAGGCTTCATCTTTGCTTCTAAGTAAGTATACATAACAATATATTGTGCAATCATCGATAAATGTTATGAAATACTTTTTGCCTCCTCTAGTTTGAACAAATTTAAGGTCACATACATCAGTATGAATTAATTCTAGAGGTTCGGTTTTTCTTTCTAGAGGTTCGGTTTTTCTTTCAACTGACTTAAATGGAGCCTTAGTTAGTTTCGCTTCTACACAAATCTCACATTTGTAATTAGGATTAATTTCAAATTTTAGTATATGATCCAAACTAATTAATCTATGCAAAGCATCAAAATTCACATATCCTAATCTACCATGCCATAAATTCGACTCAAGAATATAAGCAAAAGATGTGTGATTCTTATTAATAGCAACTTTTGGTACAACTGTCATTACATTCAATTTGAAGAGACCATCACTCATGTATCCCTTACCAACATACATACCACTCTTTTTTAATACAAATTTATCAGACTCAAAAACAAACCTAAAACGATTTTTACTTAACAAAGAATCAGAAACTAAATTCTTCCGGATGTCTGGTACATGCAGTACGTTGTTGAGGGTCAGTTCCTTCCCTGATGTCATCTTCAAGATCACATTTCCTTGTTCAGCCACAGTAGAAGTAGAAGAATTTCCCATGAAAAGTTGTTCACCATTTGCAGGCTCATTTTAGGTAGTGAACATCTTATTATCTGCACAAATGTAACGAATTGCCCCAGTGTCAACCCACCATTCCTTGGGATTTCCAACCAAATTAGCCTCAGACACCGTAACAGAGAGATTGATGTCATTTACCCCGTCAGAGATGTAATCTAATTCTGTCACATTGGCTTGATTGGTGGTCTTCTTGCTTGTACTTCTGCGATCCTTCTTAGGGCGGCGCCAATCAAAAGCTCGATGCCCAGTCTTGCCACAATTATAGCATTTTCCTTTGAACTTCTTATTGCCATTGTTGTCGTCTTGTTTAGGACCATCTCTAGTAAACTTCCTCTTTTTGTTATGTGGTTTGTGCACTTGTTCAATCACATTAGCCTTGGACTCAATGGAATTTTTATCATTCATCTTTTCAGCCTTCCAGTTATCTTCCTCAATTCTCAATCTTACAATCAATTCATCCATGGTCATCTCCTTGCGTTTATGTTTTAAATAATTTTTGAAATCTTTCCAAGCCGGTAGTAAATTTTTCCACTAACGCAACGACTTGGAAAGACTCACTTAGAGACATACCCTCAGAATGAATATCATGTAAAATTAATTGAAAACTTTGAACTTGAGAAATTACCGTCTGGGAGTCTACCATAACGAAGTCCAGAAATTTACCGACAACAAATTTCTTTGTGCCAGCATCCTCTGTCTTGTATTTTTTCTCCAAAGAATCCCATAATTCTTTTGTTGTTTTCAGAGGGCTGTAAACATTATACAGCATGTTGTCAAAGCCATTGAGGATGTAGTTTCTGCACAGAGAATCTGAATGTTTCCAAGCATCTACAGCGGCAACAACTTGCCGATCACTTTCACCCTCTTTAAGTGCTGGAGCCTCTTCACGGAGAAACCGAGCCGAATTTAGAGTTGTAAGATAAAACAGCATTTTCTGTTGCCATCTCTTAAACTCAGTACCGTTAAATTTTTCCAGTTTTTCTCCATGATTTATCGAAACTTGAACATGGTTCTGGATAGAGACCGGAGTTGGGGTAACAATTGGAGTACCACTTCCAGTTGCAGTTTCAGTTGTAATAGCCATAATATTTGATTACAAAAATCAGAAAAAATCAAAACACAAATTAATTTTCTAGTTATTAAAACCAGAAAATAAATTACAATACAAAATAATTTTGTTTTCCTTGTTACTAAACCTAGAAAAATAAAATACCACAATAATTTTTTATAACACAAATTAATATTCTACAATTGTTAATGACACCAGTATATTACTATTAGTTGTCAAAGAAAATAAACAGTATATTACTACTATTTGTCAAATAATATATTACTATTATTTGTATTTTCCAACCAGAATATCACTTTGTGAAAATACAGAAATAAATACAATGAAGATACCAAAAAATGTTCTGTCTTAAGGTTGTTAGACGATCTTCACTGTATTTAAATAAATAAATTATGTTTGTGTACTAAACAACAAACATAATACAAAAGAAATATAGGAAAGGAGAGAGATTGTTTGATTACAAAAATCAAACGAATAAATAAAAACAGATTTTTATTTTGTTACAAAAAACAGAATCAAAACTTGATTTACATAAATAATAATAAAACATAAAATAAATTAACAACTTACTTGATTAATTTCTTGAACAAACTTTTGATCAAGTCCAGTGTTTAACACTGTGTCCTTAAGATAGATTCGTCCCCTCCACGGTGCTTTCAGATTGTGGATGTCTATCTCCTAAGATAAAATGATCAACAACGAATAATTGCAGCACTACAAATTATTCGCACAATGAACACACTTTGTGTTTACATTCTTTCTCACAGAAAATTAGATGCAGCAAAATGCAGAGAGCAGTAGCAGATTTCAGGACAAAAATTGGAGTGAGAAATCCAAATGAAGAAGTTGTCTATATATAGGTGTAATGGTGGCTTTTCACTTTGAATTCAACAGGTATAGTACCTGTTCGGGTTGAATTTTAAACATATATTAAACTGTTTTCGGTTTGCATTTGAACATATAAAAACTGTACAGAAATTCGGAACTGTTTTGTACAGAAACTGTGAAGAGGTGCAAAAATTGAATTTGAATTTTCCAACTGAAATTTAAATTCAAACGGTCAGAATTTATTTTCCAAAAATAAAAAATAAATTCAAATGTTTTTGGCCCAAAAAGATAGGTATTGGGCCGGACAAGCCCAACCCAACCTCACACCACGCACCCGCGCCCAACCCAGCCCGACCGGACTGTGGCGCATGGGTGTGGCTATTTTTGGGTCCAATGGATTTAGTCCAATTTGCCCATAACCTCTCCCTTCTACAAACTTGGGGAGCCCCTTGGGGCCCTCCCTAAGTTATAATTCCAAGCTTCATAAACCCATAAATTTCTTCCGACCAAACCAATGTGGGACAAGCCTTTATTCAAACATTTAAGGATTTTTCACCAAAACTCGATTTCCATGGAGCACTGTAGACGTCCCCGAACGTCCCGGGAGGGAAATCCCGTTTTGTTCATTGGGCTCACTACAGTTCAGGACTCAATGTCACGGTCCTGTATCTAATCTCACAGAGTGCAATGCAAGACCGATGAATCATAAAAGAGTCCAAATCTGGCAAATCGTTTTTGAAAACAGATTTTTTTGAAAGAAGTGCCAAACATGGACTGCTTTGCCAGATACAGAGTCGCCACCTAAATATTTTATTTTGGGGGAATTTAGGAAACCCTGACTCGTTTGCCTAAGGCCACGTGTCCGTCATCACCAAAGTTGCCTCGGCTCAGGAACTTGGGTACGATTGGGGAAGGTCACTTCGTGAGCACCCCCGCTCGCCCGATCAAAGATCGGCCTCTACTAACCACGATATCGAGTTTTGAAAATATTATGTGCTCTTATTCCGGTTATTAGCCTAGATTTACTACGTGATGCGCACAACATACAAATATAGACCGGATCACCTGAATTGGAACAAAACATCTCATGTTTGTTTTTGAAAGTGGTTTGCTACTCGTAAGTAGGCTAAAATGTGGATTTGCCACCCTCAGGTGGGCTTAGAAAACATGGTGATTTGCCACTATCTAGTGGGCTTAAAACTCACAGTCAATGCATTATTCCAATTCAGATAATCCAACCTTCACCCACATGCATTCAGGTAGGTATATCACATAAGCACATAGCCTCATGGCAAGCATGCTATCATGGCAGTCACTCACACGCATGGAAGGATGCTAAAGCATAACACTTACCGAGTACTCCAAGCCAAAACAGAAGCTATGTTAGAAATCCATGCATGATCCTAACTATGCTGAAATGCCTAATGCAACACATGCAAGAATGCAACTAAGATAGGCTCGGCTATTCTAAGAATGGGATATGAAATGCTACAACTAAGACGTATTCAACTTGAAATTGAAATACAATGCAATTAGTATGATGCACCGAGCCCGGTGCATGCAAGACAGATGAATGGATGCAAACAAGCAAGCATAAGTATGCTAATTGAACCATGCCCTAATCTAACCAACATAAGCAGGTAAGTAAAAGGGAGAAAGACGTGGGGTTGGAAGACATACATCACACACACGCACACTTATTACAACTGTGCCCTCGCTCGGAGGGTCCGAATAAATAATTAACTACTCTAGCAAATTAAATATTGCAAAACCCTAATTAATTAACAGATTAACTAGGAAAGCAAATAAATTAGCATGCAAGCTAAATGGACCGCCTCAGCTCTGTTCCGAATGATGAAAGATGCATGCATGCTCAAGTCGCCTCGTCGGGAAATTCCTCGCGATGCCCCAATTTGCCTCTGTTTGTAATTAATCCCAGAATGCTGCAGAACTCCAGAAGGCTACTGATTTCTGATCTGCTGCAACAGAGAGCAAGAAAGGGGCATGGCAAAGTATTTTCACGTATGTGTGCACACCTCGATCCTCGTGCCACCAATCACGCATCCCAATGCATGATGGCCGATGAGTCAAATTGCACGACTCAATATGAAATGAATGCACATAAAAACACCACAAGGCCTAGACTCCATCATGGATAAACCCTACTCCAAACACAATGCAATGGGACAATTGAGACACGTTTCGTCACTTTGAGTACGAAACGTCCCTCGTTTCCCGTGTTTGGACTAAACCCTACTCCAAACACAATGCAATATACATGGCATACACAATGCGACTAACATGCAACCTAGCATATGCAATGCTATGAACTACAATGGCATACACAATGCACGATGGACTTACACTAACATGAGTGGACCTCAACCACACTCACATCAGTGGCCATATGATGGAAATGGGACAATTGAAACGCATGCAAACATACACAAATACAAAGGACCGACCCTAAGGCACAACATGCAACTCTAACTAAGCATAGCAGAGGATGCAATATGGCACACAAACACACAAATTCCAGCTCTGAAACATGTTACAAAATGGTCCCGAATCATGGAAACATGTCACCTAATGCATGAAATAAACCCCGAAACTCAAAACTGGACAAATGCATTGAACCACAAGTATGCAAAGCAAGCATTATTTGACCATGAAGCATGAAAACAGAGCCAAGGCAGTCCTAAACATGCTCCAAATCAGTTCTAATCATGGCCAAAAGGCGCTAACATGAAGGGCTAAAACAACATGCAACATAGGCTAGTAAGCGTGGTTTACATGGCATGTATATGAAGCACAAGAGAGGTCACCAAACCAGCCACAGATAGGAACATGGTATGCTAAAATATGCCCAAATAACCACTGAAATGTATCCAATGCATGCAAAAATGATAGGCTTCTTTGATAAGCTACAAGAGAGGTTACTCTACACATGCAACAAGGAAAATTAACATGGCAAAACCAACTCTGGAAATGACTTATGGCAGCCTTAAAACCAACCAAAAAGGCCCTAAAATCAGTCTAGGAAGCATTGAAGGGCCTTGAGGAGGATTGCTCTACACATGCATGAGGGACATAAAATATGGCCAAAGGGGCTCTGGACAGAGTTAAGACAGACCCAAAAACTCACAAAATAGGGCCTAAAATGTGACTTCAAGGCATGCAAAATGGAGCCCCTTTGGAAGGCCAAAAGGGCCAACAAACAAGACAAGGAGAGAGAGGGTCACCCCCCTCTGATTTTAGCTCTCAAAATAGTGTGTTAGCCACTAAAAATCCACTGAATTTCAGCAGCTAGAAGGCCAAACAAAGCATGCAACAAAGGCCTAGATGCAAGGCTCAAAACAAGAAGCAAACAAGCATTCAAGGAAGTAAATGACCTTAAACAGAAAAATGCCCTCAATAAAACATAAAGAGGGGCTCAAAATAAGACTCTTTTTAGTTTATGACAAATCTCAAAAATGCCTACAAGCAAGGCTAAAATATGAAGCAAAATAAGCCTACAAAGAGGGATAGAGCATACAAGGAAGTATATGATCTCAAACAGAAAAGTGTCCTTAATCAAACTTCAAGAGGAGCTCAAAATAAGACACTTTTCAGTTTATAACAAAACCCAAAAATGCTTTCAAATAGGGCTAACGAATAAAGCAAAATAATGCAAAAAAGGGAAAAATGAGGAGTTACCCTTGTAGAGAAGACCTCCAGCAACTTCTGGACCAAGATGGGGAGCCTTCAACCTCTGCAAATCAGTTCCAAGATGCTTGGATGGATGGTGGAGGTGGTAGGCTATGAGGTGTAGTGCAAATGGTGCAAGGATATTAGGGTTTTGGAGCTCAAGTGTAGAGATATGGAAGGTGGAGTGTATATAGGCCACCAAAATTTGTTGAACCCTTGCCAAATGTGATCAGCCTCTCCTTTATAGAGGAGAGGCTCTAAAGCTTCTCCAAGAAGCCTCAAATATCCTCCATACACGTGTATGGAGGATGCACCGAATGGCCCCCAGCTGTCACAGTTGTAAAGCATTCAGAGAGAGCAAAAAGCAGAAGGCTGGCCGACCAGGGGGAGTGGGTCACTTTTTCTGGTTTTCCACCACACAACTGTGTTGCACTCATCTGAGGATATTTGAGGCTTCTTGGAGAAGGTTTTCCTCTCAGATGAGTGCAACACAGTTGTGTGGTGGAAAACCAGAAAAAGTGACCCAGGAGAGAGGAAAACCAGCTTTTTAGCAAGGTTCAAAAGGGTCAAGAAGAAATACTGGTCGGCCTACCCATATTGGTGGCCTCCTAGATGAGCACAACATAATGGTGGTATGAAAAACCAGAAATTGTGGCCTAAAAGTGAGAAAAACCAGTTTTCTGTCAGAAAAACCAGCTAGAGGAGAGAGAAAATGGTTTTTGAAAGAATTGCTGGTCTCCCACCATCCTACCACCTTCCTAGCAATGAAAATAGGGTCCATACCAAAAATGAACCCTAACCGATGCAAAACGAGGGTTCGGGGGCCAAAACACGCAGTTCGGGGCCCCGAAAACAGGCTGTTAGGCACCGGAGGTGGCGTACGACCACGAAGGTGGTCTCCCGGGCCATAGTGTCCCTCAAAAGGGAGGAAACAAGGTGTGTGCCAAAAACCGGAGCAAACGGAGGTAGTTAAGCGGTCCCCAAGCGAGGCACACGACCGACAGCTCCGAAAATCGGAAGCGGGTCTCCAAACAGAATGAATGGCCTACGACCACGAAACGTAGCCTACGGCCACTGAGAGATGGTCTACGAGACCTCTCCCTCCCTTCGGGAAGAGAAAATAGAGAAAACAGGACCTGGTTTGCAAACCGAGGCAAAGCACAAAAGAGCCCCGAAGTCCGGAGGCAAGGCTTGCAGCCGAGACTCTGAAACCTCAGAATGAGCACAATATGCATCATCACTGAGCGCTCAATCGGTGACATCTAAGTCTTAAGGTCGATAAAAAATGGAGTGTCTACAGTTGCCCCTCTTTGACAGAACTCGAAAGTCATAAGTAACGGGAGTGAATGTCAAAGCCCAGAGACGACCCATTTTTGACAAGGCCGAAGACTTAGACAAACAGGCGAGATAAACAAAGGCATGCCCGTAGGCAGGGGCAAAATGCAAAACGATATGCACCAAGTCGGACGTAACTCATGATCATGCAAAGCAGCAAGCTGTAATGAAGCAAGTATTCACAAATAGATGCAACAGTTTTAAGCAAGAATGCAAAGCAACAACTACATTTCATGCAGTAAGAATGCGGAGAATTATTCAATTCTTGCCACGTCTCACACGGAGAAGATACAATACCTGCGCGATTCGTCTGGTCGCACCAGCTTCAAATGAATCGTACATACAATATCGTGCCTGCAAAAGAGAGAAACTTAACAAGCACAACATAGTTAGCAACATATGTTCAACGCTACATCGAACGCAGAAAAACACGGTGCCGGTAGGAAAGTGCATCGCAATGCGAGAAGAAATGTGCGTGACAACGCAAGTTGAGCATGAGAGTATGACAATACCAATGAGACGTGCACAACAATGCAAGCGGTATGCATGAGAATGCAAGCGACGTGCATAACAATGTAGGATAAGTGCAAACTCGAATGCATGTTTGACATGAAACAACGAGCAAAGAAATGCAAGTTTCGACGAGTGCAACTTAATCGCGACCTCCGGTTTAACTCCCGGAAGGGTCACAGCGTACTCAAAAAGGATACATCTTGCTCTTGACGAGTAACGATGAAACAAGCATCGAAAGTTGGAGTTGAAGTTCCCGCGGAGGGATTTCGCGACAAAAAGTGCACTTTTCTTGTACTTTCTCGGGTGCCGGGGACTCCGATGACTACCAAAATTTGTAGAGAGTTCAAAGGGACCTTGGAGACCACCTTGGGAACACCACCGGCCAGGTTTGGAGGCTATTGGAGGCCACCGACCAGGTTTGAGTGCAGGGGGTGGTCGGCCTACCAGAAAAGGTGGTCGGCCGACCACCTAGCCCAAATCCCGGGCAATTTTGACTTTTCACACTTGTTTCTTTAAATGCACATGTCTAAAGCTCTTTTCCTCATAACCTCAGATCCAAAATTGCCTCCTCCTCCTTCCTAGACCATTTTCTCCCTCAGATCTGCGCTCTATATGCATTTTCCAATGCCCCACGCAAAGTTGTTTCGCGAAAACTTTCAGTTTCTTCACTTTGGACCGATTAAAATTTGATTTTGGAGCTTCTTTTCTCATTTTCACCACTTGAGGTAAGTTTATCTCAACATTTGGAAGATTTTCTCGGGAGTTGACTTTTGTTGACTTTTTCTAATTTTGGCACATTTCGCTCATTTTTTCTCCTTTTTGCAAATTTCTTGAGATGGCAGGTCATTTTCCCCATGGTGGAGGTTCTCCAGGTGCCGAAGGTGATCCAGACATCATGTTTTTACCTCCGAGGGTTTGGCCATTCATCCCCGAGAGGTACGACCCTCCGACACACATCCTCCCTCAGGCAGTTTTCTATCATTTTACCGACTTTGATGCTCGAGCACCTGTGGATCTGCTATTGCGGGAGCCGGAGTCCCACCTCTCTCATTAGGCACGAGAGGTATGTACTTCTCTTTTTGCATTTTCTGCAATATATTCTGCATTTTCCGTGCATTTCATGCTTTCGCTATGCATGCTTATCTGCTCGTTCTGAACGGACTCACACACCATATTTCTGCTCATTCCAGCACACAGCTTGTCCTGAATACTTAGTCTATAATACAGTATTCTGTTTGCATCTTGAACACACAGCTCAATCACTTCACTTTCTGAGCCCGCAGCCCATATTTGATTGTGAATACGCAGCACACACTTGTTGAGAGTTGAACACGCAGCCCAAACTTTGAATTTCTGAACACGCAGCCCAGATACTGATTGTGAACACGCAGCACACACTTGTTAAAAGTTGAACACGCAGCCCAAACTTGTTGAAAGTTGAACACGCAAGACAAACTTTGAATTTCTGAACACGCAGCCCAGATACTGATTGTGAACACGCAACACACACTTGTTGAAAGTTGAACAAGTAACCCAATCTTTGAATTTTTGAACACGCAGCCCAGATACTGATTGTGAACATGCAGCACACACTTGTTGAAAGTTGAACACGCAGCCAAAACTTTGAATTTCTGAACACGTAGCCCAGATACTGATTGTTAACACACAGCACACACTTGTTGAGAGTTGAACACGCAGCCCAAACTTTGAATTTCTGAACACGCAACCCAGATACTGATTGTGAACACGCAGCACACACTTGTTGAAAGTTGAACACGCAGCTCAAACTTTGAATTTTTGAACACGCAGCCCAGATACTGATTGTGAACACGCAGCACACACTTGTTGAAAGTTGAACACGCAGCCCAAACTTTCAATTTCTGAACACGCAGCCCAGATATTGAGTGTGAACATGCAGCACACACTTGTTGAAAGTTGAACACGCAGCCCAAACTTTGAATTTCAAAACACTCAGCCTAGATACTGATCGTGAACACGCAGCACACACTTGTTGAAAGCTGAACACGTAGCCCAAACTTTGAATTTCTGAACACACAGCCCAGATACATATTGTGAACATGCAGCACACACTTGTTGAAAGTTGAACACGCAGCCCAAACTTGTTGAAAGTCGAACACGCAACACAAACTTTGAATTTCTTAACATGCAGCCCAGATACTGATTGTGAACACGCAGCACACACCTGTTGAAAGTTGAACACGTAGCCCAATCTTTGAATTTCTGAACACCCAGCCCATATACTGATTGTGAACACGCAGCACACACTTGTTGAAAGTTGAACACGTAGCCCAAACTTGGAATTTCTGAACACGTAGCCCAGATACTGATTGTGAACACGCAGCACACACTGGTTGAAAGTTGAACACGCAGCCCAAACTGTGAATTTCTGAACACGCAGCCCAGATACTGATTGTGAACACGCAGCACACACTTGTTGAAAGTTGAACACGCAGCCCAAACTTTGAATTTCTGAACACGCAGCCCAGATACTGATTGTGAACACGCAGCACACACTTGTTGAAAGTTCAACAGGCAGCCCAAAATTTGAATTTCTGAACACACAGCACACACTTTTTGAAAGTTGAACACGCAGCCTAAACATTGAATTTCTGAACACGCAGCCTAGATACTGATTGAGAACACACAGCACACATTTGTTGAAAGTCGAACACGCACCCCAAACTTGTTGAAAGACGAACACGCAACACAAACTTTGCATGTCTGAACACGCAGCCCAGATACTGATTGTGAACACGCAGCACACACTTGTTGAGAGTTGAACACGTATCTTTGAATTTCTGAACACGCAGCCCAGATACTGATTGTGAACACGCAGCACACACTTGTTGAAAGTTGAACACGCAGCCCAAACTTTGAATTTCTGAACACGTAGCCCAGATACTGATTGTGAACACACAGCACACACTTGTTGAAAGTTGAACACGCAGCCCAAACTTTGAATTTCTGAACACGCAGCGCAGATACTGATTGTGAACACGCAGCACACACTTGTTAAAAGTTGTGAACACGCAGCCCAAACTTTGAATTTCTGAACACACAGCCTAGATACTGATTGTGAACACGCAGCACACACTTGTTGAAAGTTGAACACGCAGCCCAAAACTTTGAATTTCTGAACAGGCAGCCCAGATACTGATTGTGAACACGCAGCACACACTTGTTGAAAGTTGAACGCGTAGCCTAGACTTTGAATTTCTGAACACGCAGCCCAGATACGGACTGTGAACACACAGCACACACTTGGTGAATGTTGAACATGCAACCCAAACTTGTTGAAAGTTGACCACTGCGGCCCAAACTTTGAATTTTTGAACACGCAACCCAAATACTGATTGTGAACACGCAGCACACACTTGTTGAAAGCTGAACACGCAGCCCAAACTTGTTGAAAGCGGAACACGTAGCCCAAACTTGTTGAATTTCTGAACACACACAGCCCAGATAGTGATTGTGAACACGCAGCACACACTTGTTGAAAGTTAAACACGCAGCCCAAACTTTGAATTTTCGAACACGCAGCCCAAATACTGATTGTGAACACGCAGCACACACTTGTTGAAAGTTGAACACGCAGACCAAAGTTTGAATTTCTGAACACGCAGCACAGATACTGAGTGTGAACACGCAACACACACTTATTGAAATTTGAACACGCAGCCGAAACTTTGAATTTCTGCACACGTCGCCCAGATACTGATTCTGAACACGCAGGACGCACTTGTTGAAAGCTGAACACGCAGCCCAAACTTTGAATTTATGAACACGCAGCCCAGATACTGATTGTGAACACGCAGCACACACTTGTTGAAAGTTGAACACGCAGCCCAAACTTTGAATTTCTGAACACGCAGCCCTGATACTAATTGTGAACGCGCGGCACACACTTGTTCAAAGTTGAACACGCAGCCCAAACATGTTGAAAGTTGAACACGCAGCCCAAACTTTGAATTTCTGAACACGCAGCCCAGATACTGATTATGAACACGCAGCGAACACTTTTTGAAAGTTGAACACGTAGCCCAAACTTGTTGAATTTCTGAACACGCAGCCCAGATACTGATTGTGAACACATAGCACACACTTGTTGAAAGTTGAACACGCAGTCCAAACTTTGAATTTCTGAACACACAGCCCAGATACGGATTGTGAACACGCAGCACACACTTGTTGAAAGTTGAACACGCAGCCCAAACTTTGATTTTCTGAACACGCAGCCCAGATGCTGATTGTGAACACGCAACACACACGTGTTGAAAGTTGAACACTGCAGCCCAAACTTTGAATTGCTGAACACGGAGCCGAGATACTGATTGTGAACACGCCGCACACATTTGTTGAAAGTTGAGCACGCCCCCTAAACTTGTTGAAAGTTTAACACGCAGCCCAAACTTTAAATTTCTGAACACGTAGCCCAGATACTGATTGTGAACACGCAGCACACACTTGTTAAAAGCTGAACACGTAGCCCAAACTTTGAATTTCTGAAACACGCAGCCCAGATACTAATTGTGAACACGCAGCACACACTTGTTGAAAGTTGAACACGCAGCCCAAACTTTGAATTTCTGAATACGCAGCCAAGATACTGATTGTGAACGCGCAGCACACACTTGTTGAAAGTTGAACACGCAGCCCAAACTTGTTAAAAGTTGAACACGCAGCCCAAACTTTGAATTTCTGAACACGCAGCCCAGATACTGATTGTGAACACGCAGCACACACTTGTTGAAAGTTGAACACGCAGCCCAAACTTGTTGGAATTTCTGAACACGCAGCACACACTTGTTGAAAGTTGAACACGCAGCCCAGATGCTGATTGTGAACACGCAACACACACGTGTTGAAAGTTGAACACGCAGCCCAAACCTTTGAATTGCTGAACACGGAGTCGAGATACTGATTGTGAACACGCCGCACACATTTGTTGAAAGTTGCGCACGCCCACCAAACTTGTTGAAAGTTTAAACACGCAGCCCAAACTTTGAATTTCTGAACACGTAGCCCAGATACTGATTGTGAACACGCAGCACACACTTGTTTAAAAGCTGAACACGTAGCCCAAACTTTGAATTTCTAAACACGCAGCCCAGATACTAATTGTGAACACTCAGCACACACTTGTTGAAAGTTGAACACGCAGCCCAAACTTTGAATTTCTGAATACGCAGCCAAGATACTGATTGTGAACGCGCAGCACACACTTGTTGAAAGTTGAACACGCAGCCCAAACTTGTTAAAAGTTGAACAAGCAGCCCAAACTTTGAATTTCTGAACACGCAGCCCAGATACTAATTGTGAACACGCAGCACACACTTGTTGAAAGTTGAACACGCAGCTCAAACTTGTTGAATTTCTGAACACGCAGCCCAGATACTGATTGTGAACACGCAGCACACACTTGTTGAAAGTTGAACACGCAGCCCAAACTTTGAATTTCTGAACACGCAGCCCAGATACTGATTGTGAACACGCCGCACACATTTGTTGAAAGTTGAACACGCACCCCAAATTTGTTGAATGTTGAACACGCAGCCCAAACTTTGAATTTCTGAACACGCAGCCCAGATACTGATTGTGAACACGCTGCACACACTTGTTGAAAGTTGAACACGCAGCCCAAACTTTGAATTTTTGAACACGCAGCCCAGATACTGATTGTGAACGCGTAGCACACACTTGTTGAAAGTTGAACACGCAGCCCAAACTTTGAATTTTTGAACACGCAGCCCAGGTGCCGATTGTGAACACGGCACATACACTTGTTAAAAGTTGAACACGCAGCCCAAACTTTGAATTTCTGGAGACGCAACCCCAGATACTGATTGTGAACACGCAGCACACCACTTGTTGAAAATTGAACACGCTGCCCAAACTTTGTATCTGATTTGATTTGCACACAGCTCATATATTTCATTTGCACGTAGCTTATTCTGAACACGCTGTCCATAGCATTGTATCTGATTTGATTTGCACACAGCTCATACATTTCATTTGCACGCAGCTTATTCTGAACACACAGTCCATAGCATTGTATCTGATTTGATTTGCACACAGCTCATGCATTTCATTTGCACGCAGCTTATTCATTTCATTCTGAAACTGAATACATGTGTCCATTATGAATGCAGGTGTCTTCCCATGTTACACGAGGATA